>OX393561.1:24460877-24473377 GCA_947652115.1 Blastomussa wellsi
CGGAAGTCCTCAACTTTATTTTTTCAACCGTATAGATATCGAGTTGATAAGTGTTCAAGAAACATATTACGCTATCTTCCCTTCTTGTAACATAACCCAGGGCAAGTGGCAGCCTCTACTATGAAAATAAGTTTGTAATTGAGTCACATGTGAGGAAGGTATTTTATAAAACTATACTCAGAAATTCAAGAAAGCTATACATAAATGAAGGAACTATACTTAAGAGTTAGCTCCATATTTACACCACGTAGCAGAATAGGACTTGGCCTAAATTTGTTAAAACGCCAGTAATTAAAGTTAAGCTACACACGCCTTTTAACTTATTGCAATAATCAACATCAGTAAATCAGAAATTGAAAAAGAGTGTTGTGGGAAATGACGAAATGAAGCAAAAATGTTTTCTATTTTTGGATCTCTACTTTTTTCGCGTATTTTAAGTGCAGTAGCGTTAGCAGCAATCGTGGATACCGTTCTTGGTAAATCGATAAATTTGAAACTACACGTGAGAAGGCCAGCATGACGGGAAGATGTGGAAGTTGAATTTTCAAATCCGTAATTAAAATTTGAATAACTTTAAATTAAAGGGTGGTTTTGTTTAATGTATTCAGCTGATATGAGTTCATTCTCTTATATGTTCTATCGGCCATTTTACTCAGTTGGACTCTGCAGAATAATTGATCACGACACATTAAATTAGCCAGGTTTATTAAAATGGCAATGGAAATGGAGCGAAATTTTTATAATGGCGGCAATGACGTCCTACCACTAAGCAGATGTTTGTCTTGAAATGTATTTCGGAGGGACGGGGATCTTTAGATCAGCTCAGTTTAACAATAATTAACCACTATCTGTCCTCTGAACAACAATGTCCTTCAGAAGCAAATGCTTGACCCCTTAATAAGAAATGATGTTTTGAAAATTGCAAACAGAAAGCGATTTGTTCAAGGCAATTGAGCTGCTCTAGTTTACAAAGAATAACCGGTCAACAAGCTCTCATCACATACCTTTATTTTTTGTCATATTTGATAACAAATTGGGAATTGGCTCATAATGGTTTACACATCCCTGTCTTCTGAATTCTATTGCAGCAATATCAATAATGCTGAAGGGTAACTTTTGGGATAAATATTCGTAGATTTTACTTAAAATATTGATGCCCATGTGTCGTCAATATGGTTGCGATGGCAACGTTAAAAGAGGTCAAAGATGTCATATATTTCACCTTTGCAGGCTAATCACTTTAAGAACAAGTGACCACAAGACCACAACGACAAATCAATGAATGGTGCCCGATCTTGTGTAGACCTGGATCAGTTAAAATCTTAAGGCGAGGTTTTACCTGAATTTCAATGAAATTTTGGGAGGTTTAGAGCAGGTATAAAAGGAAGAAAATTAGTTTTGAAACGCCCACAGACAGTTGACCACAATCCAAGAGAAACCTGCCCGTTACGGGGACTGTTTGGGTATTCCAATTTTAAACTTCAAACTCTAATTTTCAAACTCTATTAAATCTTCACTATTTGATATTCCTCCCCCTTTAAGAAAAACTCCCTCCTCCCAAGTATACCCAAAAATCATCCTAAAATTTACAAAACATTCCAAAACGGCAGGTCTATTTCGGGGGTGAGGGGTGAGGGGTGGGGGGTGAGGAGTGATCGGGTGAGGGGTGGAGGGTGAGGGGTGAGGGTGGGATGGGGGTGGATGATTGTTTTCCCCTTTCTCCTTCTTCAAATTATTTTCTGTACGTTAGCTTCTTTAATGCAAATACATGACGTTTCAGCGTCGAACAGTCTCAATATAATATAACATTAGATTAGGTGTAAAAATCCGTCCGAGTATTTAAAGTTGGCCTCGTTTAGTTGACGAACTTCATTAAAGAATAAAAATCAGCGATATTAAAGCCGACCGACGTTTCGGGAACGCTTAATCCCATCATCATTAAATTTTAACTTAGTTAATAATGATGAAAGATTAAGCGCCCAACCTTGAATATAAAGCGCCCACTCTCAAGGTCCAAAAATTTAATAATCATAAGTTTCGAGAGTTTGCTTTCCGGGTGCGAAACCTTTACGGGAGCTTCGAGAAATGGGCCACAGGGCACTTAATCGAATAAATACGGTAACTGTTTTTACATTTTCTTTTCCTTTTTAAACCTGGACTATGGAATTCCTTTTTACGCTCAGACTATTTTTATGTTGTTCCGGAATAGCCCGTGTTGTGGGTTTAAATGACGGCCCGAAAATATGTGAGCCCCACGAAGACTACGAAGAAGGAAAAATGCCGATAGTACATTCTGGTATGCCCGTGTATGATTCCACTAGTACGCAATAAGGCTGTTTGTATTGTATCGGACACTTAATTTATTATTCTTGTCTTTTGCCGCAGCATCAGCGTTCCCTGCACAGTCACTGCGGTTTTATGCATGTTTAGGGTAGTCGGAACTCGGAAAGCCAATAACTAAAATCAACCAGTCCTATCGCTCCATGGTCAATCCAATATTTGTTGGGAATGCTTCCCCGCGAATTTTTGTATTGTAATGGCCTTCAAAACTAAATAAAAAATATATTTCACCTCGCATGAAAACCCTCGCTAACTTTTTATGTATTATAAAATCTCTTTTTCACATAGTTTGCTCGGGACCGTACTCGGTCTTTTCTGTATTGTCGGACCACGAGCCGACATTTTCCCAGTACAGCCTTCTCGCTTGGTGTACTCAGTTCATTCATTATTTATTGTCATCTTCACCCCTCACCCCTCACCCCTCACCTCCACCCCCTCACCCCTCAACCCCACCCCTCACCCCTCAAAACCCACCCCACACCCCTCACCCCCACCCCTCACCCCTCACCCAACAACCCCCCACCCCTCACCTCACCCACGAAATAGACCTGCCGTTCCAAAAAAACGTGCAAAAAAACGAGCAGTCAGTCCGGCCACAGTTCCCCTCGCAAGTGTCACAGCGATGGAGATGAATTTGTTTACTTTGCTAAAACATAGGCACGGAATGCGTGCGAGAGTTATTTTTTCAGTTTTGATATGGACGTGTTGGGTATTTTCTTGGTCAGCAAAACTAGCCCGATAAAAGAACGCTCAATGACCAAGTTAGTGTTGGGCCTTTTGCTGAAGGCGTTTGCATTTTAAGTAAATTCGCGCAACGCAAAATACGTTTGACTAGCGAATTCATTCACGACGAAACTTTCCTGTCGACCATGAATAATATATCTGTAAAAACTGCAGTAATCAGAAATTGTTTGATAAAAATGGGATGACATGCGCAGTAAAGTGATTAATTTACAATCACTTAACTGCGCGTTTCATTCCATTTTTATCAAACAATTTCACAATCTCGTCCCCAGAGCCCGCTTTTCTTTTGGTCAGCATCACGAAAAACGGGCTCTGGGGACGAGATCTTGATGATCTTGATGCAACCCCAAACCTGATTGGATAGATGTACGTCACTAACTTGGGTGTGACGCCTAAGAGTCTAATTTGATTACTTTGCTGTTACACTTGCCGCCACAAAGTCTGCAGCAATATTTGAGGGATTCCATACCACAAATCTTTAGAAAATATCAATGCTTTTAAACTCTCTTCTTTAACCAAACTAAATAGACTGCAAAAACCGTGTACGAAGATCCTGCTTGATTGAACGTTGGATCTCGCAGGAGATCTAATCAGCCAAACTTGAAAAATTAATAAACGATGAGAAGTCAAAGACTACTGAAACAACGTGATATATTTTGAACAATATTTCGGCTGGCCAGACCAGCCTTCTTCAGGTTTAGATGTTACTAATTTTTTAACATGAAATTTCAATATCACATTATGGTGGTGTCGCAATACGTATTTCGAAACTTATAGGAGTGGCGGAATTACGTTTTTAAGATGAACCCTACTCATTACTACACGACATTACAATGTTGTGAAGACATACCCACCTACCACTTGTTGTGACTAAATGCCAATTCTAATGACAGCGGTAACACGATACTTGTTTATTTGTAATATGATACTTTTGTTTTTCTTCGAAATGTTGAAACATTATACTTTGTTTTCTGCATCGCTGATTTTCAACACAAAGCGTCATATTTTGTGATTTATTAAACACGCATCAAAGTATTTTCAACCCAAAGCCGCCAAAACAGACTGCTCGCAGCATGTAAATTTCACATCCTCGTACCTTCTTCACCACCATGAAAATTTCCGAACAGTGTTCCACTTAAAACCCACACACAACGTTGTACACCAGAGCTACATAAACACCGAGTGCTGGAAATAGAGACATCATGCCAACACCGCCCAATAAGGCCAAGTTTATATGAAAATAAAGATGGCCCTCCCTGGAGTCCGAAACAAATATACATACAAGCGGCAATTTCATTGGTTATCGATCGATAGTATCCTAATTCTGATTGGTGTGAAATACATCGCTCGTCCACGGGCGAGGGGACAGCACGTGACCTCTTTGTTATCGATTCGCACATTCCTTCGTAGAAAGGAGTTCCTTCTTAGATCATGGAGGACTTTCTGTGTGTGGCGTTGTCCGTTGTTTTCAGCGGCATGTTTAAACATGTTTCTTCGTAGAAACGAACTAAGGAATGATTTTCGTCTGGAAAGAGTTTCATTCTACGTGAACAGTTTCACGAGGTCGATCACAGAAGCTTCGCTATTGTCGTTCAAAAGCTGAGGTAGGTCGAATACAATGAGTTTAAATATTCACGCCCCGGGTATTGTTTTATTGACACGAACTTGTAAATGAGATGTAATATGGCATTGTTTTTTCTAATTCACATATCAGGACCGTATTGTTAAAGTAAATGACTTCTGCAGAATACGTCTTTAGTTAATTCGCAATTGTACTTTATTGTTGGGCAATTATCTTGTCTCTGTTTACGCTGCACTAGTTTCTGTTTACTGCCCCGGCCCGTACGGTGACTACCATCTGCTATTCGTACTGGAGTCAGAAGATTTCATTGAATTTTTATGTAAATGCTGATGGAAAAATTTCCGCACAGCCCCATACATTTATTATGCATGCTGAATGCTTAATTATGCATGCGCTTTATTGTCTTTTTAAACAATAGATATCCCCTAAGGATTTGAATACATACATCGTTAATTGCTACTTACAGTTTGAATAAAAATGGTCTTCTCTGCTCTCTCTTTCACTTCCCCTTTCTCCCTTTTCCTTCTTCTTACTTTCTCCTCTTCTACTCCGAATTTCTCTGTCCAGATTCCCCTCGAATATTTCTTCTTTTTTCTTTTTTTTTTACCACAGCAAGCCTCGAACCCCCGGCCTTCATCTACCTTCAATACAGTTGTCGGATTACCAGTCCATCATCTATACCACTACACCACGAGATTCAGTTGGAAAATGGACGTTTAAAATTAAATTTTATTTCTTCGTTACTTTTGTAGACAAAGAGAAATTTGCATTACAATCCTTTATTCTCTTATTTGATAATTCCAGCATGAAAACATGCAGAATATTACATTTCCATTGGCTCCCTTGCCAAATAAAAGGAAGTGTTTGCATTTCTCACCCTCTCGATCATTTTCTTGAATATACTAGTAGTGCAACCACAAATTATCAACCTATATTTTGCTTCATTTTTCTACGTTATCTTCTGTTTTCTTGTTGCGTCCGTTCTTCGTCAATTTTTCGTCGTTTCCCGTTTCCTGTGTACTGTTATGTCGTTGACGTCCATAAATCTGTTCAAGCTGTTCTACATAATCTCAGAACACGGCTGGTGCATACAGTGGTACAAGGAACACAACCTGCTCGCGTTGTCCACGAGAAGCCTGAAATAATACTATTTCGTAGAGAGCAGGGATAAAGATACTCTCTTGAGATACTCCACCATTCGCGCTCAAATATTGCCTGGAACACGCGTGATGACCGACATGTGTAAAGCTTACGATTGCCTCAATGACGAGGGTTATAGTCGCCTCATAGTTAACCACAGCCTAAACTTCATAGACCCAGACATAGGTGCGCACACACAGTGCATTGAAAATACATGGTGGGGAATAAAGATCTCTTCGAAAGCTACCTAAAGGAGTGGTTGTGGCGTAAGCACTATGGAGAGGATCCTTTTGGTAACATAATCAAGCATATCGCCGATCTTCGTGAAGTCCGAAAGGACGCATAAGAGTTGAAAGTACTACTGTATGCATCGTTCGTGATCTGCTGACTGACTGACTGATTGATTGATTGATTGATGGTGGATGGATTCATTTCGCTGAGAGCTCCGACTACGAATACGTACATTTTTCTACGTTATCTTCTGTTTTCTTGTTGCGTCCGTTCTTCGTCAATTTTTCGTCGTTTCCCGTTTCCTGTGTACTGTTATGTCGTTGACGTCCATAAATCTGTTCAAGCTGTTCTACATAATCTCAGAACACGGCTGGTGCATACAGTGGTACAAGGAACACAACCTGCTCGCGTTGTCCACGAGAAGCCTGAAATAATACTATTTCGTAGAGAGCAGGGATAAAGATACTCTCTTGAGATACTCCACCATTCGCGCTCAAATATTGCCTGGAACACGCGTGATGACCGACATGTGTAAAGCTTACGATTGCCTCAATGACGAGGGTTATAGTCGCCTCATAGTTAACCACAGCCTAAACTTCATAGACCCAGACACAGGTGCGCACACACAGTGCATTGAAAATACATGGTGGGGAATAAAGATCTCTTCGAAAGCTACCTAAAGGAGTGGTTGTGGCGTAAGCACTATGGAGAGGATCCTTTTGGTAACATAATCAAGCATATCGCCGATCTTCGTGAAGTCCGAAAGGACGCATAAGAGTTGAAAGTACTACTGTATGCATCGTTCGTGATCTGCTGACTGACTGACTGATTGATTGATTGATTGATGGTGGATGGATTCATTTCGCTGAGAGCTCCGACTACGAATACGTACAGGAATTAGACCTGTCTTCTCTACTCACGTAATCAAAACAACGGAAAACAACGACCAAATACAACGAGAAAGGTAAGCAAAACATTTATTCTTTATTTTGTATCATTAAATAAAATACTTGATGACCCAAACAACATTTGAAAGCTAACCCCAAGGCCTAAATCACTATTTTAAACCATTTCTACATGCGTATTTAATTTTAAAACATCGTGAAATCGCCCCAAAATTTAACATTTCCTTTTGATTTTCCGTATTTTAGAAGCTAAATTTTAAAAATTTTCTAAGTCTAAATTTATTTAACCTATTTTTCACGCGATTCAAGACAAATTTCGTTAAATTTTTCTAAGTTTAAAACTATTTTGGACTTAGAAAAAAAATGAAAAGTTAGTCGAACAAAGAAATGACTCAAACAAAGAGCGTAAGCCCCAAAGGGTCTCTATTGTTCCGGCTATTGTTTTCAATAAACAAAGAACTGCATGCATAATAAATGTATGGGGCTGTGCGGAAATCTTGCCATGCTGATTCTTGGTACTCCAAAATAATATATTTTGCTTTGGGAAAACTAAGCGATTCAAGTGGGCACTCACTGGCACTGTTTATTTGAGTCGTATTAATTTGCGTGGTCACTGTGCACGACTCACTTGCGACTCTAAGAATTTTGCTTAACCTCTGCTTCACAGATTTACAGTTACCAACACTTGACTACGAAGTACATTTTTTAGTTTCAAAATTTGCGAAAAGAATTTCTTGTAGCCTTTATGGGGCATTTGCTGGGGTTTGGGGAATTTTATCGTCACTCATATTGCTGGTTTTCACGTGACGTCATAAAAATTTAAAAACAAATTCACTGGGCCCGCGAACCCCCATGCGTTCTTTGCATTCATTTCAGTTCTTGGTAAAATTAGCTTTATCCGCTTCAAAGTAATATATAGATTTAGCCAAGCCTAAAAGCGGAGCTCCACTATTATTTATTTGGTGGTAAGGTTCTTTTTAAAATAATTTGTGAAAATACCCTCACAAAAATTGCTGTCAATGAAGTTACTGTCTTTTTATGCAACTACTATGAGAGATTCCATAGCTGAACCTTCTATTCCAATGACAGAATTCTGCTGAGGATGAAAAACATACTATAAACTATATACTATAAACTATGCAGCAGGCTGAAAAGGGTACAGCTTGAGACTCCGATCCACTACAGTACGGTCAATGGTCACCTTAAAAAACCATGTGACAATACAATACAATACAAGCTCTCCCACATGTCAGGAAAACAAGCTGGCATTTTTTGTTGGAATCAAATACAACCACGCATGAGCAGTTTCTTATAATTTTGTAGCAAAATCACTGTTGGATTCTAATGCGCATGAACAGACATTATTCATAGGCAGTTATTTGTAAGACATGTGATAGGGTCTGGGCCAATGAAAAGGAGGGAAAATGAATTGAATGATAGTTATATTTTCCCGTCACACAGTACTTGGAATTAATTTACAGACCAACCCAGTCAAAATGTGACAGAAATTATCCCGCAAAACTACACCCTGAACTTTCCACTATAAGTGTTAAAAGGTGTGAGCTGAAATTAAGATAATTCAGTAACTTAAAGACAATACAAAATAAACAGGGATAAAATGGATTTGAAATTTATTTTATGTTTCACTTTATGGTATTTGTTGGTTTCTGTCTGAT
Organism: Blastomussa wellsi; assembly: GCA_947652115.1. NCBI lineage: Eukaryota > Metazoa > Cnidaria > Anthozoa > Scleractinia > Plerogyridae > Blastomussa > Blastomussa wellsi. The sequence goes on from OX393561.1 coordinate 24,469,496, forward strand.
ACCATTTGGCCAACTGCAGGACCTGCAAAAATAAAATACAGCACAATTATAATATTATGTTGAGGTGAATAAGTTTTAGCCATAACCACTCAAGTGGACATCCATCACCAAGTAGTTACTTGCAGGACTATCAAATACAATCAGGACTATGTTACAGCTATAATAGCCAATGGGAGTGCACAGACGATACCAGCTGCTCATTTGATTTACATGTATGTCCTATCGAAACAGATGAAAAGTTAACACTTGTGTAACACAGTAATAAAAATTATTATTGTTATACAGGATAGGGTATTACTGTACAAGGTAAAGGTCGCCCGGCTATGGATAAAATTGTCCTCAGCAAAAAGAAAACTATTAAAAATATTACTCTAAAACGCACATCGACAGATCAAAGTGATTCTAGTGGTTCTGAATCAAGTTCTCCATCGGATAAGCGACTTCGGGAACATGGAGTACAAGGAATACAAAGGTGAAGTTCAAGAAGTCTTCGAAGAAGTAGTTGAAGTCTCACCCGCCCAAGAATTAGAAATGACCGATAAGCTGTCAGAGAAGCTTGACGAAATATTAGTGAAGCTAAACAAGTTAGACAGCATCGAAACTACTTTGAGTATCCTGTCTTCAAAGATGGCCTTTGCGGAAGGTGACATATCGAAGCTGAAAGCTGACACGTGGTGCTGATACTAAAACTGCAGCAGATGGATGAAGGTTTAAAATGGTATAATAAATAAGTGGAGGACATAAAATTGAAGATACAGTTTCTTGAAGTTGCTAAAGGAGACCTACATACGAAGCAGCTTTATGCGGAAGCCTACAGCCGTAGAGAGAATTTGAACTTCTTTGGTCTGGCTGGAAAAGAAACACAGGGCGACTCAGAAGTCAGTGAGGCGATAAATACACATGAACTGCTGTTTGAATTTCTGAAGAATGGCCTTGGATTTGAAGATCCGGAAAAGAAATTTGAATTGCAGAGAGTACATCGTTTGGGAAAACCTGCTTCTGGAAAAACATGACCGATTATAGCAAGATTTCTGCGTTATCAGGATCGCGAGATGGTATTGAGAGCATTGTTTCATCTTCGAGACCCTGAGATTAAAGTTTTAGAAGATTATCTGCAAGAAATTATCGAGAGCTGACGTAAACAAATGTCTAAGTTAAAGGAAGCAAAGAGAAACGGTAGGAAGGTATATTTTAGTAAAGCAGAACCGGACAAACTCTATATTAATGGGAAATTCGTTCCAGTGTAATATTCTGTTTGGTTATTAAGCTGTGCGCTTTCAATTACATTTCTCCGGTTAGGGTACTTTCATATAAATTATGACTTTTTTGTGAGTTGATATCAATTTGGTGGCAGAAAGTTCTACAAATTGCATTTTCAACGGCTAACAAGTTAAGGAGAGAGATCCGAATGTTAGATGGGGTTTAACTTGTTCCATCTTTCATTCTTAGTGGTGGATTATGTGTTTATTTGTTTATGTGTGTTTCTTGTTGTAAATTATTCAGTTTTATTTCAGTGGGAAGTCTGTTTGTAGCAATCACACGAAGAAAGTTCTCGTTTGTATTTAATCTCAAAACAATCAGGAACAAAGTTATTATGGTTGTTCTTAATTTCTTCATCCTCCACTCTTTTGTTGAAATTTTAGTTTTTAGATTTGGAGTTTATAGCTTATGGATATTAAAATCTCGTCAGCTGCATTAAAAATAGTTTCTTTAAATGTAAGGGGAGTTAGCAATTTTAAAAAAGACACACCATTTTCACATGGTGTCACAGAAAGAATGCAGACGTGATTTTTTTTTTACAGGAAACACATTCAAATAAAGCAACAGAAAATCAATGGCAACGTGAATGGGGTGGAAAAATGCTTTTCTCACATGGTAGTCCAAAGTCATGTGGTACCGCAATACTGATAAACAACAAGGCAAATTGTACAGTGCTTTGTACTGTTCCGGATCCCTTGGGGCGCTTTATTGTTTGCAAAGTTCAAGTTGATGATAAAGTATATGTACTTGTTAATATTTATGCACCAAACAAAGACAAAGACTCGATCCATTTTTTTTAAGAAATTGCATACCTTGCTTCAAACTGAAAATTTAGATTCCGAGGAGAACATTATTGCAGGCAGAGATTTCAATTGTCCATTAAACCCAACTTTAGATAAAAGAGGTGGAATAATGATAACAAGAAAATCTGTCATGAACAGTATAGAATGCTTACAAAGTGAATTAGATCTGGTCAATATCTGGAGAGTTAAAAATCCTCAAATGAAAAGTTACACTTGGAGTCAAAAATCACCTGTTATACTATGTCGACTAGATTTTTGGCTTATTTCCAATAGCCTTTGTGATTTTGTAAATTCAACTGATATTGTCCCTGCAATAAGAACTGATCATGCAGCAATTAGTTTAAACCTCGGAGAAATTGGAGAGGCAAAAGGACCTGGCATGTGGATAATGAATGTACATGTATCGCTATTAGATGACTAAGAATATTTAAATTATCTGAGTGATAACATACCTAAATGAAAATCAGAGAGGGAAAAAGAATTATCAGATAAACGTTGCGTTTGGGACTGGATTAAATACAATATTAGAATGCACGCTATCAGGTACTCTGCAGAAAAGCTAAACAGAGAAACGACAAAGAAAGGACGATTCAGCAGGAATATAAGGAAGCTACCCGGCATTTTGAAAAAGATCCGAGTGATCACAACAGATCTTGGTTACTGATAAATGAAATTAAAGAGAAACTAGAATTATTTTATGTAGAGAAAACTAATGGAATTATTGTACGTGCAAGAGCTCGCTGGCATGAGCTTGGAGAAAGAAGCAATAAGTACTTTTTGAACTTAGAAAATAGAAATCACGTTAAAAAACACATCAGAAAATTAGTAATTAGTGGCGCTATAACAACAGACCCATACCAAATACTCTCCGAGCAAAAATCCTTTTATTACAATTTGTACAAAACAAAAGCGGTAGACACGGATTCTATCAAGTCTTTTCTAGACAATTTAAATATACCGCAATTATCTGAAGAACAAAAACTATCCTGTGAAGGCCAGAGTACCATAGAAGAATGCAAAAGGATTTTTGAAACTTTTCAAAACAACAAGTCTCCAGGAAATGAGGGAATCCCAATTGAATTCTACAAAAACAGTTGGGATCTTATTTATCAACCATTTATTAATTGCGTTAATGAGTCCTTCCTAAAGGAAGAAATGTCCAATTCCCAAAAGCAAGCTGTTATTACACTAATAGAAAAACAAGGGAAAGATTGCACGTTAATAGAAAATTGGAGACCCATCTCTCTGGTCAATGTTGATGCTAAAATAATCTCGAAAGGGATTGCTTCAAGAATTAAAAATGTTTTACCTTATATCATTCACAGCAATCAAACTGGTTACGTTAAAGATCGCTATATCGGTGAGACAGTAAGATGGATTCTTGACAGAAAAAGAAAATATACCTGGTTTGATGATATTTATTGATTTTCGTAAAGCATTTGACACTTTAGAGTGGAACTTTTTGTTTAACTGTCTAGACGCCTTTAATTTTGGCCATAAATTTAAGCGATGGATAAGTACTTTGTATAAAAACATTCAAAGTTGTGTGATAAATAATGGCCTGTCTTCAAAATACTTTAACCTTGCACGTGGAGTTAGGCAAGGTCACCCTTTGTCCCCTTATCTTTTTCTTTTAGCGGTTGAGACCTTAGCAATTGCCATTAGGGAAAATGAGGAAATAAAAGGAATTGTTATCGATAAACAAGAGACCAAATTATTACAATATGCCGATGATACAACAGCGGTTCTCTCTGATATAGATTCGGCCTATAAACGGTTTCAATTGTTAGACAGATTTAAAAAGTATCAGGTTTAAAGG
>OX393561.1:24478377-24525877 GCA_947652115.1 Blastomussa wellsi
TCAGCTCCTGCAAATTGGCAAGTTTTTCGGCTGGGAGACGGGCGGACTGTTCAATAGAGTCTAACTCAATGCCCAAAACTACCAAGCGAGTAGCAGGGCCAATGCATTTGCCAGGATGAAGAGGGAGGCCAAGTGACCAGCAGACGGCTAGCGAGGTCTGTAAGTTTTGGGCACACTGATTTGAGCCAGCAGGACCCGCCGTAAGGAAATCGTCGAGGTAATGCATCAGGTCTGCTACATTATACCTATTGAGAATTATCCATTCCACCATATCAGCCACTGAATTGAAAATATAAGGGGCAGAACGGAGACCGAAGGGAAGGGCCAAGTCAACAAAGAACTGGCCACGCCACTTCATCCCCAGGAGATACCGATCATCCGGGTGCACTTCAATGTTGCGGTATGCAGCCTTTAAGGCCCCAGGCCCATGTTTTAGAACCATGCTGATAATCTGATCGAGTTTAATGTAATGCATGGAAAACTCATCAGGATCGATACCGTCATTGACACTAGACCCCTGGGGGGATGATAAATCTACAATAAGGCGCCACTTAGCAGGGTGACCTTTTTTGGGGATAACCCCAAAACTGCTAACATGTAGGTTAGGCAAGGGGATCGAACCGAAGGGGCCTGCGACTCGAAATCGAGCCACCTCGTTGGCCAGATATTCGTCAATGATATGGGGGTTCTGGAAGGCTGAAGGTTTATTCCTCTTGGCGGCTCTGAGTCTGCGAGCAGGCTGGAAGCCCAGACTAAAACCGTGCTCAAGGCCGTCAAGAACGTAAGTCACTGCTTGCCGATCGGGGTGCTCAGCCAAGTCCAGAGTAAACTGCGAGACATTTAGCGGGGAAACCACAGACACGGGGTGAAAGGTGGGACGCCCTGAGAACAGTAAAATCATAAGGAAACAATGCTTGAAAATGGACGACAACCAACCAATTTTAATACGAAAGCACAACCTAAGGCCTAAACGAGGCTAGATACTCTACCAAGATACGCCTAGCGCTAACGCAGAATACAAACATCGAAGTCGAGACCTAGTTAAACAAAGGCAGAGACCTAACACAACAAACTCTAATGGTGATGAAATATGACAACGTAAACAACCTAAGGGACGAGAAAAACACGTGCAGATAAGCCGCGCTTCGAGTCAACAACAAAATTAGACGGTCCATGTACCTAACAACTAGACGATAGTCATGTAAAAACTTAACTAACGAGCGTAACGCAACGAGAAAGCAACGTCACAAAAACGTCTCGGAGGCCATGAGGGCAAGTTAACTGCGACGAGCCTTAGCTTGAGACCCTGACCCAGAAGCGCTTGGGGAACGACTGCGACGTTTCGTGCGGTCCCCGCCGTCTTTGGAAGACTGGTTGGTGCACGACGAAGCCCGATGAGCGCCTGAACAAACACTGCACCGATGAGCGTAACGGCAAAACGAGAACGGGGCAGAGGATGGTTGAGGAAGATGAACCAGGGGGCTCGGGCGACTCATTTGAGGTGGTCGACGAAGAACTACGAACCGACGAGCCAGCTGCATGAAAGTTGAATAGCTGAACATTCATGGATGACCAATCTGTGAGACGAGTAGCGGCAGCGTGCTCGCGGAACGCTTGGTCATACGCGAGCCAGACTCGACCGGAAAAATGGCGATAAGTCCGCAGGATCAACAGCTGGTACTGCATGAGATCTTTCCAGCGATGGGGGAAACTGGAGACCAGAATTAACGAGAAGATGGCGAAGGCCTCCATCCATGAGGCGATATCTTCGATGCGACGCGGCTGCTTCTTGGGCTGAGAAGTCAGCACGAGACGGCCGTCCAACAACAACTGCGGTTCCGAATCCTGCTGCACCAGATTAACCGCCAACAGATCGCTCAAGTCGACGTACTTGCCGGCTACGATTTGAGCAACAAGCTTAGCCGGCACAGGCGAAAACCCGGGGCCAATGACGAAAGGTTGATCCACAACAGGCGAAGAAGGCACGGCAGGACGAACTGCGACATCGCGAGTCGCACCGGTCGGCAAATTGTACGCATTCGCCGAGCTGGAAGCGGACATCGACGGATTTGGAAATGTAGACACAAAGGAAGGCACAACGGGAGACATAGACTGAATAGGCCTACCTGGAAGCGAAAGCCCGGCAACTCCAGCACCAGTGGTCAGAAAGGCGTGCGTTGAGCTGGACAGCAAAGGAGGAACGCCCCCTGAACAAGCAATCGTCGTGGTCGAAGGAAGCAATGGGCGAGAAACACTTGGTATCGGCAGTGTCGAGACCAGCGATGAGGGAGGATTATCAGCACGTTCAGCAGCCAAAGCAGCCTGAACTGTTTGTGTGATCAAGGAAACGATCGCCGGAGAAATTCCAGCTTCTCCACTAGAATCCACGGCAGGCAAGCCTTCGAGCGAGCCACCAGACCGCGACGTCGAAGGAACATTCGTAACATCATCATCGCCTGTTGATGGCGTAGTCATAAGGGGAGCCGTTTGCAGGCTGTTGTTCGTTGCACGAGAACCCATCACGGAAAGGTAGGCCACCTCCAAAAACAAGAAAAGCGAGCGAAAGAACGAGCGAGTAAACTCAGCGAACTATCCCGTAGCGAAAGCAAACGCGGAATGACTTGACATCCGGAGCCGAACTGTAAACCACGCTTGGACCCCTGCGTAAAGCCCCAGACCGCCCCGCACCAAAGCCCAGGGAGCGACCGCTGGCCAGCATTGTTCGCGTTTAACTTAGCCTAAATTACATTTAGCCACATTTAATTGATGAGGCATTGAAAAAAAGCTTTTTCTCTTCCCCATTCAGTTGCCTTTGAGCCATATGTCAAGGCCTTCCAGTTCAAAGTATTGAACTCTATTCTTTATAAAAATTCAGACTTACACAAAATCGGGTACATTACAGATGATCTGTGTTCTTTCTGCAAATGTGAATCAGAAACAATGCAGCATTTCTTTTGCAATTGCTCTTATTCAATTTCTTTCTGGAAAGATTTCGAATTACATTACTTATCTTTGACAAAACAGCAGATACATCTTAATCTGAAGGATATATTAATCGGTCTTCTAACACGAACTTCCCTTTCTTGACTATCTGTTACTCATAGGAAAAATTTATTTATAGGCGTGCAGACGGAATAAAGAACTTCCAAGTATACGAGGTTTTAAATCAAAAGTCAAATTAAAGTATGAGACTGAAAAATATATTTGTACAAAAAAGAAAAATTTAGACTTGTTTAGGAAGAAGTGGGCAATATAAATACTACAGGTAGCTGAACAACTTAGAACATGTCAGGCTCATATAGGTGTGATTTTGCTATTTTCGTTAGTGTATATGTATGCAAGTGTACGTGAGTAAGTGTGAATTAGTTGTGTTATACCGGAGGTCCTTTTTAGTAAAGTATTGTAATGTAAGTTGTGTAAATAGCTGTGTGCAATGCAATAAAAAAAGGGAATAAATACAAGAATGAAGGTAAAAAAAAAGTATATACCTGTGCTGCATTTGTATTTTCTTCTTGCAACTTTTTACCAAAGTTGTGGTTTTTATCCAATGATTCTTGTGGAGGTGTCCAAAGATGTTATTTCCTGCTTCTTTTCCTTCCCCAGAGAATCCTCCCTATGTTCCTTGGCTTTCTATCACCCTCTGCATATGATCAATGGTCTTATGGACATAATTGCTCCACCTTGCATATGGATAACAAGCAATAAGGTGCCTCCCAAACTTTGTACTGTGACCACTCCTCAAGGTATTCTTACTTTGGCTTGCTTGAACTAAATATCTTGTGCCTAAATCATACTGGTGTAAATAATTTAATAGCAAAATTTTCTTTTTGTTCCTGAGATTTATGGAGGTAAATGATTTGCTTCTCATATTTTTTCTGGGAAAACAAAATTCTGGCATAGTTACCTGGTAACTTCAAACTTGTGTCTGCACAAATTGAAGGGACTAAACGTAATTAGTATATTCTCAGCTCCGACTATTGCATTTCTAGCTTTTTGATTGGCTAAAAAACTCCGACTATGAGCCAATAGTCGGAGTTTTACGTCATATGGAAAATAGTGCGCCAAGTTTTTATTTTACGCTTTGTAAAATTGTGGAAATAAAAATCGGCGGCAAAACCCGGTTTGAGAATTTACTAAAACAATTATTCCATTCGCCCTTGTTGGATATGAAGTGATTATAACCAACTCGTGCTACGCGCTCGTTGGTTATTTTATCACTTCATATCCAACGCGGGCTCATGGAATAATTGTTATTTGGCACTACACACTCAGCATTAAATCTCACCATTCTCTTGGTTTATAGATCATTAAAAGAATTATGTCTTTAATGTTTTTCATTTTTCTTTCATGACTGTGGGATATGAATGAATGAATGAATGAATGAACAAACAAATGCCTTCACACATTTCCCTGATCGTTACCTTCATGTAATCATGGTAGACATAAGTGGGGACGATCCTCCCTTGGATTGTGCATTAATTGCTGCTTTTGTCTTTAAACTGGAAGAAAAAAGAGTAAAATGTCAATATTTTTACGAGCATTGGGGAATTGAAAAACGTTTTGTAGGAATAGGAAGTAAATCTAATATCTCAAAGGAATCAAGTTCTGGTGAGGACCCCTGAAAATGAGCAGTGATGTTCTCTATCAAGGCCTTAATAATTATGTTTCCTCAAGAAAGCTTTGAACTGTGTTTCATGATGTTCTGTTGGCAGTTCTTGGTTTGGCTGGCCAGTTGCTCTTAAGTTGTATAAAACTAGTTGAAGGGGTCCTTCAGGTTCCAAGTCCTGAAGACATATTACATGGTGGCGAGAAGATATGAATTATATGTTTGAGTGGCAAGAACAATATCTCACGAGCCCACAAGAAGATGTAATTCATATATTTGAGCTAATGTGTAATTTTCTTTTATTATATAGACAAAAACACATTGAGTAAAAGCTAAAACAGTTTTATTCACTTAAAGGTTAAAAACACGCGGTGGCTATTAAGCAATATTAAAATACGCAGTCTACACCAATTTGCAAAACTGAGAACAAAGCAAAGTTATAAAAACGTTACAAGCTTTAAAAACTGGCTATTGGCTTTCATTGCTGCCACTGATAATAATTCACCATTTCTTAATCTGTGTATGCTGAAACTCACGACTTTCCTGATCTGAATTAGTGAAAATGTTCACTGTTCCTATATAGCACTGGTGAAAAAAAGAGCATAGCTGCTCCACTTCTTTTGGGCTGAACTGTCGATGTAGCCCGTAATCTCATCCAATGTTATTTTTGGTGAAGGCGGAATCAGCGCAGTCCTACGAGGTTCTGCGGTTCCTCCAGAAAAAACGTCTGAGATGTTCTGCTGTCTTTTGTTGGACATAGCAGAAGTAGTTATTCAGCGAATTTATGTTTCTATGTCCAGTAATTTGCACTATTTTGTTTGCTGGAATATTGAGATCCACAAGTTTCTGGACGAGATGCTTTCTGGCGCTGTGGTTGACCAATTTTGTTGTCTGAATGAAGGTGAGAGGCCGCCGCCATGTTTTTTACCATCGACTAATGTGAATTTACTCCCAGCGGTGAAGCTTTATACATTTTTTTTTGCCTTTGGAACTTCTGTGTTGATTGCGAGATAAAATGGAGAGTTGCCATCCATCATTTCTGGTGGTCTTTGTTGTTTATAAGCCAGATAGGTGATGACAGGACAACATTGGGGATTATCCAGGTTTTCAAACATCTTTGGCTTAATTTCGCTCACATTTTTGGCGTTTTCTCCTGTGCATGTTTTTGTTTGGCACTCGGTTGAAAATGCCGCATAACAAAGTCCGTCTGCATTGGTTTTGAGTTCTAAATCTCCCCAGCAGAGGTCTCGTTGCTCTTGTCCAGGACTCATTCCGAAATAGGTGCAATGTGCTCTTGGCGTGTTATTTCCCAGCACACTGACCCTGTAAAACTCCTTGATTTCTTCATGTGTTAGTGCATCGGCTCTATTCGGCTTGTTACCTTTTCCAATGGCTTTAACCCTTTGGTGACTGCCACAAAAATGCTTGTTTTCAGGTACTTTTACTCTGAGTACTGTAACTTTGGTTCCAAACAACCAATTTTACCCAAATTTGTACCATTTTGAAGCTGAATAAATGGAGATTCAAAATTTGTTGCCACCTGTGTCATTTATTTAATTAATAAGTTAATATAGTTAATTTATGCAAATTTAAATGTCACACAATCCTCCAAAAAAATGAGAAAAACAGGAACAAGATCACTACTTTACATACTGAGAAAAACTGTCAAAAGAGGAATTAAAGCACTGTCATTTTTACACTTCTGGTGAAAATTTGGCATAAATCTACTGAAAATTCAAAAAGTTAGACCATTTTCAGAAAGTGCACCCTTAGTACAATAAATTGCAAGGGTACTTGTTACCTCAAAAGAAACTTACAATTTCAAACATTTAAGAGAGTACTTCACAGTAAACTGTGTTCAGGTAAGCCTGACTATGCCTAATGAAGCAATTAGTGAACCTGATATTAATTTAACAAAAAATTTGACCGAAATTTTTTTTTTGATATTTTGCTCTGTTTACAATAGTTTTGTAGTACTTCAATGATCAACATTTTAGTGTGGATAGTCTTTGCTATGCCATCTTTCAAAACAATTTTTCTCCTGTGTACAGTGAAGGTAAACTTGACACTGTGGTGCATTGCAGTATGTCACAACTTTCAGTTCCTTCTTGGTTTCAGTGTAGCACACTTTACACGACTTCCTTGTCTGAGACGATTTCACAATGTGGGCAGTTTCAAATGCCCCAGGTTCCACTGTGGGAGGCTTGAATACTGGCGGTGAGGCATACTCTTCAAGGCCAATCAGTTGGCGAACTAATTCCTCCCTGTACTCTGCAAGAGAATACTTGTTAGGGCGTTTGAGCTCCTCCACATCCGGATTTTCAGCTCGGTACAACTGAAATAAGATGTAGCTGTTGACCACCGCAATGTCAATCATATGAAAAAACAAAGTTTTCCACCACCGCACACATTTCCTGAGTACACTGTTTTTAGCTATTATTTGATCTGAACGATCAACAGCATTCATGTATTGATTGTAGTGGTGAACTGCTTTGGGCTGCTTGACTCGCACTCACTGCCATACATTGTGTACTTTCTCATTTCTGTCAACATTGACAAAATCATTTGCATTGTCGATTGAAGTTAGCATTGTTACTGGCCTGTTGTCTTTCCACTGTAAAGCCAGACAGACTCCATCCCTTTTCCATCTCATGCTTCCCCTCTGCTCTCTTCTCGCCCACTGTTTACTATTCTTCATGGACTCCGGAAATCCCCTCCGATTTTCAGCAGCAGTTCCAGTTGCTGGAATCATCAGATGGAACAGGTCTTTCACTAGTGTAACTGATGTGTAGAAATTATCAAAGTAGAGATGATAACCTTGATTGATAAGGGGTTGTACCAGCCTCATAACAACATCATAGCCTAGTCCATTGGCACTAGGCACTGCAGCAGCATTCCTTCCGATGTAGACATCAAAGTCACACGTATAACCATTTGCACTGTCTGCAAGTACCCACAACTTTATGCCCCATTTTGTGGGTTTATTCTTTATATACTGCCTGATCCCCGAACGGTGCTTAGATTTCACCATCCGCTCATCAATTGCCACACGCTGAAAAGGCTGGTAGAGAGATTTGCATTTTTCTTTGAAGAACTGCAGTAAGCCATTGACCTTTCGGAGCTTATCTTGGTCATCTTCTGTGGCAGGATCAACAACATGTAGCATACCAATAAGCGCTTTGAATCTATCCCTTGACATAATACTTCTCGCCCAGAGACCATGATACAAAGACTTAGTGCTCCAGTAGCGGTGGAACGAACTAACCTTGACCAGACCACAGTACATGATTAGGGCAATAAGCTTTTCGATCTCTTCTGGGCTTGTCTCCTTCCATGCTCCATCCTTGTCCCCATAATCACAGGAAAAAATTCCAGAAAACCATCAATGGTAAAGAAAATGGTAATCTGTAAATTCCCATGAGGAATAACCATTACTGAAAAAGCTGGACATCTCCCATTAATGTTTTTATTAATAATTTACATTAATGTAAGAGGCACAAACCATTGATGGTTAGTGAATAATAACCAGACATAGTTATTTTCATTTAAACATCAAGTGAAATGTCCATTAAACATTAATGGCTATGAAAGAAACATTAATGGTGGCAATCAAGAAACATTAATGTTTTTTTGCTGTTTAACATTTTTTCAATTTTAAATAACTACTCCTGGGAATTGAACAATTTCCATTAAAATCATTAATGCCTTTTAGATACTGAAGACATACATTGATGTGTATTAGAAATATTCCATAGATGGTTATAACAAAATTATCATCAATGCAATGGTATGTAGTTCAGGAAATCCCATTATTGGGAATTTAATATAAAAACAAATGGTTATTAGAAATATTCCATAGATGGTTATAACAAAATAATCATCAATGTAATGGCATGTAGTTCGGGAAATCCCATTATGGGGAATAAAAATATAATAACATTAATGTTTATTAGAAATGTTCCATAGATGGTTATAACAAAATAATCATCAATGTAATGGCATGTAGTTCGGGAAATCCCATTATGGGGAATAAAAATATAATAACATCAATGCTTATTAGAAATATTCCATAGATGGTTATAACAAAATAATCATCAATGCAATGGTACATAGTTCGGGAAATCCCGAATTAAATATATTGGGAATTAAATATAATGGCTTTTTCCATTGATGGAGTTTTGATGTTTTCCATGGATGGGATGGATGCTGACATTACATTTTCTTCCAACAGGTGCTGTCTGCACTTTAGTTCCAGCTTCCCATTACCTCTTAACAGAGTGGCAATAAAGTTTCTGTTTGCCTCCACAGGATCACTTGTACTATTATTAAAAAATTAGATGTTCTTCAATTTTAATTTCCCACTTGAATATAAAGATTTTATCCCCCACACACATTGCACTGTAAATTAGTGAGGATTGAAATGTGATGAGCTGTTCTGGCAGTTGAAGGGAAAAAAACAACAAATTAAAAAACACAAATGTCGTACTCACACACTTTTCAGCAATAATGAGGAAAAGCTGACAGAAAAACTCGTTTTAATGGCTGCTGTAACAAAAGTACAATCTTTGGCCTTTCATGTTGCTTACAAATAATATAAATATAAAGTAATTAACAGTTCTACAGTCAATTTGAACTACATGTAAAATTTACCAATAAAAGTTCCTTCTGCACCCAATGCAACATGTACAGTTCCACAAACTGCAGTAAAAGTTGCCCTTTGAAAACTTTTTCAAGTAGTACTGGTGAACTAAAATGGTTTAATTTTTTTAATGTCATCTCGTGAGACCTTTTTGGAGTGTCCATTTAACACTTTGACAAATCCTTTCTCTACAAGTGCTTCAGCAACTATCTTCACTAGATCGTTCTTCTCTTTCTTTTTTGTTGTAATTTTAAGAGCTTTTGCTGAAGACTGCAGCTGGCTTCGTGAAATTTGAGATATTTGAATTGCATTAAAGGCCACGCACACAACCAACTTGGCAGTATCCTCATCAAGATCTACGAAAGATTACAAAAAAATAGAGCTTTCATTAAAAATAGAGTGGGATCCACCATTGACTGTTCACTACACCTAGTGTAAAATTATAACCTTCTGATACACCTTGGATATGTACACTCCTCTGAAACAATTTCATTACATTTGGGGGGCAAATGTTTTTTTGGGGGCATGCAGATATATTTTACAGTGTAATGCATACCCTCGTTTTCATCGGATTCTTCTACACTTTCTGTGTCTCCAGAGTTATTTGTCTCTTCAGAGTCTCCAATCTCTTCATGATCAGCACTTGATCCACTAGCTGAACTTGAGCCACCAATATCATTATCAGTACTAGTGCTGTCAGAACTTGTTCCTTGATCCACTTTCCTTTTAAGAGTCCGTTTATCCGGCTGCAATGTCAAAAAAATCATGTAAATGGTTGTACAGAAACATGAGCTGTTTTTTTTTCATTATAATTTGTTAACTTATATGGGTTTAAGTTAGTAGCAATATGCTCATTTAGATGTTCTTTGTTGTAAAGCAAACAAAATCTTTTCCGTAGGTTCGAGCTCCTTCCAAATTAAGGTCTGCATGCATGAATAAGAAATAATTGGTCAATATATAAAAATTAATGTTATTGACATTAAGCTCACCTGAGAATAGTCATGCCCTTTCCTTTTATGTCTCCTTCTTTCATTAAGAACGTCTAAGATATGTTGTTTGATACCCTCTTTGTCAAAGTATAAAGGTGGAAACGAGCAATCCTCCTTGAGGTCATTAACAAGATCATTCAACTCGTCAACAGCGACCTTGTTCTTCTTAAAATTCGGGATGTCATTCCCAGGCCATCTATTAATTGCCGCAGTTCTGATAGCTTTTCTCCTAATAAGGAAACGCATTTAAAAAAATTGTGGAAATTTTATATCCAATATTTAAGACAACCATTCATACATAGATTTATTAAATTGTGACGGTTTGAAATACAGTTTGAGGTGCAGTTGAATATTTCTATAGAAACTGCGCGGTACAAATTTAAATTTATTATATTATTATTAAACTACTGCTACATTATGCATTAAAATTTGTTTTTAAACACTTTGAGCAAATGCAATCGGTTGAAAAATTTCTGTAATGAAGTTAGAAAATACAGTAAAAAAGGACACATTCCTGACAGTTACTTACTTGGTCTTGTAAATTCTTCGTGCAGTTTCACTTATTTGCAGCAACTGCGCTTTGGAGGGCTTTTTGGGTTTGATTGTCGTCACTTCAAAACCAGTGGACCCGCTCTGGGCAGAACTATTGACCACGGAGCTTAATTTTAGCTGGTCGGCAACTGTAAGAAGGCCGCAGGCTTCGTACTGTTCTTGGGATGCACGTTTAGAGAGGAGGACCAAGGTTTTTCCATCAACCTTTTGGGCTGTTTGCATAAAATCAAAACGAGCAGTAAGAAAAATTGTTTAAGCTTAAATTATATGAACACATCTGAAAAGTTATGTACCCTACACAATGTATTCGATGCAACAAGCGTGATGTCCACTTTCATAACTCTGGGACTTGAAACCTTACCAATTCATAAAGAACATCTCCATTTTCAACAAGAATTCTGCATATGATATATTATTTCCTGCTTTTCGAACATATTTGAAAATTGGAAAAGTGTCATAATCGATGGAAAATTATTGGGGAAGTTCATTGGGGACATTTTTAACGTACAATTATTTCGCGCCAAAACCAAACTAGTATCAACCTGTATCAACGCAATGCAAAATCAGTTCCCGAAATGACAAATTCTGTGTTCACTGTGAGAAATTGTTAAAAATCCTTCCAGCTTTATCACGGTAAGTTAAAATAGTATAACAGACAATAAATAAAGGGAATTTAGGCCATTTCAATTCACTGTAAAATACATGTGTAAGATTCAGTGACGAAATCTACAAATCGATTCTGACACTTGTTGAACGTACCTTCGAACTTTTCTGCTACTTCAGTATTGAAGTGCTTTTCTATTAAAATGAACACTTCACGAACATCCATTTCTTCCACTGGTTTTTCGGCGTTCATTATGTCACGATTTATTCGTAGAACTAAAGACCTAATAGCTTCCCAATTTGTATAACAGCCCTCGACATCAATCGACAGAAAACGCAGCGCGCTGTGCTAAACACAATGTACAGCGGGGAGTTACGCGGGGGGGATTGACATACTGCGACATGATTGGCTGGACGTGGATATGCAGGGATGTAATTGGTGCAAGAAATCGTTGCGCGGGAAATTTGGCGCTTTGTGATTTTCGCTCGATTTTTTCGCACTCAAAATCATGGAAGCTGATAGTAATAAAAGACGACGAATTGATGATGAGGCTGTTGTTTGGACGAGAGATGATATCGTCTGCTGCAACTGTTCAGAGCTAAAATCCAGACATGTACATTGTCCTTGTTCCAAGTGTAATGGTGCTGCAGTTGCACGTTCAGTAGAACATTCTCACTGGCAGCAACAACAACAAGAAATAGCTGATATTGTGGTGGACAGGTGAGAACAAGCTAATTACTGTAAATATTATTTGATTTGACGTTAAGCCATAATATATTATAATAATAAACTTTATTTATCCACGGGATCCTTATCACTAAAAAGTGGTCTTCTAAAGAGCCGTGCGCATTAAACCTAGTACATAAAAACTAAGACTAAATTACAGACATTGTTAAAAAAAATCCTAAAATAAGTGCTAAACTAAGTTAAGAAATTACTAATGTACAATAGCAGAATAAAAACTATCTAAAGTAGTGGCCTGCTTAGCCTCCGCTGACAGACTGTTCCATGTTACTGCGCCCCTATAACGAAAACTCTTTTTGAGGGCCTCAGTGTTCGGACGCGGAATAAACAGGTTATGTTGCGCACCTCGAAGATTATGTCTGTGGATGGTATTAACGCTGGCGAATTTATCAGACAGGTATTCGGGTACAAGGTTATTTACAGTTTTGATATTGTGCTTTATGAAATAAAGTGTTCATTCTCTTGCACCTATGTAACAATTATTTAGACTTTCAAATTCAGCTGTCAGATTAAATATTGTAATCAGCAACACTAGAAACACATCTTGCTAGATGAATTACAATATGAAGAAGTTTGCTTCAGCCCATGAACTCTAGATATATTTTTATTTTCAAACAGAGTGGAAGATCCTGGTGACACTAATAATGACTCTGGCATTGATGAGTGTATCTTACCACCGTCTGTTGATGATAACCTCACTCATGATCACTGTAGTGTTCTTTCTGAGAACCAAACTAGTGCACAATATTTATGTAGCAGGCCATGCTCACCTGACTCAATGGCATCAGACACTACTGATAACAACGAAATTGATCATGATGATATTGAAATTACAATTGCTATACTAAAGTCTTTGAATTTAGTGGATCAAATGAGTGGATCCATCTCAGATTTTGAAGACATTCTCCAATTTTCTAAGGAGTTGTAATCCTTCTGAGCCTTTAGAATCAATTGTTGTCGATTTTATGAGGAAGAGCATGCCACTGTCTCCAAACGATGTGGTAGTACCATTGTACCCAAAGGAAGGAGACATGGTTTTCATCAACGGAACTGATCCCCAGCCATGGTTTGGAAGGGTGTTAAGTGTTGATGCAAATCACCAAATTGCCAAAGTTCTGTACTACAACAAGGTTGGAGAGAGGGAAGATGTATATGGGTCTGTTCTTGCTATGTATTCCCCAGAAAGAAATCCTCGTTTAGCCAGTGATAAAGTTTCCTGGAACACTATACTTCATAATGCTGATGGAGACTGGAATGAGGACATATGGGAAATGGTGCCAGTTGATTATTAATGGACAAACACTTAGAACACCCTGAGATGCTAAGCTGTTTTTATCATCGGTGATTCATTATTTTGATTACTGGTATGAAACATTATGATGATGTTTTATACAGATAAAACAATAAATCAGCCAACATCAAAACGCAAATGTAAGTCTCAATTATTTATGGTTTACTAAGACTCAAGTCACAACAAACCATTGATAGTTGATATTGCATTTTATTTTATTTTATTAGCTGATCTGGTATCCCATTTATGGCTAAAAGTAAAAAACATAATTTGGAGTTTTTAACTTACATTATTGCTGTTAACAACTGATGCTGTAGATTGTATTCCGTTAATTAGAAATTAATTAAACACAGTACAACTGTTTAATTAGATTCATAATTTGATGGGAAATGATTAAAATACACAGACCGTTTTGTTAATGACATTAAAAAAAATTGACGTTTTCAATCTTACATTAATGGTCTTTAACTGAAACTCCTCTAAAATTATAAAAAAAACAGTGATGGTTTTAGCCTTACACATTTATTTAACCCTTTCGCTGCAGGCCATTTTTTCACCCCTGTGCGGGCCTAAAATTGGGATTTTCGCAAACTTTTTAAAAAAATTAAATTATCATGTTTTTAAACAGCCCTTAGCTTCAGAAATCAGTTTTTTGATGAAAATTAACTGTTATTTACATTATTTATAAATTTTGTCAATAAAAAATGTCAGTTAATAATGATATTCAGTGTGATAAATTTCAAAACACGGATAATAGCACAGTCCTGGATTGCTCGGACAGGATGCGCAGTGGTATCTTGAGTCCTTTCTTGTTTTCCTCTTTGTACAAACCCTGCACTTCTTCTGGGGTTTCTCCTTTTTCTCTGTGGGAGGGATTGGAGCAATAAAATGCCTTTCTGTCAGACGTGCAATTGCTTCTTCTCTCGGAATCTCTGGAGTATTTTCCACGAAAAGCAAAGAGCTAATGCAACTTCTTTGGAAATCAAGCAGTGGTTTTCTCCCACCACTTTTCTTGTACAGAATAAAGCTATTCAACAGTGACAGCTGCACTAAGTGAAGAGCCAGCTTTTTGTACCACTTCATGCTCTTCCTGGCAACCTTGAATGGCTGCAGCAGTTGATCAGTGCGATCAACGCCCCCCATGTATTTGTTATAGTCAAAAATACACTTAGGCTTTTGCAAGGGGTTCGCAGGATTTCTTCGGTTTCTAATATTTTGCATCCTTTCATCATGAATGGTTGTTAGCATGTTGACCTCTTTGGTGTCTTTGCATTTCAGGGCCAGGAGGGCATCAGATCGATATGCAACTGTCTCTCCACGTTGACGAAGCTTTGCTTTGCTCACTGCCTCAGGAAAACCTTTTCGATTTTTGCGTATTGTGCCGCAAGCTAGGGTGCTATTATCCTTCAAATACTGAAGCAGTGGAATGCTTGTGTACCAGTTATCCATGTACAGATGATATCCCTTATTTAGCAAAGGCATCATTAGGTCTTCCACAATTCTTTCTGAAATAGACAAGTTCTGATTTCCCTCAACCAGCGTAGTTTTACCAGTATAAATCCGAAAGCGGTAGGTGTAACCTCCATCTTCACAAAGCATGAATAACTTGATTCCAAATCGAGATCTCTTGAGAGGAATATATTGCTTGAAATGCAATCTTCCTTTCCAAAGTAAAAGAGACTCATCAATACAGACTTGCCTGCTCGGCGTATACATTTCTTGAAATTTCTCAAACAGGTGGTCAACCAATGGTCGAATTTTGTATAGCTGGTCAGGGTTTGGCTCATCTCTGCCAGGCATATTGTCATTGTCATTGAAGTGTAAGAACTTCAGTAGCAATAAATACCTGTCCCTTTTCATGACTTGTTTGAAAATAGGTGTACTGTACAGGGATCATTTGACCAGTACATTTGGAGGTTTGGCTTCTGGATAATTCCCATAAGAAATGTAATGCCCAGAAACTCCTTCATTTCTTTAGGGTTTGTGGGATACCATTCATGTACCCTTGATCTTCTCTTGAGATTGTTATCACGAATAAACTGCTCAGCAAACGTGTTTGTTTCAGTTACAAGGTAGTTTACAAGGTCATCATTGATGAATAAAGTAAAATAATCAATAGGTTCAAAACCTTGTGTGTCCACTTGGACTCCAGTTTGAGCAGTGAAAGGAATATTTGGAGGTGGTGCTAAGTTAGGTCTTACCCAATGCAGGTTTGGAACTGTAGCTTTTCTTTTCCTCTGCCGCTTTGGAGGAGGACCATTCCCGGCATTATCTGCCCCAGTTTCATCAGAATCTTCGCCATCTGTTTCGGCTTCTGAAGAATTCGACCCATCACTTTCTGTATCTTCACTCTCAGATACATAGTCATCGTCATTTTCGCCATCTTCTGAGCCGGAAAAATCATCCTCGTCACCCGAATCATTCCAGACCCTTGCCAAAACATCATTGACTGTTAATCTACTCATAACTGGCGGATGAATGAAAGATACACTTGAAAAACACTCGAAAATACACTCGTGAAAAATCCAAGATGGAGGCTCGCATCGACTTGAAAAACACGTGGCACAAATGATAGGTTTAAACATCATATATCTCTCATCAAATGTATTCTTCGTTACCAGGCCCTTAGAAGTCTTGTTATATGCGGTCTAATTGTTTTTACGATGTGCGTAAGTTTTCATATAAAGGCTATACTTGAGGACGTACTGAGTACGTCCTTGTAGCATATGAGTAATCTGAGACAGGACGTACTGAGTACGTCCTTGTAGCAGCGAAAGGGTTAATATAATTTATGCATGCAGCTTGGCTTACGTCATATATTCCATTTATGCAAAATAAATGGTTATTAGAGAACACAATTGATGGGAAATAGATAAACCAATAATGGTCCAGTGTCATATACATTCATGGTTTTATAAATTACATCAATGTTTTAAGTTCCTTGAAAGAAAACATTGATGTTTCCAATCTTACATTAATGGTTTTTAACTGAAGCTCTATCCCATTAATGGTTTAAATAATAAACCACTGATGGTTTTAGCCTTACACATTAATGGTTTAGGCTTATGTTATATTCCATTAATGTCAAATAGCATAACATGAATGGTTATTGGCGCACGCATTGATGGGAAATAAATATACCAATAATGGTCCTATGTTATACACATTCATGGTTTTTATAAATCACAATAATGTTTTAAGTTCCTTAAAATCCCATAAATGGATTTCACTGTAAAACCATCCATGATTTTTCCCAGTCTTTATGTTAATTGCTAAAAAACACTTAAATTCAAAAAACACATTAATGTTATTTCAGTAGAAAAATTTGAAATCGCTCTTTTTCCCATTAATGTGTTTTTTCTAAACATGGGAATTAGCAAAAAAACCTGGATGTTTTTTTGAAATTTTTTCCTGTGAATAGGACTTTTCACCAATAGTCGCCCAGCCATAGGAATTGGCATGTAGGCAGATTTCCCTTAGAAGTTCAACAGTTATGAACAGTCGGAAGAAATCAATAGCCTTGGTCATAGCACCCCTAAGTACAGGGCCGACTAGATGAAGTCCAGGAAGACGTCTTGGATTGAATGGAGGCGGCTGATTGGCTGTGTCTGGGGTGTTATAGCTTTGGTAGCCATTAGGCGCTGCAGCTGCTGCAGGCACTGCTCTACCTCTGCCTCGTCCCCTTGCTGGTTGTCCTCCAACTTGAGCACGCCTTCTTCCTCTTCCCCTGGGTGGTGGTGCTGGAGGTTCATAGTCAGAATCATCACCACTGGTACTGCTAAGTTGTTGGTCATCATCATTGCCAAGTTGTGCGTCTTCAGCCACTTGCTCACTAAAAGAAAAATTCCCTGTTTATATATCTAATGTATGTATGTAAGAATTTGGACAGTTCAAAGCTTGCACGAAATGTTCAGTACTCAATGTAGAATTTCCAAAAGCAAAGATTATATTTGCATAGAGACTGATTTACTTGGACGTTACCTGCCAAAATTTATTCTAAAGTGTAGAAATACTAGATTCTTAGGTAATATTTCGCATTAACTGAATGGCAAACGTGTAAAAATTCGACCCGGAGTTCGTGCAAATCCCTTATTTTATTTATTAGACAGAGTGTGTGTTCGCAGCGTGAAATCATTCATTGCGCGAAAAAAAACACATGTTGAAAGCAAACACAAAGTTTGCCGTAAGCACAAATACGAGATGCAAGGAACCATCGATAAACTCTAAAATGCTATAAAGAATCAAAAAAGGATTAGATTACTATTTTTTGGTGTCGCTAAAGCTAATTTATACACCTATGCTCGAACTTTCGACCATTTTGCAAATTCACACGTGTTTGTTTACGAAACACTCACCTCACTTCTGTCTCGGAATCGGTCGCTGTTTGTAGTTGTTCATCTAATTCCGCTTCTTCTCCACTGGAAATCCCTCCAGTTCTACTATCAACGTCACTGACTGCTTCATCATCACTTTGAGTACACATTTCAGCTACTTCTTCGGCAGTAAAAGTTTGCCGCGGTCGCTTGCTACAAGACGCCATCTTGGATTTTGTCACGCTTTCTCTTCAAACACTTACATCATCGATCACAGACAACCAATGGCGTCAAAGGATTCCCCAAGCTATAGAAATGATTGGCTAATTGTTCACAATCATTTTTAGCCCAAAATCAGTCAAGTCACGCCAAAGCTCATTGTCATAGCAACAAAATACGTCATCGGTCGAATTCGACCGATATTTTCAAAGGCCGTCACCAAAGGGTTAAGTTGTTTTTGCCTCTTTTTGAGGATATCTTGAAGCTGGCAGAATTCTTTGTCGTTCAGAAGAGAAAACTCGTACCCTTTTTTCCAAAGATATCCTCTAATAGAGGAAGGTTCATATTCTTTGCTATTTTTCTTTCTGACTCCAAGCACAAACTTAATCGCCAGCCCTTGCAGTTCTTCGGCAGGAATTTCTTCAATTTCTCTTTCTTCTTCTTCTTCACTTGAGAGAAATTCTTTAATTAATTTCACAGCATATGAAGTTTTCATCTTTGTGTTAGTGTTTTCTTGCTCTTTGCTAAATGATTGAATTTAGTTTTCTGAGAACTTTACAAACCTGTTGCTCGCTATTATTGATGTTCGTTTGGCAGCTTTGTACACAAACTGAATCGTGCAAGGCGGGAAATGACGTCATGACACCACTACAGTCCTGGATGTGGTTTCGTATGAATTTTATGAGTTTTGTGCTGGCTTAACAGTGATGCCCAAGGGAAAAGTTATTTGCAGAAAATGTGAAAAAGTTGCTAAGATGTAATGAAAAGGCTTCTATATAAAAATATATAAATAAATGAATGAATAAATTAATAAAAAATGATTAAATAGGTTGGTTATAAGTAATAATAATTCAGAAACAATGTACATAATGTACCATTTTGGTGCAGATGAATTACATAAATACTGTGGCAGAAATTTGAACATCTAAATGTTTAGTTGTTTCATAGCAACGCTTTGTTTCTGTGGCGGCCACAAGATACAAGTTTGTTACGTTTGTTAAGCGATGGCAGGTCAGGTTGACAGATTATTATTACAGAGGTTACATCTTTTACTTGAAGTGTTGTAGGATGAGCAAGATGAAATGATACGCCATGAAATAGAGTGGTCAATGTTGCTGTCTTTTGGAGTCCAGATATGTTTACTGAGTTCACTAGAGTTCCTGTGCTTTGTGTAACGGAATGATGCAGTGTGGTTTCTATATCTTGTCTTGAAGTCGTTTTCTGTGAGTCCAGTGTATGTTTCAGAAGTGTTATTGTTGTTACGCGTGACGGTTGCTTGGTAGATGACTGATGATTGGAGACAGTTTCCGTTAAGTGAGCATTTGTTTCTTTTTTGGCAGTTGCATGATTTTTTTCCAACAGTGCTATCTGCGGTTTCGTCAGCGTGTTTAGGTGAATTCAAAATATGCTTGTTGCAGTTGTCAATAATTTGTTTAGTGTTATTCATGCAACTGTAGCTGATCTTGATGGCATTTCGGTTGAAGATCTTCTTAGCTTGTGGTCTTTATGGAAATGCTTGTCTACTAGAGTGAGGAATTTGTGACTGATTATTAGTGCTGACATTTTTGTTGAATGGGGGGTTACGGAAAAACATGGCGGTGCAGACGTGTCCGTAAGAGCTCCGCACTTGTCGGCTAATTACAAGGTAAAGGTCGCCCGTCTATGGATAAAATTGCCCTCAGCAAAAAGAAAACTATTAAAAATATTACTCTAAAGCGCACGTCGACACAGCAAAGTGATTCTAGTGGTTCTGAATCAAGTTCTCCGTCGGATAAGCGACTTAGGAACATGGAGTACAAGGAATACGAAGGTGAAGTTCAAGAAGTCTTCGAAGAAGTAGTTGAAGTCTCACCCGCCCAAGAATTAGAAATGACCGATAAGCTGTCAGAGAAGCTTGACGAAATATTAGTGAAGCTAAACAAGTTAGACAGCATCGAAACTACTTTGAGTATCCTGTGTTCAAAGATGGCCATTGCAGAAGGTGACATATCGAAGCTGAAAGCTGACACGTGGTGCTGATACTAAACTGCAGCAGATGGATGAAGGTTTAAAATGGTATAATAAATAAGTGGAGGACATAAAATTGAAGATACAGTTCCTTGAAGCTGCTAAAGGAGACCTACATACGAAGCAGCTTTATGCGGAAGCCTACAGCCGTAGAGAGAATTTGAACTTCTTTGGTCTGGCTGGAAAAGAAACACAGGGCGACTCAGAAGTCAGTGAGGCGATAAATACACATGAACTGCTGTTTGAATTTCTGAAGAATGGCCTTGGATTTGAAGATCCGGAAAAGAAATTTGAATTGCAGAGAGTACATCGTTTGGGAAAACCTGCTTCTGGAAAAACATGACCGATTATAGCAAGATTTCTGCGTTATCAGGATCGCGAGATGGTATTGAGAGCATTGTTTCATCTTCGAGACCCTGAGATTAAAGTTTTAGAAGATTATCTGCAAGAAATTATCGAGAGCTGACGTAAACAAATGTCTAAGTTAAAGGAAGCAAAGAGAAACGGTAGGAAGGTATATTTTAGTAAAGCAGAACCGGACAAACTCTATATTAATGGGAAATTCGTTCCTGTGTAATATTCTGTTTGGTTAGGGTCCGGACGCACTGGACTGACAAAAATTGTTTGGCTCTTCCAAAAATCTCGACAAAATTTGTCTCTGCCAAATTTTCAATTTGTCAAGTGTAGGCGCACTATAAGACATCGCAAAATATTTGTTGACCACAAGTGTCAATCACACGGAAATAAACACCACCGCTTGCGCGCTGTTCGCGGGAAAGGTTACATGTGATTTCAGGAGTCATGTTGCCTCGGCACATTATTGCTTGTATTCTAGCTTTTTTGTTCCTTGAATTCGTTCAACTCCAGCAGAGGCAGTTGCTACTTCTACTGTGCCAGTGGAGGCTTCACCTTGTTCGACTGCAATTGGTTCTAGAGCACCACAACAGGTTTTTCCGTAGAAGGCGGCGAAGGCCTCATCCTTATTATTGAAACCTACCTAGGCCTTGCAATTCCTGGTTTGAAATTCATTTTCATAGGCGTAATATCCCCGAAGAATTCTTTTATCGCCAAATGAGAATGTCGCGCGATACGTTTGACACTCTGTTGGCCACTCTTCGTCATAAGCTACAAAGGGAAGACACGTGGTTAAGGAACTGCATCCCACCAGAAAAGGTCTTAGCCATCGGGCTATATCGCTTAGCACATGGCGGGTCATTCGAAAATGCAGGCATTGCAATGAATGTCGGCAAAGCAACTGCTCGTGAAGCATTCACTGATGTCGTCAATGCAATCTATGATTTTAGAAACGACTTCATCAAATTTCCAACTAACGAAGCAGAGACAAGAGCCTCCATCGCAACGTTCGAAGAATTATCGGATCTACCAAACATAGCAGGCGCCATCGACGGAACACATATAAAAATAAAGGCTCCAAAAGAAAGCGCCGTCGACTACTTTAGCCGCTATCAACAGCACGATGTGGCGGTCCAAGGCATCGTCGACGGAAAAAAAATATTTCTGGATATCGCCGCTGGCTTTCCGGGTAGCTTGCATGATGCACGAGTTCTTCGAAACTCGTCGATTTACGAAAGAGCAGAACAGGGGAACGTTCTCGCAGCGCCAATTCATGTAACCGGAGGTCACGAAATACAGCCCTATTTAGTGGGGGATAGCGCTTACCCGCTTTCGCGCTGGCTTCAGAAACCTTACCCTGAGGGAACAAGAGATCCGAGTGAGATTCAATTTAACAAGCAGTTGTCTGCCGCAAGAGTTAAAGTGGAGTGTGCGTTTGGAATATTAAAAGGTCGATGGCGTATATTGTCTTTTGTCGAAGAAGCAAGTGTAGCACGAGTTTCCAGGATTATTGTCGCATGTGCTGTGCTTCACAATTTTTGCATTCTGCACAGAGATGAATGGGACTTTGATGATGGAGATGATGGAGACGATGGACAAAACCCTAATGGCGATGTGATCGGTGATGGAGAGGCTATCAGAGAAATTCTTAAAAATAATCTGTAGATGTCAGACACTGAACGTGATCATAGGAAACAAATTCATCAACATGTTTTATTTTACTCGAAACTGGGCCACGAACTTGCGTTACAAGATGTGACTCAAAATATAAACATCAACATTTTCCCTCTAAATGGTAATTTTACGGACTCTCAAATACATTTATAAACTGATACTACAAAACTGTGTGATTCAGAACTTGAGTAATGTTTAAATCCATTTAAATATCTAAAAAAATTCACAAATTGAACATTTCACTGATTCAAAAAAATAATCATTAGTTAAACTTGTAATTGAAACGTTGGGTTACACATGTACAATCATTATTGTCAACTGAGTCAGAAAGTGTTCCAGTGTTCATATTAATTGTCTTTCTTTACAATTTCAAGCATGGCCCCCATAAATTTGGTCATCATGTCCACTTGTTTTGTCTGATCCTCTTGCATTTTTTCCATTAAGCCGGCAATTCATTCTCCCTGGTCTATCACGGTCTTCATGACCTTTCCTGTTTCGTTTTCTGCATCAGGGGTCTGTGGGGTCTTCCTTTTCTTTCTCATGCGCCTGCTCTCCTTTTCACTGTCTGCAGAACTGCTTGAAGTGTCGGCAGGAGCAGGAGAAGGAGTGCCTGATGAAGATCCTTCTTGGCTTGTTGTGTTTGACGTGTTTTGGCTCTCTGAACCGGCTCCCGCTACATTACTGAACGTTACGACGTCACGAACTCCGAGCACTTCATCTATCTCGTCGTAGTGCGGAGACTTCCAAATGGAACCACCGCTCTGTTTTCGGTTCCAATCTTTACGCTCCTTGTATTTGTCCACTAAATACTTCATTTTTCTTTTACATTTTTCCACGGTTCGGCTGTGGTTGTACTTGGCGTTCAATTCGTCAACGATCTTTAACCAGAACTTTCGCGCATCTTTACTCTCCAGCCTTTCGTGATATGAGACCCATAAATTAACTAAATACCGCTCCTCCTCTGGCTCAAACGAGTCGTACTTTGCCGCTTGTTTCTTTGGACCTTTGCCCTTTTTTCTGCTCTCGTCTGCTCTTGATTCCTCAACTTGGCTGCTTTCAATTTGATTAATCGTGATGTAACTTGTACTTGTACTCGGCTGAATCGGGTGGTTTACATACGGATGGCATAGGCTCGCATAGGGACGTGGCCCTGGAGATGCAGCTGAAACGTAAACTTGCGAACCGTAATAGTTGTATTCTGAGTAGGGATCGTCATCATTCAGCATACCAAGGTACGAATCTTCCATCTTCGCCGTTTGGTTCCCGCGCAAATATGAAATAATTTTGGCGGGCTTCGGACTGAAATATTTCGACTAAAAAGGAGATCAAATTTCTTGATCGACATTTTCCTTCAAATCATGGCGATAAAATCGACAAATCTGTCAGATTTCGTGCCTAACAAAAATTTGTCCTGCTCCGAGGCAGGACGACGGCGTCTTTGAAGTTTGGTAAGCCTTGACAAAATTTGGTAGATATAAAAATCTCCGGGCGCACTTGTCTCAGCGAACTGATGACAGATTTTTTTGCAAAATAAACAAAAATTTGTCCAGTGCGCCCGGGCCCTTATTAAGCTGTGCGCTTTCAATTACATTTCTCCGGTTAGGGTACTTTCATATAAATTATTACTTTTTTGTGAGTTGATATCAATTTGGCGGCAGAAAGTTCTACAAATTGCATTTTCAACGGCTAACAAGTTAAGGAGAGAGATCCGAATGTTAGATGGGGTTTAACTTGTTCCATCTTTCATTCTTAGTGGTGGATTATGTGTTTATTTGTTTATGTGTGTTTCTTGTTGTAAATTATTCAGTTTTATTTCAGTGGGAAGTCTGTTTGTAGCAATCACACGAAGAAAGTTCTCGTTTGTATTTAATCTCAAAACAATCAGGAACAAAGTTATTATGGTTGTTCTTAATTTCTTCATCCTCCACTCTTTTGTTGAAATTTTAGTTTTTAGATTTGGAGTTTATAGCTTATGGATATTAAAATCTCGTCAGCTGCATTAAAAATAGTTTCTTTAAATGTAAGGGGAGTTAGCAATTTTAAAAAAGACACACCATTTTCACATGGTGTCACAGAAAGAATGCAGACGTGATTTTTTTTACAGGAAACACATTCAAATAAAGCAACAGAAAATCAATGGCAACGTGAATGGGGTGGAAAAATGCTTTTCTCACATGGTAGTCCAAAGTCATGTGGTACCGCAATACTGATAAACAACAAGGCAAATTGTACAGTGCTTTGTACTGTTCCGGATCCCTTGGGGCGCTTTATTGTTTGCAAAGTTCAAGTTGATGATAAAGTATATGTACTTGTTAATATTTATGCACCAAACAAAGACAAAGACTCGATCCATTTTTTTAAAGAAATTGCATACCTTGCTTCAAACTGAAAATTTAGATTCCGAGGAGAACATTATTGCAGGCAGAGATTTCAATTGTCCATTAAACCCAACTTTAGATAAAAGAGGTGGAATAATGATAACAAGAAAATCTGTCATGAACAGTATAGAATGCTTACAAAGTGAATTAGATCTGGTCAATATCTGGAGAGTTAAAAATCCTCAAATGAAAAGTTACACTGAGTCAAAAATCACCTGTTATACTATGTCGACTAGATTTTTGGCTTATTTCCAATAGCCTTTGTGATTTTGTAAATTCAACTGATATTGTCCCTGCAATAAGAACTGATCATGCAGCAATTAGTTTAAACCTCGGAGAAATTGGAGAGGCAAAAGGACCTGGCATGTGGATAATGAATGTATCGCTATTAGATGACGAAGAATATTTAAATTATCTGAGTGATAACATACCTAAATGAAAATCAGAGAGGGAAAAAGAATTATCAGATAAACGTTGCGTTTGGGACTGGATTAAATACAATATTAGAATGCACGCTATCAGGTACTCTGCAGAAAAGCTAAACAGAGAAACGACAAAGAAAGGGCGATTCAGCAGGAATATAAGGAAGCTACCCGGCATTTTGAGTGATCACAACAGATCTCGGTTACCAGTAAATGAAATTAAAGAGAAACTAGAATTATTTTATGTAGAGAAAACTAATGGAATTATTGTACGTGCAAGAGCTCGCTGGCATGAGCTCGGAGAAAGAAGCAATAAGTACTTTTTGAACTTAGAAAATAGAAATCACGTTAAAAAACACATCAGAAAATTAGTAATTAGTGGCGCTATAACAACAGACCCATACCAAATACTCTCCGAGCAAAAATCCTTTTATTACAATTTGTACAAAACAAAAGCGGTAGACACGGATTCTATCAATTCTTTTCTAGACAATTTAAATATACCGCAATTATCTGAAGAACAAAAACTATCCTGTGAAGGCCAGATTACCATAGAAGAATGCAAAAGGATTTTAGAAACTTTTGAAAACAACAAGTCTCCAGGAAATGAGGGAATCCCAATTTAATTCTACAAAAACTGTTGGGATCTTATTTATCAACCATTTATTAATTGCGTTAATGAGTCCTTCCTAAAGGAAGAAATGTCCAATTCCCAAAAGCAAGCTGTTATTACACTAATAGAAAAACAAGGGAAAGATCGCACGTTAATAGAAAATTGGAGACCCATCTCTCTGGTCAGTGTTGATGCTAAAATAATCTCGAAAGCGATTGCTTCAAGAATTAAAAATGTTTTACCCTATATCATTCACAGCAATCAAACTGGTGACGTTAAAGATCGCTATATCGGTGAGACAGTAAGATGGATTCTTGACAGAAAAAGAAAATATACCTGGTTTGATGATATTTATTGATTTTCGTAAAGCATTTGACACTTTAGAGTGGAACTTTTTGTTTAACTGTCTAGACGCCTTTAATTTTGGCCATGAATTTAAGCGATGGATAAGTACTTTGTATAAAAACATTCAAAGTTGTGTGATAAATAATGGCCTGTCTTTAGAATACGTTAACCTTGCACGTGGAGTTAGGCAAGGTCACCCTTTGTCCCCTTATCTTTTTCTTTTAGCGGTTGAGACCTTAGCAATTGCCATTAGGGAAAATGAGGAAATAAAAGGAATTGTTATCAATAAACAAGAGACCAAATTATTACAATATGCCGATGATACAACAGTGGTTCTCTCTGATACAGATTCGGCCTATAAACTTTTTCAATTGTTAGACAGATTTAAAAAAGTATCAGGTTTAAAGGTAAATAGTTCAAAGACAGAGGGACTCTGGATAGGATCTTTAAAAGGAAGTGAATTGAAATTACTTGGAATCAAATGGCCACAAGAGCCCATAAAAGCCCAAGGGATCTTCTTCTCGTACGATAAAAAATTGCTCCATCTGAAGAACTTCACAGAAAAACTAAAAGATAAAAAATTGAATTAATATCTGGTCCTCTAGAGGATTATCCCTTTTTGGAAAGGTGACTATAATTAAATATTTGCTCCTTCCGAAGTTTGTGTACATGTCATCTTTGTTACCTACCCTGAAAGTATAATTAAAGAATTAAACCATTTGATTTACAACTTTTTATGGAAAGGTAAAGACAAAGTAACTAGAAAATCTGCGATAAATGATTATGAAGGAGGAGGCATCAAAATGGTTGATATTGAAAGCATGGTTAAATCCCTCTGTCTCGCCTGGATGAAAAGAATCTTTGGTGATAATTCTGGCTCATGGAAAAATTATTTAGAATATCTTCTAAAAGAAACGGGTGGTCTGCTTCTTTTTAATTGCAACTATAACGTCAAGGACTTAACTATCAGTTCACAATTCTATATGGAGTTATTGAATTGGTGGTCTGAATTTCTGAAAGATAATGCGGTTGAGACTAATTGGCTTTATCGAATTTGGAATAACCAGGACATAAGAATAAACAGCAAACCAGTTTTTTATAAAAGGTACGTTAATTATGGAATTCAGACAGTGGGAGACTTGCGTTTCGATCTTAATAACATCGATTCATATGAGCTAATCGGAAAAGACACAGAAGATGAACTTTCTGGAATGGACCGGTTTTCGTCACTCTGTACCGCTCGATCTAAGGAATGCTTATCATACTCCAGATCATACAGCCCTGAATCCATCTTTCAAAATTGACTGCGGCCTTTTTGATGTAACGAAAAAGAAATCAAAAGACTATTACTCTCTTTTTGTCCTTAAAAAGGCTTGCTTTCCAAATAACACAAGAAAATTGAAGTGTGAATTTAATTTAATTGATGAGGCATTGAAAAAAGCTTTTTCTCTTCCCCATTCAGTTGCCTCTGAGCCATATGTCAAGGCCTTTCAATTCAAAGTATTGAACTCTATTTTTTATACGAATTCAAACTTACACAAAATCGGGTACATTACAGATGATCTGTGTTCTTTCTGCAAACGTGAATCAGAAACAGTGCAGCATTTCTTTTACAATTGCTCTTATTCAATTTCTTTCTGGAAAGATTTCAAATTATATTACCTATCTTTGACAAAACAGCAGATACATCTTAATCTGAAGGATATATTAATCAGTCTTCTAACACAAGAACTTCCCTTACTTAACTATCTGTTACTCATAGGAAAAATTTATTTATGGGCGTGCAGACGGAGTAAAGAACTTCCAAGTATACGAGGTTTTAAATCAAAAGTCAAATTAAAGTATGAGACTGAAAAATGTATTTGTACAAAAAATAAAAATTTAGACATGTTTAGGAAGAAGTGGGCAATATAAATACTGCAGGTAGTTGAACAACTTAGAACATGTCAGGCTCATATAGGTGTGATTTTGCTATTTTCGTTAGTGTAAATGTATGCAAGTGTACGTGAGTAAGTGTGAATTAGTTGTATTATACCGTAGGTCCTTTTTAGTAAAGTATTGCAATGTAAGTTGTGTAAATAGCTGTGTGCAATGCAATAATCAAAGGGCTCTTGGAGCCAGCTCATTCATGTCAAAAATGGTTATTTTTATTGTACCCTTGAAGACTGTTGTTGATAGTACTGTAATGAACATGTTTTGTAACGTTTGCGATAGAGCAAGTGTTCAACAAACCCGGATGAGTTGGGGTTGGGTTACATTGGCATCAGTAAAAGTCAGAAATGGAACATGCAGAATTGTAGGGCATCCAGAAAGAAAATTTAGCATTATAAACTAGGCATTAGAGTGATTTTATTTGGCCTGTGTAATCATTATTATGCACTTATTGGTATTTCATCGTTTCTTATGTTGAATTTGTTTACTACTTGCAAAAAAACTGTTAGATAGTGTTTCAGGGCCCAAGTAAAATCACTCTAAAATAACTTCTTCGCATTGATTTTTTTAGGTGCTAGGGCTGGAGTATCACTGCATTCACAGAAATAATTGAAGCTAACACAACAACTTTATTTTCAAATGAGATAAGAATGTCAACAGTAAAATAGTAAATAAAATTGTGGTAGACGATTACTTCTCAGAAGTAGTGTTCATAACATTGAACCAATTTTGAAATAGTAATTGAAGACTAGAGACTATTAATTGTTTCACAGAAATAACTGCATGAAGTTAACACAACATATCTATTTCAAAATGACATTAGAACATACAATAGTGAAATAGTAATTTAAATTTTGGTTCAGTATTACTTGACAGAAAAATTGAAGCCGGAACACAACTAAACGATTTCATAATGTGAAATATTAAACAGCACAATAGTAGTAGATATTTTTACTGCTATTTTACAGAACGCAACTATTTGAAAACGGGACGAGAACATTAACAGCGAAGTAGTAATAATTTGAAATTATGCAGTTTCAGAACATAATTATTTCCAAATTATGTACTAAAAAGCATCAACAGCAAAATAATATTAAATGGTGATAGATTTCACAATTTTCTCGTTAGTGATTACTTGAAAAAGTAATTTGCTGGCATTAAGAAGAGTTAACTCCATGGTATTTGATGATAAGTTGTCTATATTTTTGTCAATACTGAATCCAGGGGCATTTGCAATTGTTTCAAATAGACTGCTAAGAACTGCATGTTGACAGAAAAATCGTCCCATATTTTCTCCACCTTCATCTTTTATCATCATCACGCCTGTTGTATTAGATAGCAATTCTCCTTTTTTAATCATTAAATTGCATTTCGGACACTTGACAAATCCTTTGTCTGGATCATCAGGAATTTTGGATTTGCAGTTTATACAGATATAGGTCTTCTTTATGTCGACAGCTAATACGGTGCCGGTGATAGGCGTTGTGACCTTTTCACTCGGCTTTAGATTGCCAGCTTCACTTGTTATGTTTGTAGGTATGTCAATGTTTTCATTCAATTGTTCAATCGTAGTACTTTTGGAAGATCCTAGATAAATTTTGTTGAAAAAGTTTCACTTCAGTTCTTTGAAGTTATAACAACTGTCCTGTTCAACTTGGTCGATTTGACTTTCCCATAACGTCACGGTGATCGCTCCAGTACTGTCAGCGACAACAAGGTCACATTTAGTGATGTTTTTTTTCAAGTTCTTCGAGTACACAGTTTCCTTCTCACCTTTGAATAAAACTTTTGCCTTTAGTCCGACAGACTGTCCATTGGGTGTGCTCTGAAGTAGTTGTGTTACAGTCATTTCACTTCGGTTGGTGTTCGAAGATTTCCATTGAAACTCAAGGTTTTTAGCTGGTTCGATTCTCGAGTACTTGTTCATCTTTTATTCTACACCATCACTGTATCTTTTTTTCTGTGGGCTGATGCTAGTGAGGCAAGTTGGAAGTTTGTGTTGCTCCCTTCGTTTGAGCTCATCCTTGTTTTCTGTGTTGAAACAGACCACTCGAGTTTTCTCGTCGTTTTCTTGAACGGTGAACTCAAAATATCTAGAAGATTTTGGATTAGCAGGTGTTCGGATTTCAGAGACTGCATGGATGTATCCCTGGACGTTTTTATACGGGCTAGATGAAGAAGATTTCGCTGGAGAATTTGAAGCCATCTTCTACATGCACAGGGAATGAGCGAAGAGACAGCGCAAGAGCCCAGAGCACGAGGTATGCGCGCGCACGTTCCGAGGCATGCTCGTCTCCAGGACAACGACTGGGAGGCGTGAAGAAAAATGAAATGAAAAAAATGAAATGAAAAAGTCGAGAACGGTTTGAACACAGTAAAAAAAGCCATGCATTTTCCCAGGTGAGTCTAAACATGTTCTAATAATAATAATAACATGAATGGTAATAAAATCAGTTCTGCAAAAGTACATAGTTTCTGAAGAGGGAGTTTTATTTCTAGGGTTGGATCCAGAACACACTGAAAGGTTATGTAAATAAATGTCAGAGAGGCAAAGGTCACCTCTTGGTGGGGGTAAGGTTAGCACCTTCCCTGCACCCTACCCCTAGAGCTGCCCCTACTCTAAGTGGTACATTTTAGGCTGACAGGTTATTAATGCTGTCTGTTTTTTTTAACTATTTTTTTGTCATTATCACTCCATTTCATAGAACATGCGAGTTTTGATTTAATTGTCTTCAAGTTTAAAATTAAATAAAGCTTGAAAAGACTTTTTGTTAGGCTGTAGAAGAGGAGCAGGAGGAACCAGAGTTCGTATAAGAATGCTTTAAATGCATTCATCAAATAGCTAGAGGCAAATAAATTTCGAAAAAACCCTCTGGCACCCAGGGTGGTAACTATTTGAAGAAAGAACCAGAGAAAAATATTTTCTGCTGTAACCAGCAAACAACTTTATATTTACTCTGTGTCTCTGGGAGAAATAATTATAATCTAATTTTCTATTTTTTTTTTACTATGAATTGTAATAGATGCACACTAAGGCAAGTTGACAACAAAGTTAGCAATTATGTTTTTCCACTGCGTTTGTGATAATATTTTACATGTATGCACATGAGCTGTCATCCTTGTTCAAGTGATTTATAGTAAAACTATTGTTTTGTAATTTATTGTAATTTCTTGCCTCCATGACCACGCAATACCTCTGTAATTTTCTGTACAGTAGTTCGACATCAGTTTAACTGTTTAGGTGCAGAAAGCAGATGTCTTGGATGCTGATATTATTTGAAGCAGACAGTATTCAGCTAGGAATGTTGTTTACTGTATACTGTATGGCAGCAAAATGTCTCCTTGCAAAGTCTCGAAATCAGAAGTGCATGTCTATGACCCTGACACACCTCTGCTGTTTATTGTGTGGTAGCCTGGCATCAGTTAAATTGTTAAGCTGCAAACAGCAGATATTCCTTTGAATGCTTTGAATAGATTCTACCAGTATCACAACATCATATCACATCTTTTGTTTAGCTAGATCTGGGAGATGTCTGTCAGTGTCTTATTGTGTTGAATACATCTTTATTGTATATTTTCCTTTCCACACCATTATAGTTGTTCCTGTAACATAAGGGATAATATTTATTAATATTTATACTGACTAATATAATTTTAGGAAAGTGCTTCTTTAGTCCATATAGCCCTCACAGTTGATTAGGGTGAATATGTGCAAACTCACCTGCCTTGTGTACTCAAGGGGCCAAGAAACTAAGCACAGGGAGACCAGCCTTGGGGACTCCCTGTCTTGTTTGATCATTTTTTTAGTGAATTTGTTCATGTCTAAGTGCATTATGATTTCAAATAGTAAGCCTATGTAACATGGTGATAAATTAAGCTGGAATGTTGTATGTAACAATTACATGGCAAACATTTCAAAATATTATGTGGGAAACTACAGAAGTAATATTTTCAAATATAGAAATTCTTATATACTTTTCAATGAAATAAACAGTGGTTTATGATCACTGTAGTATGACTCTAGGACACCTGAACACTGCACAAAATCTGGAATATTGGTATAGATGTGATCTATTAGTGAGCGATAGTCTGTAGTGTACTGCTTTATAAGCTGTGTATAACCTCTTTCTTCTACTAAACATCTTGTTAGTGCTTTTTGTTCAGATGTCTTCTCTAGCAAGTTAACATTGAAATCACCAAGGAGTACAACTGGGGTGTCAAGAGTTGTTAATTTTGAGTCATGAAGATAATTTAAAGCATCAAGAAACTTTGCCAAATTGACATTTGAACTAGATCTGTAAATACCAATTACATGCAGGTTTGGAATGACGTGGTCAATAACCAGTACAGTGATTTCTACTCCACTGAAATTAAATCTATGGGGGGCAACTTTACAGTGAAACTGGTTCTTAACATAGACAACTGACCCATAGCAACTTCTAGTCGGAGATGGGCTAAAGTCATTTCTGTATAGTGTAAAGCCATTTATGTTGTACCGTCTTGATCCAATGCACAAAGTCTACTTTCAACAAAAATGTTTATAACAGCTTTTTGGATGTTGTAGTCACTTCGCACATCATCAATGTGAAGATGTAAGGATCTAACATTATGAAATACAATTGTTATAGAATGATCAAGAGTTTGTAGTGTCACTAGAGGTACAAGGTGTGCTTTGGTCCTCAGTCTATTCATCTCATTCACAACTTTGTCACTCACCCTAATTTTATGCTCATTTAAGCTGAGAATATGAAGACTTGAACTGTTTCGGACTCGACTTAAGCCTACATAGTGCATGTGCTCTTGAGTGGAGCGTGGGAAATCAACAACTGCTGCACTTAGAGTGTCGCCTTGACAACAGTGAATTGTTTTTGCACTTGCTGGTTTTAATGGAAATTGTCTGCGAAGAATTTGTGCTTGAGTTCTGCGATGTATTCTAAATTGCCTTGTTACTTCTAGAATTGGTGTCCACATCCTATCTATACTCTCTTTTGTGTTGTAATACAAATGTGCATTCTCTCTGCGCTGTTTTTTACCTATGTCAGCATCTGGAAATAATACCCAAAAATACTTGGTCGACTTGAGTTTTCCACTCGATAGTCGATGCATTTAATAACACATTCTGCACCATTTGTTAAACCATCAGTTACATCAACATTTGTTGTTAAGTCATATTTTGCATTGGTGGCTATTTGAGTCACTGAATGTAAACCCATTGTTTTTGTTGGATCATCTGGTATTTTGTTCTTCATTTTTTTCTTAAGGTCATCAGAAATATCTCCAACTACAATGTCTATTGCTTTTATCTGACATTTATCACTTTGACATTTAGCATACATGCTGTTGTTATGTGCATTGACGGATGCATTTGTAGTAAACAAATGAGTTGTTTCCATGGGATAATTTTCTCTTCCAGGAGCTGTGTCTAAAAGTCTTCTCTTTAGACATTGTATATCTTGTTCAGAATGTTTTCCTTCCCTCAAACGATTCAGCAGCTCTGCAAACTGTTTATCATCTTTTTGCCTCATTATATCTGTCAATTCAAATAAGGTAAAAAGGTCTGCCCACAAGTTACTTGCCAAAGCACCATAACATGTGTTTGGATTTTCAAAAATCCATCTGTCAAAGACAGGTTTTAACTGGAACAGATCTCCAACAGTTATAACAGTTATTCCACCAAATGGTTCCTTGTTCCCCATTATTTGCTGCAACCTTTGGTTAAGGAAATTAAACATGCCACTTCCTACCATTGATATTTCATCTATAAATAGTACTTTAAGTTTCCTTAATTTTGCTCTTATTGTGTTAAGTCTGTCACTGTCAAGAGCACAGTATTCAAATCCTTTGTTAGCTGGTATTTTAAAGGCTGCATGTAATGTATTTCCTTTGATATTGAAAGCTGCTTTTCCTGTTGGTGCTGCCTTAATCACATTGATCTCATCAGGATTTTCACCCGCTATGCTATTCAAATATCTGATCAGTGCTTCATACAGTGCATTTGTAACAGTAGATTTACCAACACCAGCACCACCTGACAAGAAAAGTTTCAGGGGGTCATCACTAGTCTTTACTGAATGAAGTACATGATAAAAGAACTGTCTTTGTTTTTCATTCAATGAGCGGACAAGCTTACGATATTCGTCATTAGAAATACATTTTACAAGAAGTTCCTCTTGGTCATTAGATCTAGGGAAAATACCCATGTCATCAAGCAAGTCATACTGGCTATGTTGCTTATTATTCCCTGGATCAAAGCAGCCAAATAATTCACTAGGCTTCTGCTTTTTTGCAATGTCTTGCTCATTGTTATGTTGTGCATTTGGGGCAACACTGTCAAAGATATT
This sequence comes from Blastomussa wellsi, assembly GCA_947652115.1. Lineage (NCBI taxonomy): Eukaryota > Metazoa > Cnidaria > Anthozoa > Scleractinia > Plerogyridae > Blastomussa > Blastomussa wellsi. The sequence continues at coordinate 24,512,401 of OX393561.1, forward strand.
TTCCAAATTATCATTGTCTAAATCTTCCATTGCTTTGTCTAATATTTCACTGTGATGCTCATAATTCTGCCTGTTACCGAGAACTACTTCCTTGATCTGATTAAATCGTTCTTGATAGCTTTCACAACCACTTAACAAATCTGTGTTCTCCTTACGCCAAGGAGAATAAAGCATAAGCTGCTCTCTATAATAATTTTCAGGATCTTTGCTTTCATGGAATCTAACAGAGCGAATTATTTTGGGTTTTCTCCACCTAATAAGCTTCATACCACCTTTCATTTTAAGCTGCTGTGGTGCACATTGTTGATCACTAATATTCTCATCCACATTACAAGGATCATCATCATTGATGTTGGATTCAAAAAGAGTTTCTGGCAAAAACTTGTCAGAGGCTATATCAAAGTTATCAACCAAATCAGTGTTTGATTCGTTGTCTTTCACACAGTTGAACCAGGCAACAAAATCAGCCAAGCAAGTATTTTCTAATTGTTTTGGTCGTCTTTGGTAACGTTTAATGAAGTTATCAGATTCTATATCACATGAGTTATCCGGTAGCTCTTTTATTTTGTCTAATTTTTTTAAGAGGAACGTCCTTTCATCAGGATGTGACGTGTTTATGAACTGAAAGTCACGGGTAGATCTTCTCATTGGCATTTGTAATACCAAGTATGCAGCCTCTTGTGCACTTACTTCTACAGCATTCAGAAATTTGTTTCCTATGTGTCTTACTTTTTTAGCAATATCTTTGTTGCCTAATTTAACTTCTTCTGTGGCTTTTTCCAGAAGCCTGCTCATGCCTCTTTGCCCTTTTGTAATGTAAGATAAAATATATGTTGCACAGGCATAAGGGTCTAAGACATATTGCAAATCCATGTTTGCCCTCCATGCTTTCAGTAATTGTGCATTGTAATTATTTATTCTTATTTCTGATGGAAGCCTCTTTAAAAAGAGCGTGTTGCGTTTAATTGTATGCCTTACTGCTAATATGTAACTTTCCTCAGTCAAACCCAATCTGTCTAGGAATTGCTCAAAATTTATATCCTCTCCATATTTCATACTGTCAAGTTGGTCTTTAATTTTCTCTGCATCATCCTTAATACTTTTCTGCTTGTCTTTGTCTAAAGTGTCATACTCCTCAAGAGGTGTTAAAATAACAGTGTTTCGCATTGGTGGTAAGGGAAAGTTAAACCTGCAAACTTTGTGTCCCATTTTCTTACACGTCTTAGCATGCCTATGTAGTTGTAGATTGACAAGTCCCTCCATATCACTACTACGAGCCTTTTGACAAGTGACATGTTTATCAATGAAACTAACAACTTCTTTTACCCAGAATAGACCATGAATATGCGGACTCCCCCTTTGTTGAAACTCAACTCTATAAAAATAATCAGCTATCCGTCCTATAGGCATAATGTCACTTCTGATAACATCCTGTATAAAAACGTGCACCATATGATCAAAATTTCTTGCACAAGTTATAGGGTCTCTCTGTATAAGGTTTGATTTTTGCTGCCAAGTCATGTTATTTATTTCATCATCCGAATATTCCTTTTTATCAAGAATTCTGCCAAGAGTTTTGAGCAAATGTGTCCACCTTGTTTCTGCAGCTGAGAAAGAACAAAACCATGTGGGGTTACCAAGCTGACGGATCCATGGCAAACAAATCTTTTTTGCACTTTTGAAAATACGCCGGGCTACCTCTTACATTTTTTAACACTCTGAAACCCTCATCAAGATGTATCAGCTTTAAGTCACCAGCAGTGTACTTCTTTCCTTTTGTTTTACATTTTCGAAGAGAAATGCTAGCAGTATCCTGAATTTGCTTGATTTGTATCTTTTTAAGTTTGTAAAATAAATTGGGTACTGATTGTGCTGCTCTTCTGTCCTGACATCTCAATTCCCACTTAACTACTGTGCTATATGAAACAGGAACCTTTCTTTTTTCATTATCTGTTCTACGTTTTCCACAGAAAATTGTGGGGAATGAAAGGAATTCAGAATCTTTATCCATAAAAATGCCCAAAGGTTTATTTCCCTCTCCTGGTGCAAAGCTTATAATATTATCACCATTTTCTACTATTTCTGGATCTTGTAATAAAGTGTCTGTCACTCCCGAGGGACGTTCATCAACTTCACACCAACCATCATCGTCATAATTGATAGTTTCTGAATCTATGGAATCTGAATTGTCTTTACTACTCTCAAAACCTTTGTCAGAATCTTTTTCAATATTGTTATTTAGTAACTCGTCCCATTCATAATTTCCTTCAGATTCTGTACTTGCATTGTTTGGCCACGTATCTTGAAACTCTATACCTTCACTTTGAAATAACTCACTTGTATCAACAAGATATTTAGCTGCCTCTAATACTTTTCTTGCTCTCACGTTTTGAAATTGGTAATGATGCTTATAGCTTAGTTTTCTCTTCAGTTTTATTGGGATAGTCTGTGAGTCACTGATAAGTCTAGGAAGGGTGTGCACAGTTGAATTAACATCACTCGGTACATTTACTACATTTCCATGAATAGAAAGCTGGCCACCTCTTGGAAGTTCACGGATTTGCATGAATGGAATTCGGGGTGATATCAACCTTTCCTCTAATGCAGTCAAATCAAGCACTGATGGTTTATCAGGGAAACTCATGCCATTTGCCTTTGAATACTGAGGCAATTTACCCTCTTTAATATTTGAATGACAAGTATTACAAATCCATTCAGTATTGTCAACACTTTTCACTCCTGTGATACACGACTGAATGAGGTTTTTTTGGCATTTGGTATAATTACTTGTATTGCATTTTCTAACTGATGCTTTGTACCACAACTGATCACAACAGGTACATATATACTCAGGACCGCAACGTATATTGTTATGAAACTTGGTTATCATGGATATGGAATTATTTGCACAATTTTCACTACAGTCTGAGAAAAAAGTACTGCAATTATTAGTGTCCTTTTGAATATTATTTTTTGGCTTATTTTCATGTTTCTTTTGAATCCATTTTCTTTGAGAAGCCTTGCGCTTTTCTCCCTTGTCTTCTTCTGATAATTTTAGTTTCTTGTTGTCATGCTCTTTGTCAACAGCTTCTGCACGTTTCCTTTGCATATATTTTCTTTTAGAAGCTTTCCGCTTTTCTGCTTTCTCTACTTCTGACAATTCTTTCACACTGTGAACTGCTTGTGCTCGTTTCTTTTGCATGAATTTTCTCTTATTCATTTTACGATTTCCAAACTTCTTTATTTTTTCCATATCAGCACGATTATGTAAGCTCTCTGATCTCATTCTATATCCTCTTTGTCTGTATTCTTTATTTTCTCGTTTCTTTTGGATGTACTTTCTTTTAGAAGCCTTTTGCCTTTCTGCTTTGTCTGCTACTGTTATGTTTCCATCCGTCCTCTTATTTGCTTCTTTGTTGACAAGCGCTGATTCTTTTTTTTGCAAGAAGTGACTTTCTTTATTTATTTGTTCTTCTTTGTCTTCATGTGAACTCACTGAATTTTGAATAAGCCTATTATCATTTGTCATTCTATTGGTAACAGGGTTCAAAGCTAGTGCTGTAGACACATAATGATATTCTTGAATATGACCAATATAAATATTTGTTGCTTGTCCATTAGTATTAACTGGTCTAATAACTGTGACAGGGAGGAAAATTTGCACTTGACTCTATGATATTGATAGTTACAATTAGAGAATTTGCAACAGCTTGAATGATAATATTATCTGCCCATGTTCCTTGTCTTGCCATATTATTCACATAGTTTTGCCAAGACTGTTCATAGTTGCTTTCTATATACAACTCAGGGTAATGCAGAAGATGCTGAATACCAAGAGAGCGTATATGCAAATGATAGTCAGGGGTGTTATACAGCTGGCATGAGACTGCACGAAAGAAACAATTCCCATCTCCTAACACATTCACTGGAACTCTACCAAGTTCAGACAATCTGGATTCAAATAACGACAGTGAATTGACTGTTGTGGTGTATGTATCATTTGTTTGGGTGAAAGGCCCAGGATTCTCTTCTACATCACCACTTAATGTTATTTTACAATGAGCTACCCAAATTATCTGTACACTGGAGCACTCTAACTTCTTTAAACGATGTTCATCAGCATTGGCACAGACAACAGACTTTTTGTGCTTTGGGGTTCTTGTTTGTACAAAAAGAAAAAACAAACTATATTTGGATTGATATTTTTGTTGATGAAACTTCAACCTTTGCTTTTTAGCTGACTTTTGCTTATGATCAGAAACTACAGAGAATTGATTGTTCATCCTGTGGTAGAAACTGCTTTTCCTGCTTAAGTATGCATGAAGCCTTGATGACTGTGGCACAACTCTTTTGAAATGTTTTTGCACTTTAATTATAGCTTTTTTGCTCTTTTGCAAAGCACGCTTTATTTGAGTTGTTGGGATTCTTGACACCGCTCTACTCCTCGTTCGAATTAGCTTATGTTGATACAAATTAACAAACACATCAAAGCGAGATCTGCACATTTTATGTTTATATTCTGGGACTTCATTCATGTTCGGTGAACAGCAGGAAGTGAAAATGTCCTCGTTAATGCTGCTTTCATTGTGTGATACGGCATTCAACTCTTCCAAATTCTGTGTTGTTGTTGCCTGTGGTTTGAACAGTTTTCTGAGTTTTGTAAGCGCGAGCCTCAAGTCAGGATCGAAACTGGTGGAGCTCCAAAAATGTTTTAGTGTGACTATCTTGGCCGCTATTAATGATGTGTGTGTTGTATGTTTAAGAGCTCCGAAGAAAAAGCACAATAATAAAGCAATGCTTCACGCAAAGGTACTTACCAGCAAACGACCTCAGCAATTTTCCAATATGGCCACCTCGCCGCCTCGTGCTCTGACGACGTGTGTAAAAAAACCCGTCTGGGGTCCACTTGGGTGCGTACAGTTCAGCTTTATATCATTCCTTCCATATATTGAATTTTTAAAAAAGTTGCGACATTGTGACTTCGAGTCAATATATTAGGTACATCGTGAATTTTTTTCTTTCCACTTTCTTGTATGCTTAATACACTGTGGGATGATATCACAGGTTGTATTTAGTCGAAGGGGTAGGGGGGGGGGGTAGGGTGGCGAGGTCAATCGCCATATCCGGTCATTTCCATATTTGGTTAATATCTACGGTCCACAAAATTGTTCCACAAGACTTAGTCGACATCCGGTTGAATCGAAAGTCGACAAAACCTCATTCTGTGCATGCGCACATGAATGAGCTAAAAAAGGGGATAAATACGAGAATGAAGGTAAAAAAAAAGTATATACCTGTGCTGCATTTGTATTTTCTTCTTGCAACTTTTTACCAAAGTTGTGGTTTTTATCCAATGATTCTTGTTGAGGTGTCCAAAGATGTTATTTCCTGCTTCATTTCCTTCCCCAGAAAATCCTCCCTATGTTCCTTGGCTTTCTATCACCCTCTGCACATGATCAATGGTCTTATGGACATAATTGCTTCACCTTACATATGGATAACAAGCAATAAGGTGCCTCCCAAACTTTGTACTGTGACCACTCCTCAAGGCATTCTTACTTTGGCTTGCTTGAACTAAATATCTTGTGCCTAAATCATACTGGTGTAAATAATTTAATAGCAAATTTTTCTTTTTGTTCCTGAGATTTATGGAGGTAAATGATTTGCTCCTCATAATTTTTTCTGGGAAAACAAAATTCTGGCATAGTTACCTGGCAACTTCAAACTTGTGTCTGCACAAATTGAAGGGACTAAATGTAATTAGCACTACATACTCAGCAGTAAATCTCACCATTCTTTTGCTTTATAGATCATTAAACTCATCTCCAATAGATGAGTGTGGAGGGTGGTGCCATAAGGCTCAGTGGGGGGCCGCCAGCAAAAAGGGGGCGTGAGGTAACCATGACAACCCTGTGAGCGGCCACCACCACCAAGGCACCGTCACGCTGATAGAAATCAGTGGAGAGTGGGCAAGTTGGGCCTTACCCATACTTACCAATACTTACCAAAGGGAGGGAGGGGCTGGGAGCAAGAGCAATCCAGCACGTAAAACCACACGAGCAATTGCTTGACCTTTGCACAAGAGCTGTAAATCGCTAAACGGCCCTGCAAATACTATCGGGGCGCCCCTAACAATAGTGGGAAACCGCTGGCCAGCATTGTCTCAAGTTTAACCTTGCCTAAATTACATTTAGCCCCATTTGAACTCATCACCAATAGATGAGTGTGGAGGGTGGTGCCATAAGGCTCAGTGGGGGGCCGCCAGCAAAAAGGGGGCGTGAGGTAACCTTGACAATCCTGTGAGCGGCCACCACCAATGAAAACACTCCAAGTGGTGCTTGGAGAATGAAGGGCCTGCGAACAGGGCTGTCAAGGGACCGAGTTCCCCCAAAAAACCCCAAGCACCAACCCCATCCTAGCCAGAAATGCTATGACAATATGAAGTACAAAGGCTGTACTCACCGCACGTGACAGGCATGCCCTACCGTCTGAAAAAGGGAAGGCTGGAACAGAGACGTCACCTGGATCCATGGGTAGAATGGTCGGAATGAGTCCTCCTGGTCCAGAGCTGGAAGAACGACAAAGTACCTGCCATTGCCGCGAGACAGGATCCCCTTGGTCTGTGTGGTCCATGGAGGTGTCTGAGTCCAGGAAGCTGCCTGGGTCCATGAGGCCCGCCAGAACGCGCGAGGCTGAGAAGTGCCTGCCACTGCCGCGGGACAGGGTTAAGCAGACAGCAGGAGAAGGCACCAGTCACTGCCGTGGGACAAGGTAACCTTAACACATGAAGCAGGTAAGCAACTGTCACAGCTGCAGGACAGGTTGAAGCGAGAAAAGGCGCCTGCCACTGCCGCAGGACAGGATCGCCTTAGCACGCCAAGCCAGGGAGTACTTGTCGAGGACAATGTTTATGGTGAGGCGGCCACCCCAAGCATACCAGGGTACATCCACGACGCCCATGTAATGAATTGTGTCAGTCCAGTCCACGCCGAAGGGAGAAGGGGCCACCGCAATGCTGAAAAACTCCTGAAAGAGCATTAAGCGAGTTGAAAAGAAAGTTGTGCAAGAGATTCTGTTGGTGTCCGGATGTACAGTTGATAAGCATTGCTGGTCCAACGACCGAGCGCCTGGATCAGGTGGTCGGGGACACCGTTACGGGTTGCCACCGTTGCTGCGCCTATACGAAAACTGTGGCTTGAAAAAGTTCCTGGAATGCCAGCCAATAACAGCGTCTTGCGTAGCCATTCTGTGAGTAAAGCTCGAGATAACGGCCTGCCGTCTTGAAACAAAAATAGGGGGCCATTTCTATTCCCCCACACGGTGATGTAAGCCATGAGAGATTGAATTGCGCACAAAGGGTAAGAACCCTTACCGATATGGATAAAGCAACCCTTTCTGAAAAGATCCGTTTTGGAAGACTTAAGACGAAGACAGGTGGGGGCCTCGTAGCAATCGATAGCAATATCTGCAAGACTTAAATGCACCTCCGGAGAAAAGGTAGCCAGATTCGTAACTGTAAATTTCGAGGAACGCAGAAAGCTAAAGTATGCCAAGGTACAGGCTGCCCAGAGCATGCAATGATCGGGGATATTCATGTCCAAGAACTTAAATGCCGGATGACGAGCCGCCTTGGAATCCCCATGGGTCCGCCTGATTCCTCGCAGAACTCTCTGCAAACGTAAGCAATCGACGAGTGGGTCTGGGAATCCTTGCTCGATACGGAGTGCACGCACAGCAGAGAGGTACACCTTTATTGTGGCATACTGCACAGACTGAGCCAGGTGAGTCACAAACAGGTACAAAGTCTGCTCGTCCACCGGGCATGGCGATCCATCTGGTCCTAGCTTCCCAAGTTGCCTGCAAAAAACCAAGCACCGTCTCAGACCAGATGCGTAAGTGCTGCGAGTGGTAGATGCCAGGCCCTCCATCAGGAACTGCTGGCATTCAGCCTCAAGAGCGGCTAGGTCAATTCGTCCCATAAGGCCAGGGGAATTGCCACTTGTGAACACTGGGCCTCCGGAGCCAAGCACCTGAACTCCTGCCAATGAAAGCGAGACAATGCATCAGCAATTTGATTGTGAATGCCTGGAACGTGCTGTGCTGTAAAGGTAAAACTGAAACGAGCGGCAGCTAACAAGAGCTTGCGCACAAGAAACATTAGGCCAGCCACCTTGGATGTCCTGGTGACCAGGATGTTGACTACTGCTTCATTGTCGGAACGAAACAAAACGTGCTGCCGGTTCCACAATGGGCCCCAGACATGAGCGGCGATAACAATTGGAAATAACTCCTTGTAAGCGATTGATTGCCCCGACTGGCAAGGTGCCCTGTGATTCTACCGTACCAGTTCGAACCAGAGTTTTCTTCCAGCGAAGAAGGCGTGGAAGAAGAAGAATTAGAATAGCATCAACACGAGGACGAAAATTCTCGTACCAGAAATCTAGACTGGTAAGAGTTTCTAGATTTATGTGCTATCTTAGCAATCCAATTTAACCGGTCCGTAGAGGCGAACCATGAATGATTAAACGGCGTTTAATGCTTTGGAGGTGCTGTGAAGATCAAACACTCAAGCGCTCAAGAAAATTATTGTAAACAATAAAAGAATAAAGTTCACTCTTGTATGTTTTTGTTCGCTTTATTCATAGCTTTATACATTCTTCAGTGTGATCTCACTAGCATTTAGGAAGGCAATATCCACTGCTATGCTATATTTTTGACGTTACTAAACCAGTTTAAAATCACTCTCTTGGAGTGGAAACAGGCGATTGTACATTTTTATCGAGATTCTGTAATATTGAATCCCTAATTTCCTATCTACAACCCAATATACTCCATATTTCTTGTAGCACCGCAGCAAGATTATGAAACAGCTTTCTAAGCTTTCCTACTTTTTAAAAAAGGAACGATTGCCATCGTTACCTCTGAAATGAAACAAATAACTGTTAATTTCGTTATTATTCGGAACCTGTATTTGTTTTGTTCTAGTAATGACAAACTGAGCAGTGATGGGGCTTGCAAATGGATCTGGCTGTTATTTACAGCTCAGAAAAGGCGAATGGGAGACTGTTTTTTTATCGCAATCAGAACGAAAAAACCATGTAATTTCAGATTCAATTTTGTTACGCTTCTACTATAGGTTTGAAAGTATTACTGACAGAACCTGTTGAAAACCTAACTAGGCCGGATCAGTCTTAAACATTCAATAACAAAGAACCTTCTAAGCTAACCTGAAAAGTTTGGGGTAGGTTGCTTAGTGTGCAATAAATCCAAGTCAAACAAAGCTTATTTACTTTAGGTGTACATGTGGAAATTGCCAAATACTGAACAGAAACGAGGAATGTACCTGCTGTTCAGAGTTTCCTCAAATGTGTGACAAAAACAGGGAGGCAGTAGAGATGGGGGAGGTTGCTGACACCCCAGTTTGTATCACTCAGCATCCTGGTTTCCAAGCTGTTTGTCTTAACAGATGGGTACTGCAGACAGCCTGGTACCAATATAAGCAGCAATATTCGCAGTCGTATGAAGGTCCTCAAGATAAACTGAACAGGCACATAGCCTATCGTCAACTTGTCAGATGGTGCTGGGGTGTTCTTGGCAAAGAGATAAGAGTCCCTTTGCCATCATGTGCAGTGTGCTGCATAAGAGCACACTTTCCTCCACCAGGACTTGAAGATGACTTTCAATTTGAGGGTTTCCACTTTCCAGATGAATAAGAAACAGCATTTTCATATGCTAATACAAAATTGATGCATCATTTGTGCTTTGACTGTATGATTTAAATTGGTTTTGTTTTACGTAAAAACCAGTAATATCAATAAAGACATCTACAGAAAGTTATTGCTGTTAGGTAAACCAGCTATGTTATATTTTATAGAACATCCCACAAAGAAACACATTGTCGAATACATGTTCTGTTGTTAATAAAAGCAAAAAATGATTTTGTCTTTTACCTTATGACACAAAAGAATTTTTTTAGGGGGGGGGGGGAGGGGGGTTTCATTGGATGATAAAGGCCAAGTCAAAACAATCGAAACCCCTGCAGTGTACAGAACTGACTGAATCCCCAGGGAAACAATAACTGTCATTTTTGAATCTCAGTCATTTGAGTTGGGGTTGATCACATTTGTAAAATGAATAATTTTTATCGGTTAAACCTGGACCGGTGTTTACGAACAAGTTCTTGTTTGCTTGGAGGTGCAGTCCTTGAGATATTTTTGGGAAGGCGGCGTGCTTCCGGTTCAATTTCAACTCCACCTGTTTCACAGACATTAGCAACAGTGTCCATCAAAACTACAACATGTGCATAGGATTTTTTTCTTTGATTGGCTTTGCCACCCACTGTTTCTGTGCCTTTGGGAAGCTGACCTTGTACCTGGCTTCACCAGCACGTGGCCCAGATTGTACAACTGCCTGCTTTCTTCCACAGTTTGCATTGTGATCGAGTGCTGTGAGTTGTGAACGTGCCACCATGCCTTTATGTGAAAAATGCTCACGCTTAGGGCAGTACTTAGTATACTCTGAGTGATACACCTCAAGCTCTCCAGTGTGGCAAAATTCAGTCAGCTTCTCGATATCTTCCAAGATCTTCTTTTTGAGCACCACCTCCTCCAGTGCAATATAGGCAGGGGTCTCAGGCTTCAGCCACTTCTTTTTCCTGGTCTGAGCACTTGTCAGTCTTGGATGGCAACACTCATGAAAGTGGGAGTAGCCATTCCACTTGTGCTTGTTGGTGACATGAAAGAGGACTGACTTCCACTTTTCTTTCAGTTCTTCAGCATTGCCATTGCATGTTGCTGAACACCACCACGGGTGGTTTGAGACCGAACGGATCCATGGAAGCAGATCTTCGCAGCCTTTAACCTTAGCCTTCTTGGAAAGCTTTTTTACGACCCACTTTGACAAATGCCAAACATCATACTGGTGGTCGATTTCATCATGGTCCTTTTTCATGGAACTTGAGATTGATGTATGGCGGTCTGTGGCAATTCTTTTGATAGTGACTTCTTCCCTGACAAGGTCTTGAATGCACCTCTCAAACCCTTCCTTTTCCATCGCATTAGACGAAGTTACCTCTGTTACCTGTACAACATTGATTGCTGCCACCTTCCCTTCATCTGTCATCATTGTGTAAGTGCAGTACTTAGCATTGTGGCCTGGACTGTCACACCTTCCATCTCCAATCAAATTGACTGGCCCATTGCTTTTCACTTCATCTAACACTGAACTGTTTTCCTCTTTCCAGGCTTTGTTTACTACAGGAAACAAATATTTCTTTTGTATGTTGTAATATGTGTTGTGGCTGAAGAACTTCAAATTCAGAAAAGATGCAAACTGGGCAATACGAGAAAATGTATTATCACTAAATAGAATGGCAGCCGAAGATAGTAAATTACCTTCTGCGATATTTTTTATCAGTGGCTGGGAATTCCAGCAAGTCAGGTGGTCATTGACACACAGCATTTTCACTGAGAGCATACTGCCACTGGTTGTTTCGGTGGATTCCAAAATGGTTCCACCACATTTTGAGCAGAAGTTCAAAAGTAATTTTAAACAGGACTCAAAAACCAGGAATTTTTGCTCAGGGTGTTCCTCTGAATCTAACTCATAATCTGTGTCCTCTGAGCATGATCCTGTATTATCAGACATCTCACACTTGTACTCCTCATCATCGTCATCATCCACAGCCAAAGGAGATACTGGGGGATCGTTTTCAGACTCCTCATCTGATGGATAGACTTGTTCAAACAGTGTAAGTTTCTTTGGTTTAGTGTCAATGTTTAACTTTTCTTCAGAATCTTGTTTTTTTGCAAGTTTAATAAAATCAACTGGTTGAGAGCCAAAGTAAATTCCACCAGAATTTGTTTTCTTGTCATCTTTCACAGCACTACTGTGACCAGAAGGGCCAGGGCTAGCGCCATCAGGGGGTTCACTAGTTACCTCAACCTGTGTTCCAGCATCAGCAAAAGTCTTGACTGGCTGTGGCACTGGTGTTGAAATTACTGGATCAGTTTGTGTGTACTCAGAACGAGTGATCACAACCCTTGCTCCCACACAACACTGAGTGCTTGCATCTTGAGAAGAAACACTTAATTTACCCGGGCAGGTTGCCATTGAACTGGCTGACTCGACTGGCTCTTTTATTATGTTGCAAGCTCTTTGTCTTGGAGTGCTTTGTGGCACAGCTCGAAAAATCTTAAGAACAAGAAATTGAGATTTGAAAATGCATAGCAAGGTACCCAGTGGCTGAGAATTTATTTAGTCAGAACCATCAAATTAATACAACCAGTGCTTTGTGGCACAGCTCAAAAATTCTTAAGAACAAGAAAGTGACATTTTTCGAAATGCAGTTGATTTGATTGTTTTGATCTTTGTTTGCCCCATAAATTCATCAATATACAGCAATGTAATGACAAATGATTAAATCACAAGGAGAGCCCCTGTTACAACTCAACATTTAGTGAGTAACTTAGACGTGTACATTTGTTAATAGCAAGCGTACTCACTGACTGAGAATTTGACTCAGAGCCATCAAGTTAATACAGCCAGTGCTTTGTGGCACAGCTCGAAAAATCTTTAGAAGAAAGTGGCACTACTCACGGAATGTTAAATCATTTAGTCACCGCTAATATAATCGATCGATTTATGAGGATAGTGCCATGTGAAGAAAGAACAAAGACAAAAGACTACTTGACGAATTTAAGTTCAGGAAATTTTATTAATTTTTAGAAAAATACAAGCTTTAGTCTGAGTTCGATATTCGACACCCACCTCTTGTCGTAATTCTTCTGCTCGCCACCGGTTCTCACGATTCTCGCTACTTAGCCGAGGTTTCTTCGGTTCAGGCCCAAAAGAAAACACCGAGGGTATCGCATCACGTTTAAGACGTCTTTTAACCTTTACCTCGGGCATTAACTGTGCTTTCAAGTCCGTTTCAAAGCAATCATCGGTGAAATGTCCACTGCACACGTAACAGTTTTGTAATGGAGGAAGATTATCTCTTCTGATCCTCGCTAACCAGGCCTTTTGCAATCCTTTATCGTTGGGAATGCGATGGTAACTTATGTTAGAGGTCTTAGTTGAATGGTTAATACAACCAGGCACGCAGCAGTGGACCATTATTACTATTCCACAGCGAGATTATATGGCAACAAAACGACATAAATATTTTATGAGCTGAGCTACTGAAGTTTTGCGATTGAAAAGCCCGCGAACCTCGCGCAATTGTGTTTCACGATATGACGTCAATCGACGTTCCGCTGACCGTTTCAGCTACCGCATTCCAAATCAAGATGGCGGGTAATTCACGGAACTTTGGATCGATTTTTTTTATAAAATTATTTTGCGTAGACAAGATTTATGCCAATGAAGGGACTCCAGGTAATATAATTGTTGATATGAAATTCTCTTAAAATAGGCCTAAGTTCCCCTTTAATAGAGGCACACCTTACAAATGTACTAATTAGTTGAAAGCACAGGA
>OX393561.1:24530877-24625877 GCA_947652115.1 Blastomussa wellsi
TTCTTTCACCTGAATGCCAGTCACGTCATCCACCCTGCGACCATGAAATTTTGCTTCCCTAGCAGCTTTTGTGATCTTTGCAGCTATCTGTAAGACCCTCCTTAGGCGGTTCCAAGGCAAGATAAAAATGTTTTTCAAGTAACCAGAGGAAAAATGTGGATCATTCAAATTATGTCTCGTCAATTTTCTCTCTTCTGATTTCCATGTGAGAGAGTCTTCCTTCTATTCTCATTCTATTTCTTGTAAATCTTCTTCTCGTTTGTATGCAAACAGGCTTACTTCTCTGCTACAAGAGCCTGTTCTTTTTTTCACTTTGCTCATTTATTTAGAATTTGTGGCCTTGAATGCTCCAAAACCTGTTTCTTATTGCTTGCTTTCTGCTGCTTTTACACTGATGGCCCTCTCTAAAATAATGAAAATAAATTATCAGGTGGAATTAATCCAATTTGAAACAATGGCGAAGAAAGTAAAGATCCAACATGCCTTCCTTTACAAAGGTGTTGATTACAACACAGGTTTAAACATCACTTTCTCACACTATAAAGACAGTTTTCTGTATTGTTTAAATGGACTCCTGACATGAAATGGGAACAGTTGACTTCGGTAAACCTTTGTTGCTCCAGCAATCAGCAACATTAAATAGTTCCAGAGCTATTTGCAGGTAGTGATTTAAAAGATCCACTTTTTTAAAGCCAGGGACATTATGAGGGAGAGATAACTAGTACATGACCAAACTCACCATAGTTAAATCTATACCACAGTGATTGGTAGAAAATACCAAATGTTTCACAGTGCTTTCAGTAAGTTTTGAAGTACCAGGCTGAGGATGATAAATAGGCGGCTGGGGTATCTAGCGCCGAAGGCGCGAGCAGCTAGGGGGATCTGGGGGCATGCCCCCCCAGAAAATTTTGAATTCTAGACGCTCGGAAATGCCATTTCCAGCGTTTTCCAAGAGGTATTTCCTTCTAAAAAAGTAACGGAAATTAGGCAATAAAACACTGTAGTTGCAGTCATTTTAACAGAATTTGCATTTTTTATTATTAGTAGCAGCAGGTTCTGCCTTTGTAAGAACTGTTTGAGAAGTGAAACACACAAAGACAAATTTCTGCTAAACAAATGTTTTTACAGAATGTCGCTAATTTTAACGAGTTTCACAAATAGACCAAATTCACCCAAATTATTGATACTGTACCGAAATGCAATGCTGCCGAAATCGGTTTGTTGTAACGCAAAGCCGACTTAAATTGTTATAACGCACAGCCGACTTAAACTTCACACAGCAAGTTACTGCTTGAGGCTGTTTTGAATAACAATGTATTTTTTATGAAAATGACGATTGTATAACCAAACTATTCGGTAAAAATGAAATAGCCCACACACAAAAAAGAAAAGAAATGGTCTTTGACTTCACTGACAAAGGTCGTCGGGTCGAGTCGTAGCATCGCGTTACACTGAGGCGAGTCATGAGGTTGTTGTGTCCGTTATGGTTCAATGATTCTTTTGAGATGCAAATTTATCACTTTATTTAGGGGCAAATAAATGTTATTGAAAAGTTGAACTGTAACGAATGATAACTTACCTTTAGACTTCTTCGCTCCAATGGTAAAGAAATTTTCTAGAACGCCTTGTCTTTTCGCCATTCCGGCAAAACTTCGAACACGTGCTTTCTGATCACGTGAAATGTCACACGCAATTGTTATGTAACCGCTGAATGGATTCCACAAGGTCCGTTCTGCCGTTTTCACTCTTGTTATTAGTTCGAATTCGTGGACAAATTCATCATTTTTCTTGGGAAAGAAAACCCTTTATAATTTGTACATCAAGTTCCTGGTTGGTAAAACGGGTAAACAATTTTTCTTGGTCGGGAGCGGTGAGATATTTACCAGCAATTAACGCCTAACACAAGCGATAAATTCCCCGTCCTGAAGCTGTTAAATGTTTGTAAGCAAAGCGGAAATGAGTAGGTTTGTATTTGTTGTGAATGATTATTTTTTCCAATATCAAAGGATTTATTTTAAGAATTCGATAGGAAGGTAAAAACATAAAAAGCAAGCTCGCGTTCGATGGCGTTTTGCCAGATATACACGTCTCTGAAATGACTAGCTGATGGCAAAAAATAGGCGGCGGGATGGACCAAAGTACCCGGCGGTCTACCGCCGGTAGCCGCCTTCTATTGAAACCTCTGGTTTCATGCGTGAACTTGCTGATTCAGGACAACACCCCCACTACGCAAATTGCTTTCTCCAATTCCAATATAACAAGTCTGTAGCTTTAACCTTGGGAATATCCAAAGAGAAAACATTTGTGATTGTTCTACCACCAATACCAAAATACAAAATTTAAGCTGTGGCAACATTTATGTCGCAAGACATTCTGGTGTCTCGTTCCTGCAGATATCACAGCTTAAAGTGGCACAAAAAGGTGTTCCCAAGAAAAAGAACATCGACTCTGTTATCCAATGTAAATGTGACTAAATTG
The DNA here is from genome assembly GCA_947652115.1 of Blastomussa wellsi. Taxonomy (NCBI): domain Eukaryota; kingdom Metazoa; phylum Cnidaria; class Anthozoa; order Scleractinia; family Plerogyridae; genus Blastomussa; species Blastomussa wellsi. The sequence continues at coordinate 24,533,356 of OX393561.1, forward strand.
TATACAAAACCAGTACTTGCCACAAATGATATGAAAAGTTTATTTTTATCATGTAACTTACACTGACACTATCCATGTAAAAGTTTAAAAACAATTTTAAATAACTGGGTGGAGGTATATTAATTACTGTTGGGCTGAAGTAGTGAGCTAATATCGTTCATTAACTGTTTAGTTGAATGATGTGTTTACAAAAACCCACTTTATTGTTAGTAAATTTCACTGTAGCTTGTAAGCAACCGAAACAAGAAAATACATGCTTTCTTCAGCAGTTTGATTGGTGGTGGTTTTTTTGTTAGAAGATGCCCCTTTATGCTTTTGCAGCACTTTGACCAACTTGCTTTTTCTTCTTACTATGCCCAGGGTTTGTTTGAAAAAAATCATTCTTTAATTTTTGTTTATTTTGATGGGGTCAAAGGGTTCCCTTTCTTTCGCCCCACACACATTTCTGTGTTTCAGCTCTTTGTCTTTGAAATGCTTTCATATGAGATGAAAAGCAAAATGTGGCTATACAATTCACTAACTGAATTTTTGCCCCTTTCAGAGTGAGCCCCAGACCAATCCCTTAAATTGTCTTCATTGATAGTGGATATGTCATTTGTAGGTACACTAGGTTGGGGTTGTTTGAGATGTGAATTTTCAGCACGGCACAGAAAGTTTGTTCAGGAACATGCTGGAGAACATGAGCATGAACATGTGAGAGGCAGGTTTGGCTGGCCGGGTTTGTTTGGGGAACGTCCCAGGTAAACATGCTAAACATAGCCCTTTCAGCTATTTTGGGGATCTATAATTTGGTTCACCAGTTGCTTAACATGTTGGAGCCGAGCAGCCATCTGTGAACTCGTGTGTTACTTTGGTCTGGTACTTGTTTGTTTTCAAGTAGTCAGTGATTAGTGCTCAGCATTAATGAACTGAATGGTGGTCAGAAGGTGAAAAAATAATTTGTTTTGAGTAGGGAAACCATCCACAAACTCAATATGATAGTGCTTTATAGCATCTAGAAAAACAGGGTCATTAGTCAATGACCTCAAATTATTTTCTTGATTCTTCAGCTGACCAGCTGAGAAATTAAGCACCAACTGGCATAAATTGTTTTTGTCAATAGGTGGTGAGACCGTGTCCGTTACCTGTGTTTTTAGTGGGTTTTGCTGTTGCTGTTGGTCTTTCGTTGGGCACTCGTCTTCTGTGCCCGGTTGTATCCTAAAAAAGGACGCTTTTGAAAAGGCTTCTGGCTGGAACTTCGGTCATAAGGCTTGTAATTCGAGTGACGAAATTTATGCCTGTTGGCTTTCATGTAGCAGTGGCTCGACGTTCGTGTGTCTGAACTTTTCTGCATTTGTAGGCCCGCTTTCTTAGCTTCCGCCATATCTTTCAGATGTTTAGAAAGATCATCCCCGAACAACTTTGTTGTGGGTTTGATATCTTCTTTGCATAGCCTTGTGTAGGTTGGATTGAGGTCTGGTTTTATTAGCTCTCGCCTCTTCATGTTTAGTTTAAAATTTGCATTTGCTAAAAGAACAATGCTATCCATCACCTGATCAAGGATCTGATGAGTGTTTGGTGTTTTTCCCTCATGAAGATCCTTCACCAGCTGGTCACTCAGGATAGTCATGGCTGACAAGCTTTGAACAATTGGTTCTTGTACTCGCTGAAAAGCGAGGTCAACTGTTCTGCTCCTCCGAGTCAGCAGATCCCAAATCTCTTTGTTAACTGTCGTAAGCGACAGAAATTTGCTATTCTCAGGAGGGGGATATTTGTCAGCTCTCTCTTTCACCGTGTCCAAAGACAGGCCTCCAGCAACCATGTTATGTATCAATCCCGCAATCTTTTGTAATGTAGCTGGAGATTTCTCGTTGGATTTCACATATGCCTGAGTCAGGCTTCCTAGGATATCATCCTGCGGCCCTGAGTTAGGGTGATGCAGGAGTCTTCACTGCAGGAGTTGCACTCGAGTCAAGCACATTTGAGCACATTGATGGCGGCGCCAATATTTATTTCTTTGTCACTATCGCTTGCTTTTAACTCCACAACCTCCAACCTCTGTTTGGAATTGCCTCCAAGATTTAAAGCCCAACACACTCACAAGAAATCCTGATTAATTTCTTCTTTATTATTCACCACTCAGATCTTCCTGAAGCTCAAGATTACAAAGGTTTCCTATTCTATTTACTTCTATTGTCTCTCTTATTACTGTCAATCATCTGTTTTTGGGTTTCAACTAAAAAGGTTCCAAAGTTCAAGGCTATTCGATTCGCACGCGTTGTCTGTCACTTAACACTTTCTCAAATCACATTGCTTATAATCAAAACAAAGGCAAAATCACGTGATCTACAACAAAAGAACAATGATAACGATACACCTCATAATTCCTGACATCCTCCCACCATATGTCTACATCTTGAAGACATATGTTAAACTTGCATTTTTGACTAGGAAATTGTATTTAAACTGCTCTGTTGATCTTATCTTACAAGGCAATACGATCAAATTAACAGACTGTAATGCTTAAACTCTGTATAGACTCATTTCGAACTGATCAGTAGCACAATAAACATGTACAATTGTGTAACATGCATCAAAAATTCAAAATTTCTACAAATTTCTCCAAAGTTGTGAGAACACTTTAATTTGCACATTAAAACACACTAAGGGCCAAAATTATTGTTTTGCTGGGTTTTAGCGTTGTAGTCAGCATTTTTAGTTATATCCATGATGTTTTGCGGCCTCTTAATTTTGTAAAATATCTAGAAATCTGTCCAAATTCATATTAACACTTTGGAATTATCACAGTAAATCATCATTACTAGCAAACAATCATATGATCAAAAGTTTTTTTGCCAAGTCAGCAATCTTAATTTTTACCCATAATACATTGCGCATCCTAAAACTAGTACATTTTGCACACTTTTGGGTAACACATTGTGCATTTTGAAATATCCTTATCAAGACAAAACTAATTATGAGTTTGTGTTCATCAAACAGTTCATTAACATTACAATGAAGCAATAATGTCTTCATGGACATCCCAGGCAACTTGATAAACTTTTTTTCGACCTCTGCCCCTCTCTATCAGCTCTGAACAAATGTAACGAACAGTGCCAGGAAACACAAAAGCGACCTTCTTTTGATCAAGCTTATACGTCATGTCTTTCAAGTTATCCCTTAAAAAAAATGTCCTTTAAGAACCGAGTCCCAGCAGTAAATGCACACCCATAATCAGACATCTTCTCCCAGTTCAACAGGGCCTTCACTAGTAACTTTCAGCAGGTAATAATCATAGGAATCATCTTCATCTGCTGCAATGGCAACATGAAGGTGGACAGGCTCAGCCATGGGAATTTCACTTTGGGCTCGTGTGGCAGCAGCAGATGCCTCCCGCTGTAACATGATTTCCTGCAAGCCATCAACCAGTTCCTTGTTCTGGCAGTCATTGAAGTTGTCAAAGAGACACTCGCCACAGTAACAGGATCGCTTCCTTACTAGGACCTTGCATTGCTGTGGGGTGGTAACTACAGAGTGCAATTTACGGATGCCCTTAACAGTTTCAAACTTGCGTCCTTCGCGGTTACGTAAAATTGCATCAGGACCCTGACATGGAACGTAAAAAAAATTCTTCTATTCAGGCTGACTGATTTGGAGCGAGAAGGAAAATGACGACTGTGCAGGTTTAGAGAAATGATTTTTTAGATGGTCACAGAGGTCTTTTGCATTGGTTATGCTTGCTGTTCCACATACTACTGCAAGACTGGCCTGTTGTTTTACATGGGATCCAGCAGCATCCTGCTCGCCTTTAGCATGGGATGTTTCAAAGAAGTTTCTTTGAATTGTGAACCCAAAGTCTGCAAGTGAACATGACAAATCCCCAATGCAGTGCCTTGACTTGTACTGTGCTGCACAGCCATCTGTAAACTCGTGCAGTTTGGTGATGTTCAGCTGCAGATCATCTGAGATATTTTGCCACTAGCAACTGGGCATGGTGCACAGAATCATAGTCCTGTACTGGATCATCACTGATCACAAAGATGTGTTCCTTGATGATGATGGGCTCCTGGGCAGTGCTTTCCTTTTCATCATGTGCAGATGCGTGTCGAAACAGGACAGTGATGTGAAGACTTGCCTTGTTCACGTCAAAATACTGGGACTGGATTTCATTCTGTCCTCTGCAAGAGTAGCTCTCAGAGTAGTCGTGGATGCAGACGGCATGTCCAAGAGGTAGGGTTTCTAGTAGTTCATCAAGCTGCTTTCTCTGCCAAATAGCCATGAACTGGTGGTAGGGATAGTCCTCCAGCAGCTGAATGAAATACTGGAAAAGCTCCTTGGGGCATGTCTCCTTCTGCACCAGTGCAATTTTCTTTTGTGGCTCTCCAGAAGCTGTCACCTTGCCAGTAAGAACATAATCAAAGTGCTTCCACTTGGTGGTGCCTTCCTCAGACTGCTCCTCTGGAAAAGCTTCAAAAGGTGTGTGCCACATTCTTCACATGATCGATCTATGCAGCAAAGCCTGTGGAAGTCACTACCCTCAGGTTTAGGACATGGTGTCATTTCCACAGCTTCATTTAAAGAGATCAAGGGTATCTCAAGGGTGGGATTTTCATTCAGAAGAGTTTTTCGAAACTTGAAACATTGACTGAACACAATCCGTGCTTCTTCATGTTTGCGGCATAAACAAGACCTTCTGTCCCTCTCCTTTGCTGCTTTAACAAAATATGGCTTTAGGCCCTCAAATTTTCTCTGAGAAATTTTAACATCAGGGTTGGCTGCATGAAAATTGAAGTAGACTTCACTTTGAGTCTGCTCCAGCACGTGTTTGGGATGTTCTATGTACTGTTTTGGGTCAATTCGTTTCTTGATGATATCCTTCTTGTCTCCTGTTGGTCTACTAGCCTCAAAAGTCCAATACAGGCAGACAGAGTTTTTCACTTCCTCAGAAAGTGAATCCACTCTGGGTTTCCTCTTCGTCAGTAGCCAACTTGGTTCACCTCCCTTAAGGTTCTCAAACCTGCACTTTATTCCTCGACTAACAGAACGCCTATCTAAAGAAACAAGCTTTGAAACAGTTGAAGTTAGCCTCTTTTCTTTCACTGTTTCACCAAACGCAAGTGATTTCATTGCCCCGAATGTAGCGCGGCCTTCATTTTTCTTGTTGCGCTTCAAATGCTTGATGCCACTGGTTAGGTCGGATGTGATGGCTCTCAAAGCTTCCATTTCTTTTTCGTCTTCTGGTGATTTTACTAGGCCTTTTTCTCTAGTGACTTTCTTGTTTGTGGACTTCGGACAAGCTTTTCTACAACTTCTACTTTTTTACTTGGTGTTGCCGGAAGCGCTTTTCTTGTTTTGTCAACTGCTCGCTTTTTTGCCATCCGACTTTTAAACACGCCCACTGTTTCAGCAGGAAGTGTTTCTTCTGTTTCGATAATCATTGCGGCAGCCTTTTTCTTAGCCCGGTATTTCTTTGACCTTTCTCTGCTTTGTGCTTTCAGTTTTTCTTCTTTCTCTGCTTTCTTTTGTCGAAATTTGCGAACTCTAACTGTGCTTTTTCCATTCCCGCCGTCTGTAATTTTCTGCGATGGAGCAAGTGCTTTTTGACCTTTTTGTTGCTTTCTTTCCACGGCTTTCTGTATTAGCTTCTTTCTGTTTTTTTCTTAGTCGGCTTTTTTGATAGCATTTTTCTTTTCCTTTTGTTCTTTTCTCCATCTTCTCATTGCTTCTGCTTTATTCTCTTGCTCCATTGAAAACCGTCTCGCGTAGTGAACGTGATCTCATGCACCCGAGGGACTTTGAAAAACATGTGTTAGTCTGCACATTTACACAGCTATTTTCGGAGTTATTACATAACAAACCTTCTCGGGAGGTTACCAAGGCCACATGTTGTTTCACAAAGGAATTCTTCGAAATCATGGCAAAGTTTTTGTGTTTTTTCGCTGCCTTTCGCGCGAGAAAATCCTACATGTAATTGGAAACTCATGAAGAAACGTTTCACAAGGCTTGGAATTTAGAAAAACTCCTCTTGTGAGCTCCCTGCTTTATATTTTAACATGAAAATGTTCATGAAGATTCGTTTTGAGATGAGATTCAAATGTGGCGGCAATCTGAAGGTTTTGGATCCATTCCGGGTAGTTGGGAAGACTTTGACTTTCTTTTATGCTTTCAATGGCACATCAAAACATGGAGCGTTTCACAAGGCTTGGGATTCAGACTTTTTCTTACTGCGTTTGAGCGAATGACCCTAGATTGTTAATGTTTTCGGGAAAGAGGCCTTAGGAAGTGAGAATGCTGTCTGCGGTGGTATTTTTTGATCACCTAAAAAAATGTAACTTGTCTGGGAACCTTAATTTCAACTGCAGAAGCTGAGAGCAGTATCGTGACGCCTTAACTACGAGGTACTTTTTTGGAATTTTAACCATACAGACTCTAGTTTTAGAAAAATCGATTTATTAGGTTGAAAGTATGTTTGGTCTTTGTAATTTTAATATTTTTCCAAACAATAATTGGCACGTTGGTCTAGATATATTCTTGTCACGTGACGGCCATATTTTGAATCAATTTTGTCAAACAAAAATTTCGCAAAAAATAATAGTGCAGTGAATATTCACGAAACTTTGCATATTTATTGACAAATATAAATAATATATATTAATATATTATTATATTGTGAAATCTTACAAATGTACCGCTCATAACAAAGAAGATATTTGGGAAGGCATTTGTGTCACTCTGATTGTACACATGTATTGTGCTACTGATCACTGCAACATTTACTCAATGTTCAGTCTGCATGCTCATCATTTGCTATATCAAGTATTCGCACACCCGCTGCGACTGCTGCATCACGGGCAGGTCTGAATTCTGGAACGTTCAGGTTAAGCTGGTTCTGGGAAGTCGAAGGCGTCCGATCGCATATCAGTTCCAGGGGATAGAGGTGGTTTACTGGTCTCTCAATATGGCCACTTCCGGCTCGCAGTTTAGCCCCTCGAACCACTCCATCCTGGCCAGTGTACAGTGCCTCAATTATTCCCAGCGGCCACTTCCCTCTGCTTCTATCTTCCGAATGGATCATAACATCATCAACTGCCAAGGTGATTCCTTTCCCGTCATATTTCAAGTTATGCCGCTCTCGAAGTCCCCTGATGTACTCTTTGCTCCATCGTTTCCACATGTAGTCTTTACACCTCTTCAGGTACTTGGTCCGTTTAGGTAGATCACGAAGCTCGCGATGTGGCTCCTTCTCTGGCAGTATGGTGGTACCAATAAGCTGCATACTGTTGGGCATGATCAATGGCAGTTGTACATCATCCTCAACGTAATCTAAAGGGCGATTGTTCAAAGTCACCTCAACGTCTTGAAGTACATCTTCAAGCTCATTCCAGCTAAGGCAACCATTTCCAATGGTTTTGCTTAGAGCTCACTTCACTAGGCCAACCAACCGTTCAAATTTACCACCCCACCATGGGGCGCGACTCAAATTGAATTGCCACTTGATGTTTTCTGTCGATAGGTAATGGTGAACCCGTTCATCTTCTTGGACTTGCTTTAACCAACTTGCTATGGCAGTGAATGTTTTGGCATTATCCAAGTAGATTTTCTCTGGCCTTCCCTTTCTAGTTATTAGGCGTTTTAGACTTCTCAGAAATTCACTCGTCTCCAGGCTCTTACTGAGTTCCAAGTAGAGGGCTTGCGTGAGGCTGCAAGCGTAGAGGACTACGTATACCTTCTCTTCTTTCTTTTGAGTGACATGGTACTTGATGGGTCCAGCAAAGTTTACACCAACAACTTGAAAAGGGCAACTTACTTCGGTTCGGTCATGTGGGAGGTTTCCAGGTGGTGGTCTTTCAGTGACTTGGAAGCGACGACAACCATAACACCCTTTTATCACTCTTTGGGCTACATGTCTAAGCCTGGGCACCCAATAACACTCTCTGATGCGCGCCATTGTCAGGCCGACTCCCCTATGCAAGTTGCACCGATGTGCGTCTTCTACGAGTTTTACGGTGTAGGGATGCGTGTCTGGCAAATAGACTGGATAGTGTCCCTGAACTCGACCTCGACACTCGAAGATGCCTTTCTCATTCTCTTCCAAACCCAGCCTTTGCTTATTATCTGTCACCGTGTCGTCCACACTCCTTTGAGGGCGCTTGGTCCAGAACAGGTGTTGTCTTTGTATCTCATCAGCCATCAGAGGTCCCACCATTCTTTCTTCTTTATTTAGACGTGAGTTTCTTGTAAATCTCACAATCCAAGTGACAACCCGCAGCGTCTTGGTCAGGCTGAACTTTGCCAGCAGATCATCCAGACAGTTGGTTGCTGCAGTGAATCCAGCAAATACTTCTTTGATAACTTTAGCCTCTGCTTGGCACTCAGGTGTCGGACTTGTCACAATGTCTGTGGGCCACTTATCTTTGTCTTTAAGCCAACCCGGCCCTTGCGTCCACAACTTGTTGTCATCGACTTGCCCTCCTCAACTTCCCAAGTTGGCTGGATTATCCTTGGTGGGTACATGGCACCAGGTGATTTGTGTATGCCCTTGTATTTTCTTCACTCTGTTTTCTACGAATTGCTTGTACTCGCCGCCACCTTTTATCCAGTGTAGAGCCACTGAGCTGTCCAGCCATCCATAACTCTGTTTCACGGGAAAATCCACGAGCACGTTCCCCACTATTTCTATAGATCCTTGCTAGATTACACAACAACGCTCTTTTGGATGCGGTTTCATCGTCTCGAGGCATAACTATCCTGATCTGATCTTTTTGTTTGTCCCATAGGAGCCCAAGGAGACTTCTGTTCTGTGGTCTCGAGTGACCAAGCTGTTGTTTGGAAAAAGTACTCTCGTCCTGAACCCGGTTTTCTCCTTCTTCTAATTTGGCGACATTTGAGTGCCACTTGTGTAACTTGAACTTGGCATCCACGAAAACTGAAATAGCTCCCTCTTTAAGTTCCCTCGCCTCTTGCACAGTTGGTTTCCCGCTGATCAGACAGGGTTTTTGTTAAGATTTGTAGTAACAGGGACCTTTTGCCAAGTAAGAGGGACCAAAATGGCGGCTCTGCCGCCATTTCTTGCCACAAAGTGGCAAGTGGGGGTAGGTGTGGGAGGGGGTCGGCCCTCCCACTTGGGGGGGGGGGGTCTGGGAAAATTTGAAAATTTTAGGCCCAAATGGGTGCATTTGAGGCTACTTTTGCACACTTGCTGTTGTTATATTGGCTTATATAATAAGGCATTTGTTACTATGAAACATGCAACTTTTAGTTATTTATTTTCAAAGTTGTAAAGTTTACATTGTTTAAATCTATGATACTCCTATAACACACTCTTCAGCTTCAATAATCCATACTGTATCTTTCTGCAATCAGCATGCTCTTCAGGTGTCAAAAACTGGTGTTTTCTTGTCTTAAATTCACAAATCTTCTTCTCTGAAAATAGATCATTTTTTGGCTCAGAAATGCATTCATTTATGGCGTGATTTGACCTTAGACAACAACTCAGAGCAATGAATTATCTATACTTGATACTTTATAGCTAATCAGAGAAATAGTCTGATTCATAGTCAGAATCTTCCATGTTGTGGCTTTTCTCATCCCATTCAAGCTGGAGAGCAGCAAGATACGTGTCTATGTTTGGCTCACTGTTGATGGTTTTTGAATCATCAATTTTCATGGAGGATGGCAAATCCAGATCATGTTGAGTGGCTTCATCGAGTGTTGGTGGATGGTCTGGGACTGCTGCTGCACTTGCCAAGGAAGATGAGGCCATAGTGGCTGAGATGGGAGGAGGTTTTTTAAGCTTTCTTCTATCCTTTTCTTTCAGCCACTCTGCAACCACATCACAGATTAACCCTTTAACATTTCGCGCAATAATTATCGTTCGCCGGCGAACGATGACTTTATGTGCTCGTTACATGAGGAAAAAAGGCCTCTTCAACTAACCAATTACAGTTTTCGATAGAAAATATAAAAAGCTTCTATTGTCTAAAATATAAGGCGATTTGGTATTGGCTATGCGTTGCAAGGGCTGTTCAATAAGTTCACGTTTCCGTCGATTATTTATTTTTCTGCAATGGGAATTTGTTTATATTCCTGTTATATGAAGAATGTGATTGCTAGTCTAAGAAAAAGGGTAAAAAAATATAGGTCACCATACTCGTTTATGAGAAAACGACGATTTATCTCCTTCACGAGCAAAGCCGCAAATAAAACGCCGCAGTTTTCTTTAGGTGCGCGCGGTGATGACGCAATAAATCGTGCGCAGTAAGGATGCGCAATGCAATACAGGGGAATGACCTTAAGGGCGGAAAAAGTAATTTAGACCATAGCTGAGAGCAACAGAAAAGAAAATAATGACCAAATAACTGAGGAATCTGCTTTAAGTGTTTCTGTTCACCAACACATGTTTGGTGTCTCACATTACATATTGCGCGAAAAAATCATCTGATGCAATGCTGGCCAAAAATGTGCTAATATGTGCCTCAAAAGGCCGAAAAATCTTTGTCCTCCTGTATTTAATATTTAACAAAAGTGCTACAATTTCATTTTTTATGAAGTGATACGCAAAAATGCCAAAATTCGGACGAAACATTGACCAAATTACAATGCACTCGTATTTCGTCTTGTTGTTTACACAATCGCTTACCTCAACTCTTCCTCTGAAGCACTCTTTCCTTCGAGTTCTTGGTTTAAATCAAACTCTTCTCCACTGGAAATTCCACCAGTCTCACTGTCAATGTCACTTTCAACGTCGCTGTCACCTCGGGCACAAATATCGGCAACTTGTTCAGCCGTGAAACACGCGTGGACCCTTACTCGAAGACGCCATTTTGAAAATAGCCTTTGTTGTCACACAGCTTATGCTCGTGGTGAATTTTGACTAGCCAATAAGGTGCATGGATTGCAAAATGGGTTCAAAGTGATTGGCTACAGTCATAGACTATTTTTAGAGCAAAATTTGTTCGGTAACGCAAAAAGCCGCTGTCACAGTAACAAAAACATCATCGATAGTCAGACATCTAAATTTGCAGGGGTCGTCACCAAATGGTTAAGTGATGAATATTTATCAGAAGTGCAGAAGTAGAACAATTTACATACCTTGAAAGGATGCCAGTGATGCGTGACTTGACAGCACGCACTTGTAATGAATGTCACGTACCAGTACATGCGTAAAAATTTCTCTTCGTTTTTGAGAGTTTCTTTGGAGGAAATATGTACTCCTCATCGATTTCCGTTTCTTGTACGTCATTGTCAGACAACATACAAAGCGTTTATTCTTTGTCTAAAATATTTTAAATTATTTACCAGCAAGGATGCATTTAGTTGCCGGCGACGAAGCCGTTCGCAGGCAGCGAAAATCGCTGGTCGCCGGCCGAAAAGGAAAACCCTGTTGTTAGGATAGGAAGAATTATCTTGAGGATGTAAATGCTCCCTACAGAAAAAAGAAGGAACATAATGACTGTTACGGATCTCATTTTAACTTGTTATTGCGTGACCTACGTCATTGTCACATCGAATCAATACCTCTTTGTTTTCCTGTTGTATCCCTGCGAGTTTTTCGGTGTTATTTTTTATTCGGTGTAAGATCCGCATGTTAGTTACATGTCAAGTTCAATGAAAGATAGATTTGAAGGATCGTTACGATTACTAGAGGTATAAAAGCCGGGAAAGAGGTATGTAATCTCGTTTATTCTTTTATTTGGATCTATTGCCAAACGTAGCGTTTTCAAATGCTATATTTGTTACGCTTATATTCCTTTATATTGTTAAACGTGCTGCAATGCGTGCCACACATGCTTCATTTAAGATCGTTTCTTTTAGCTTAGATTTAGTAGTAATTTAGTTTTATCGGTCATTGTATTTTCAGTTTTTACGGAATTTCAAGTAATAAATAATCCGAGAAGCAAGACGCTTGAAGTTTCTGTTTATAAAACGTTTCTCCATTGCGGCGTTGGTTTGTGTTGAATGAATGGAATGATGCCGGCGTCCGCCCCCTTATAGTAAAAACTCTTTCGAAAGAAACTGATCGATCCATTGGATAAAGAATCTTGTTCTAACACTCGAAGTTCTCGGCGGATAAGATGTCAGATTCCGAAGATTCTATAGGAATAGGATCTAGCAGAGTTCGAAATCTTACCGAAAAGGGAAAAACCTATCATTTACAAATACTCAAGGATCAAAGGTCGTCCGCCCAGCGATCATGGCGAAAACAGCTCAACAGAGTGATAAATGTCATAGCGGATACCACAAATCAAAATCTCATAATGAGCGAAAGAACGTTTCTGGAAGCAAAAATGGAAATTCTCAGCGCGGCAAACGAGAAGTTGTACAATTTTCTGGAGGGAAATTACGATGCGAAGAAAGAAGCATTAATGAAATTTGAGTATATTGACCGCGAACATTCCGACGCTTTGAGAAAAGTAAACGAAAGGATATGCAAACTAAAACAAGAGACTGGAAGTGAAAAATCACGCATATCTAGGCGCTCTAGTCAAGACTCTCACAGTCGAAAGTCAAACGGATCATCAACCGCTTCTTCGTTAGCCAAAAGGAACGCTATTGCTGCAAATGTCGCGAGGCTGAAAACTGAACTGGAATTTGCCGATGCCGAGGCGCAAAAAACTAGAGCTCTGAAAGAGCAGGAAGATGAATTGAAGAGGTTTAAACTCACCAAAGAACTGGCGGTGGCAAAGGCAGAAATGGAAGCCTTAATTGAAAACGAAGGAGACGAGGTTGTCGCTAAAGAAAGTTTACCAGATGAAATTGACATAAACTACGTCCTTCAAAATTATCTGAAAACACAGGTATCATCCGTAACAAATATTGACAATTTGACTGTGGAGACGAACGTAGAATCCGAAGACAGGCATTTAGAAGAAAATCCCAGGAACAATGGTATTCCTGTGGTAAAGAACGAGCCTGTAGCCACTCCTTCGAAAATTACACCCGCTGAAGAGACTATTAGCTTACCCAAACAGGAGCCCGCGATTCCTACTCCTAAGTCACTAAATCCGTTTGCCCCCGAGTTCGAAGCCAGTCCGTTTGCAAGATACGATCCGTATTATACTGCAGACTACGAGCCATACAAACACCAAGAAACCAAGACAAGTGACTCACCTCGCAAGTCCACTGTTGAAGATCCCTTAACTAGATTAGCCGACATTCTATCTCAACGACGATTGCAGGATACTCTTCCGCTTCCCGAACCAGAGATCTTTAGCGGCAATTTGTTACACTACCCGGTATGGCTGAAGTCCTTTGAGACCATAATAGAAGGGCAGACAGAGAAGGTATCTCAGAGACTGTACTATCTTGGGAAGTACACGACAGTTGAACCTAAAGAAGCAATCAGTGGCTTACTGCTACTGGAGACTGAGGACGCATACAAACAGGCGAGGAAGATCCTATCCGACCGATTTGGTAACCCCTTCCTTGTTGCAGACGCTTACAGAAAAAAAATAAACGAATGGCCCAAGATTCCTCCCAACGATGGAACGAGCCTGCGCAAATTTTCAGATTTCCTGATTCACTGTCAGACGGCTACGAATGCAATGAAATACCTAAAAGTCCTTGACGATCCGGATGAAAATCAAAGGATGGTTCACAAACTCCCTCGTTACCTTATCGATCGTTGGAGTCGAGAAGTAGACCGCTGGCTTAATAAGGATGACGATCTACGTCACAGCGAAGAAACCTCATCCAATGTACGTAAAGGCGAAATGGACTACCCTCCGTTCTCTGTATTCTGCCGTTTCCTTCAAAGGGAGTCTAGAATTGCCTGCAACCCTGTAACAACTGTAAGACCTCAGAAGGAAGAAGTCGCGAAGGAAAATTCAGATAAAGGACTCAAGTTGAATGGTTTTAATAGAAGAAAACGTCCTAGCTTCAATGCCCTTGCAGCTGAATCCCATGAAGTAATGGACAGCAACATTAACGACAGGAAGGAAAAGAAGTCCGAAGCCACCTCCTGTCCACTGTGCAAAGCATCTCACGACTTGGACGTGTGTAAGCAGTTCCTGAAGAAGTCAGGGATTTCATAAAGGCAAATGCACTTTGCCTTGGATGTCTGAAGTGGGGGCACATGAAAAGAACCTGTAGAAGAAGACTGGTGTGCAAAACCTGCAATGGCTTCCACCCGACTTCCCTTCACAGTGACCCCGCTCCAAATGAAAACGAACAAGACAGTGGTTCAAGAGATACACCAATAGCCACCTCCCATCGCGTTAACCTCTCTGATATGAAGAACATGAATCCATCCTGTATGCATTCGCTGATTGTTCCCGTATGGATACACCATAGAAGAGATAAGAGGAAGAAGCTGCTAACCTATGCCCTTTTGGATGAGCAGTCTGACGCTTGTTTTGTGAAAGAAGATCTTCTCGAAAGATTAGACGCCAACGGACCCGAAGTCGAACTAAAGTTGTCAACATTCCTAGCAGAGGAGGTAATCAAAAGCCGAGGGATCGAAGGCCTGGTTGTACGTGGCTATAATGAAGATGTAGAAATTCCACTCCCTAAAAGCTACTCAAGATCATCTATCCCAGCTAAGAAGAGTCAAATTCCGAGACCTGAATCCGCCCTTAACTGGCCACACCTTCAGAAGATCTCAGAGAAGATTATGCCCCTAAACGAAGACATAGAAGTTGGACTTCTCATTGGCCTCAACTGTCCCCGCGCTATCAAGCCATTGGAAGTTATCCCAGGAAAGGAAGATGACCCATACGCCAAGAAAACAGCTCTTGGATGGGGCATCATTGGTGCCGTAAGATCGTCGAGTGAAGAAGACACTGAAGTCAAGAGTGAAATTGCGTGCAATCGTATCATTACCCGTGAAGTTCAAGGCACACCAAAGGGAAAGATGTGTCACTTCGCGTTCAAAACACAAGTAAAGGAAATGATCAGTCCAAGCGATGTGTCTAAAATGTTTACCCTTGACTTCAATGAACGGCAAGCTGATGAAAAACCCCTGTCCGTTGAAGACCGAAGATTCCTGAGAACAGTGCGCGAAGGTATCCATCAGCTGGCAGACGGTCACTTTGAGATGCCACTGCCTCTTCGCCACGAAAACTTGGAGCTGCCAAATAGTAAGAGGTTGGCCCTAAATCGCCTTTTGAAGCTGAGAGGAAGACTGTTAAGCGAAGACCAGTTTAAAAAGGATTACTGCAGCTTCATGGAGGATATCATATCCAGTGGTTATGCAGAAAGAGTTCCCGTTGAGGAGACATCGACAACGAGCAAGCAAGTGTGGTACATTCCACATCAGGGAGTGTATCATAAGAAGAAACCGGGAAAAATCAGAGTTGTGTTTGACTGTAGTGCTCTATGTGATGGTCAGTCTCTGAACCAGCAACTACTCCAGGGACCAGACCTGACGAACAACCTTACTGGAGTTCTGTGCAGATTCCGTCAAGAACGAATTGCCTTTATGTGCGACATCCAAGGAATGTTTCACCAAGTAAAGGTCAACAAGGAACATCGCAACCTCCTGAGATTCCTTTGGTGGGACAATCCAGAGCTGAAGGGAGACCCTGTAGAATTCCGAATGACTGTCCATTTGTTTGGTGCCACCTCATCGCCGGGATGTGCCAACTTCGCCCTCAAAACTACCGCGGACCAGTACGAAGAAACCTGCGGCAGTGCAGCGGCAGACTTCATCCGAAGAAATTTCTACGTAGACGACGAACTGAAATCGGTACCATCCGTAGAACAAGCCAAAGAGTTGATCAAGAACACCAAATCCCCATGTCAGAAAGGCGGCTTTTGGCTGCACAAGTTTACCTCGAACAGCAGAGAAGTTGTAAGCTCTGTTCCAGAAGAAGATCGGGCAGTAGACGCAAAGGACCACCTCCTCGTCAGTAATGATACCGCTGTTGAACGTGCTCTGGGTGTTCATTGGTGCATAAAGTCTGATACACTCCAGTTCAGGATCATAATGCAAGATAAACCTCTGTCACGGAGAGGAATCTTGTCAACAGTCAGCTCAGTGTTTGACCCCCTTGGCTTGGTCTCTCCATTCATTTTGGTAGGCAAGCAAATTCTGCAAGAGCTGTGCCGAGATGGTTGGTGTCGGCTGGGATGACGAAGTCCCCGACAAGTTAAGACCCAAATGGGAGAAGTGGAGAACTGAACTTCCAGCTTTAGAAAGGCTCAGAATAGCAAGATGTCACAAGCCCCAAGACTTTTATGAAGTTAAGAATGTAGAGCTGCACCACTTCTCGGATGCTTGTCAGAATGGCTATGGGCAGTGTTCCTACATCCGACTGGTTGATGTCAAAAATCGTGTTCATTGTTCCCTGGTGATGGGAAAGTCACGTGTAACGCCCCTTAAGCCAGTGACCATACCCAGACTAGAACTAACTGCTGCTGTCGTCTCATCGAAGATCAGTTGTATGCTGCGGAAGGAGCTGGAGTATGCGCAGATGAAAGAAGTCTTCTGGACTGATAGTAAAACGGTGT
The DNA here is from genome assembly GCA_947652115.1 of Blastomussa wellsi. NCBI lineage: Eukaryota > Metazoa > Cnidaria > Anthozoa > Scleractinia > Plerogyridae > Blastomussa > Blastomussa wellsi. Next base: position 24,549,784 of record OX393561.1, read on the forward strand.
TAGGATACATCAACAACGACGCCAGAAGGTTTCATGTGTTCGTTGGCAATCGCGTCCAAGAAATACGCGAGCGGACATCTCCTAACCAGTGGCACTACGTGGGAACAAAGTCCAATCCTGCAGACATTGCCTCCCGCGGTACTGGTGCCCAAGAGCTAATCGACAACACTTCCTGGTGGAATGGGCCGGATTTTCTCTGGAATTCACCTAAAGACTGGGATTCCGTGGATGACACTCCCCCAATTCCTCCTGATGACCCAGAGGTCAGGAACATTTCTGCAAGAGCAACTCAGATCCAAGAGCCAAAGCTGTCATCTTTATTGGAGCGGTTGACCTATTTCTCCAACTGGCATCGGTTAGGAAAAGCAATTGCCGTCTGTCTCCGATTGCAACAAAGATTCCGAAAGACAGCCGCTGGAGAACAGAGAGAAAGGAGAAAGGAAGGGATCGGTACATACAAGCCAGTTGATGTCAAGGAGCGACAACATGCTGAGCTACAAATCATCAGGATAGTACAGAACGAAGTATTCCAAGATGAAATTCAATTGTTAAAGGATGTTAATATTAAATCACCAGCCGCCGACAAGGATGCCAGCCAGGAAAGGATGAAGACGGTGAAGAAGTCGAGCTCGCTGTACAAACTTGACCCCTTTCTAGATAAAGATGGCGTACTTCGAGTTGGTGGGCGATTGAGACAGTCTAGCATCCCTTATGACGTGAAACACCCCGTCATTCTACCCAAGAAAGGACATGTGATGGATCTTATCCTCTGCCACTTTCATCAGCTAATTAAACATGAAGGTCGTGGGATTACTCAGAATGAAATCAGATCAAGTGGCTATTGGATTGTTGGTGTAAGTTCCGTAGTGTCCAAACATATTTCCGAATGTGTGTCTTGCCGGAAGCTGAGAGGTCGAGAACAGAAGATGGCAAACCTGCCTGAAGACCACCTAGAGCCCGCACCACCTTTCACTTTCTGTGCTGTGGACTACTTTGGCCCCTGGCACATCAAAGAAGGGCGTCGTGAAGTAAAGCGTTACGGTGTTCTGTTTACATGTTTAGCATCCAGGGCTGTTCATGTTGAAGTCGCGAGCAGTTTGTCTACTGACTCGTTCCTTTATGCCTATCGTAGATTTGTGGGACGCCGTGGCCCAGTACGACAGTTGCGATCAGACCAGGGAACGAACTTTGTCGGTGCAAAGAACGAGCTGCAACAAGCGTTATCCACATTGCATCACCAGAAGATACAGCAAGAACTGGCGAAGCGCAACTGTGATTGGATAGATTTCAAAATGAATGTCCCAGAGGCAAGTCACATGGGTGGAGCTTGGGAGCATCAAATCCGAACTGTTCGAAATGTGTTATCAACGCTTCTCACCCAGCATGCTGCCCAACTTGATGATGAAACACTCAAATCCTTCATGGTTGAGGCCGAAGCGATTGTGAATTGTTGCCTGCTGACCGTCGACGCGATTAACTCGCCACAAATGCTTGAGCCCCTTACACCCAACCACCTTCTTACGATGAAGTCCAAGGTGATACTGCCCCCACCCGGCGAATTCCAGCATGCCGATTTGTACTCAAAGAAAAGATGGCGTAGAGTCCAGTATCTAGCCAACGAGTTTTGGACAAGGTGGAGGAAGGACTATGTGCAGTCCCTCCAGCCAAGGCAGAAATGGATGGCCAAGCGGAGAAATCTGCAGGTGGATGACATCGTTGTTGTTATGGATGACAACTCACCTGGAAATAGCTGGAGAATCGCCCGTATAGAGGAAGTATATCCCGATGATGATGGTCTGGTAAGAAAGGTTCAAATCAAGATTGCCGACCGGAACCTTGATAGAAACGGCCGACCTGTTGGACCACCTGTCAGCCTATGCAGACCAGTTGAGAAACTCATATTGCTGTTGCCCCATGAGGAGAAGGAAGACCCAATTTCGAGAAATTCGGTTTGAGCAGCATTCGTCAATTGGTGAGAGGAGAAGAGTACCCGTACGAGACGTTGGAACTGGTGCACGACGACGACAGCAAGGATCTGACAGGATACTGCAGGTTCCTGCAAGCCACGGGGTGTCTGTGCCGAAAGAAAGGAAACATGGTGAGGAGCGAGAAATGGGGACAAGGCAGGAACAGCACGCTGTTCTTATTTGACAACGCGGCCAACAGATGTTTGGACAGTCCCGTGTTGAATCCAGAACAGAGCGGAGAGGTGCAGCTGGTCCTGAATTTCGGTGCCAATCCAGGAGTCAACATCACCGTTGTGGTGTACGGCGAATTCGAAAACTTGTTAGAAGTCGACGCCAACAAAGCCGTACTGTACAATGAGTACGAACGCTGATGGAACGCGTGGCCCTGAACAACGTGCAGTTGCACCATTTGGCAGAAGCAGACCCCGTGTTGAAACCGCATTTTCACGGGACCGTGGCGTGTGACGAATTACCGTCGTCCCGTCTTTCGACGAGTTCCGAATTTCTTTGCGTGATTAACCCAGTCATGTTGATCCTTTGGAAACCTGATCCTCTGTTCCTGTCAGTGATGAAATTATCAGTTCCTTGAAATACACGACATGATTTCTTTTCTGGCGCAGAAGCAAAGCAAATAAGCAAAAACAACGTATATATTTCTGTTTGTTTCTATTTCATTTCTTTGTTAACAAGAGCAAAAACTGCCAATTGTAGATTGCTAATTCCGCAGTTGACACAGTAAACCTTTGGGCAAGCGCTAACAACCAGTCTGTGTTGGTATTCACACATGTTCAAACTGAACTTCAATTGAGAGGACAAAATTGAAACTGGCCTGTTTATTTGAGTGTTTATCGGTTTCCTGCTATCATAATGTATGCCCGGCTTTTTGACCTGCACTAGATGCCCGGTGGGCCAAAGCCTTGTTTACGAATTTTGGTAATAGTTTTGAGTAATAATAACTTTGTTCCAAAATGTCTCTCATTCCGTGCTTGTTCAACTTAAGACAGCTGTAACGAGCAGTGTCCGAAGAACTTACAATGAGCTGTTAATATCAGAGCTGAAACTTATTTCTAAACTTTCCGTTGTTTTTTAGAAATGTTTTTCTTAGTTTTCTTAGATTGGGTTCTGTTTGGTTGGTTTTTCTTTGCTTGGCTTTTTTTCCCCTTGTCTCGATGTTGCTTTTCTCTGTCTTGTTTTTATCTGTAAAAACATCAAGAAGAAAAAATAGAAAATTAACCACAAATTCTCACGAACATTCTCCCTTCGGTCGTAGGATAGCTGAAAAATTCTTCGGTAGGCACGGTAACAGTGTAGCAGTAACAGTGTAACAGTGTAACAAGTCAATATTTTCAATATACACAATGAATTCGTCTGATATCAAAAACTTCTATTGGGAGAGAATGAATCCTTGAAATATTTTACTATACCCTGGCGCCCATGCCCACGGATTTTGTACTTTTCCCAGGTTTTGCTCGTGATTTTTGTCCTCAAACTGTGCGATCGGCCCTGGCTGCTGCGCGAAACATGTGCAGTCAATGGTGAATTATTATTGAAGCATGATAAAACTCCAAAAACATGCTCGCAACGTAGGATGCGTTTGTGAAAATATGCCTATAGTGTATATAGTTGCCTATAGTGACTACATGTATTAATTAAAACATTTCCCCCGGAAATCGATTTTCTTTATGAAGAAAATCCTGAATCTGCCAATTTTTAGTTTTTAGTTTGAATAATTTTGACATCAACTGCCAAGCAGCACAGGTATATTTATATATTTTTAATTCCTGAAGGCATATGTTCATGTGATTGCCAACCAAACTGTCGCTGTTGTATGCCTGTTGTTTGACATTGATCATATGGAGGAAATTTTCAAGGGCTCGATTAATTTTCCCATATCTCAAGAACTTGCATTGTGACTTAATTTGTGAAGCAACCTTAACCTAAAAGGCTCTGGACAATCAAACGCTTCTGTCCATCGTAAAACTTCCTTGGAGGTCCTTTTGTAATGGTGGTTGGGATCACTTACTTTCTTGCCGTCCTTGGGCGATTTGTAGAACACTAAAATGTCCATTATGCCTTCATAATGTGTGTAACTCTTCCTCTCATAAAATAGGAACAATATGTTTCAGGTTTCATTGTACTTTATTAACGCTCACAAGAGGGATTGGTCGCATTGCCTTTCAAACATAACCATGCATCATATTTCCAAGAGGCAAATCTGGCCTTCCTTTCTCTTAAGTGGGACTGGCATTCATCTGTCAGTTGAGAAATTTGATCTTCGGAACTGTGACATCTGTTTTTTTCTTTTTTGCCTCATTCAAGTCATTTGACATGTAAGCTCAAGTTCTCTTTCAATTCACTATTAAAGATGTCTCTAAAAGACACAAAACGTAAGGACAAACAGCTGAAGGGGAAATAATGGTTCAGTCTTAAGTCAGGGTTTTGTTTAAGGAACTTTGACCACATTTGACGCATGGAAACTCTTGAGTTAAAATACCTTTTAGCATTCTTCTTTGTGCTGTGATGACGTGATTCGCTTGCCTCGAATAAGCAGATGAAGTCAATTGCCCTGTTCTTCTTGGTGTTTTCTTTCGTCACTGGTCTGGTTCTATTGAGGGATAATCCAGCTGGATTTTTTTAACAGCTCTTAGACAATTTTCGAAATGTGTCTTGCATACCTTTCCCAGTACAGGTATGCTATAAGCTACTCTCCATTTTTCTTGTATTGTCACTCTTTTTTCCATTAGTTTTTAAAAGAGATAATTCTGTTCATTGTATGATTTCTGATAAACCCTGTTTCTTGGACTCGACATGAGAATCCTTGTCTGAAATAAACCTGGTCTCTAGGTCACTGCGCTTTCAGAGTGGACATTAGGCCAATTTGAGCCAGTATTTGTTCCAATCAACGGCATATCCCATTACCCAAAGCAACACCTAGCAGCCCCTCTGTGTTGCTAACTCTTGGACAAATGTCATTGTTTTCTAACCAATTGAAAACACTTCTTTTAATTCCTTGGGGACAGGAAAAGCTTTCAAGATGGTAGCAAAGGATCAAGGTTGCGATTTTAAGCAAGAAACAGCACTGTTTAGTTAGATATCATGACAAATATCTGTTCCAATTTTTGTCACTACATCTGATGCTGCCTTTGATATGGTCGTTGTTTGGCTCATTTGGAGGAAAATCGGAAGTTTTCCCAAGGAAGTGGCCATCGTGAAGTGAAACTACAATGTTAGAAGGGTTCACTTTAGTGGTAAGCTGTTGGAGAGATTTAGGCTATTATCGCTGAAACTTCTCTCTTTAGGTGCTTATAGTTTAGCAACGACGCCATATTTGAAATTTGTGTTATGGAATCAAAGGTATACTATCAAAGATTTCAGTTCTTTGGGTTCAGAAGGCAAAAATACTGTCCAGCATGAACTGCATATCTTTATTCGTACGTGTTTTAGTACGTACAGGCTCCCTGTTACAAATCTCCTCAGGATTTTGCAGATAAGTGCTGAAAACATTTTCTTTCCTAGCATGCAATGAGAAACATAAGCGTAGCTATAGTTTCGTTTTACGTTTGAAATTAATTTTAGCTGTATGTGATCATGTTTGATAAATATATTGTTACCCTAAACATTACCACTGAGTCTATATTCTGCTGTTTGCATTTCAAGTTTCTCTGTGCCTTCTCAGGGTTGATCTTGCTGTTTTCAGGGTTGGTTTTGATAAAGTTGTCCCCAAGCATCTTTTATTGCTGCGCAGCATCAGGTTTTACATGAATGAACTGCGTAGACAGCCCAACAAACTTGTAGTGAATCTACTCGCATCCTTGTCCACCAAAGAGACCAAGAGTGAACTTCCATTTCCTCATGAAAGGAACTGTATGCCCTTCCAGCATGTTCCTCTTTTGGGGGAATGTACCTGTGGGGAATTTCGTGTAGAAATATGCCATCAGCTTGTTGATGTTCATTTCTGTTGAGAAGAATTAGAAAAAACATGTAGTTAAACATTTTCATCTGTTTGTGTTGTTTATTTGGAATAAACGCAAATTAGCAGTACCCAGTATGTCTAGGGCTGCATCATGTACAGGTTGGCTGCTGTTATATTTTAAGTGGCACACAGAAAATAATGAGAATGGTGAAGGTTTAAGAGAAGTTTGTCATTAGCCTAAGTTGGGCAGATGTTGCTGGTCACCTCTTTGATTGTTTTCCATAAGCCAAAAAATAAAAGTAAAAAAATGTATCCACGAGTGAGATTGTTTTTGAAACATTTTTAGTTTTTAGTTTGAATAATTTTGACATCAACTGCCAAGCAGCACAGGTATATTTATATATTTTTAATTCCTGAAGGCATATGTTCATGTGATTGCCAACCAAACTGTCGCTGTTGTATGCCTGTTGTTTGACATTGATCATATGGAGGAAATTTTCAAGGGCTCGATTAATTTTCCCATATCTCAAGAACTTGCATTGTGAGTAGAAAAGGGCGGTCATTTGGTCCGTAACCAATCACAGAGCAGCATACAGCACACGTGACACGTCTCGACCAATCAGAGAGCCTCTCACAAAATTACCCATGAGCAATTCTTTTTTTAGCGGTCGTAGTTCCAAGATGGCGTCACCCATGAGTGGAAAACTGCACCCCAGCCCTCGACAGAGGATCTGGGCCCGTCTCACGAATTTCCAGGGCAAGCCGTAATCGATAAAAATCGATAATGGGATGACATCACTAGGTAGACGCGTGGAGCGCAGAGGTCCTGACTGTAAAGGGGCCATGTAAAAAAGGAAGAGTTTTGCTGAGCGCACCATTATATGGGTAGAGACAGGCTCAAGGTGGAACAGACCAATCAGCGACGAGATGACGTCACGGCCTCGATACGGCGTAACCAATCAGCAACGATATGACGTAATGGATTTCCGGTCCCCCACTCGACAGGGGAGCGTATTAATTTCCAGTCCTTTCGCTAGACGGGGCACTCCTTGGGGATTGGTTATAACGCATCTCAAGCAATCAGAAAGCCGCTCACAAAATTACCCGTGAGCAATTCTTTTTTAGCGGCCGTAGTTCCGAGATGGCGGCGTGCTTGAGTGGCAAACTGCGCCCCAGACCTCGACAGAGGATCTGGACCTGTCTCACGGATTTCCAGGGCGAGCCGTGATCAATGACTGTTCACAATATGGCCGCCGCGAAGCAACTCTCCCACCTTTTTTTAGATTTTCAAGTGAGAATTTCTGCACCAAGAAATACACCCTACTTGTTTATATTTGCATTTTTGAAAAATTTGATTTTCCTTTGACATTTATGCGGATCAGAGAAATTCATCGATCGCGTGGGCAAAAGAAAACACGTTCATTAACATATATTACATGCGTGGGTAAGTCAATTGTTGTTTAGTTGAGTTCAGGGTTCTTGTCACGATTTCGCTTATTGTTCGCAATTCCCTCGAGACCTTCAGATGAAAGTGAAATTTATGCAAAGATTAGTCGTTAATCAATCCTCGAACTCCTAGTCTCCTTAGGTCTCCACGATTAACAAAGATAGAGCCGTTTGGATTTGTGGCTAAAATTAGGCGCCAAATTTGCCTTTTCAAAGATCTTGCTGGCATTAGTAGTTCATTTTTCTGAGCTTTCTTTCTGGCCAAGCCGATTAAAGTCGCTTGGATCGCCGCGGCGAGCCCGCTTGCTGTCTTGAGATGCGGGAATGGATAACAACGAAAAGAGAAAGCTGTTGCCCACAGGAACAACGCCAAAAAAGGCAGAGAAAATACAAAAGAAATCCAGCGAGGAATGTACAAGCACGGCGTCGAGCTCGCCTCTTTCGTCGAACAGAAACCGCCATGGAAAGCTCTTGTTCACATCACCACCACAAAAGGTCAGCTTAAACTCGAATAAATTATTTGAAATCTTTTCTTGCATGCCAGTAGTAAATGCCGCTTAACCAGCCCCTAACCAATGACCTTTGAGGATATGGCACACGTGACCAGTGTCAACCAATCACAACGTGCCATGTTTTCCAAGATGGCCGCTTTCATCTGACCAATCAGGGATCAGAATTATTACTTTATTCAATTAATTTGAAAACAACACCTTAGGGTTTGAAAGTGATGTTATGTCATTTCTTTTGTTCGGAGGGGTCACGATGACGTTTAAAACGTTACCTTGGCCGCTCCGATAAAAAGTAGTGACATTCTATTCCTTCTGCACGTGAGAACAAGTTTTACCCTATTTCTTGTCGCTTTCATTGGACCAATAAGGAATCAGAATTTTTGCTTTGTTCAATTTTGTAAAAACAAAATTCAGGAGGATGTTGATGTTCACCCCACTTTCAATTAGAGTTTGGTAACAGTTTTCATAAAGAACCTGTTACAAAGCTCTAAGAGGAAGGGAGGAACTGGTGACACCTCCTTGATTGATTTACGGAACATATCTAATCCTTCTCCCTGATTGGTCCGATGAAAGCGGCCATTTCATTGGACTAATATGGAATCAGAATTGTTGCTTTGTTCAATTTTGTAAAAACAAAATTCAGGAGGATGTTGATGTTCATCTGCTTTCAATTAGAGTTTTGTGACAATTTTCATGAACAACCTGTTTCAAAGTTCTAAGTGAAAGTGAAGAATCGGATTCACATCCACACAACATCCAATCTCAGATTTCAAGGTCGATGATAGCTTTTTGAAAAAGCTTAGCATTGAGCTTGAAAAAGGAGAGAGGAAATGGATAGTATTCTGATCACTTTCACATCAAGAAGATTCCAAAGCTGCGATGGAGGGTTGTGGTAGCATCTCCTGTTGCGATTGCTCATTTTTAACTTCACTAATTCTAATTGTTTTTCTTTATGTCATTGATTTGTTGCACCTATTTTGAAGAAATGCAACACAGGTCAATTTTGAAAATTGACATCTTTTAAATTGATGCACAGAACATTTCGCTTTTCTGAAGTTTAAACTTTCTTAGATGTTAAGAGGAAAAAAGTTGCACTCTTTTTGAGGGGGGATACGCCACTGATGATTTGAAATTATCAGTGATGCATTCCCGAATAAAAGGAATGCAGGACATTTCCACCTGTTCTTCCTTTTTGTGTCGGTTCGCCATTGTTTGAAATGCGCACAGTATTCATTGACGAATGAATCATTAATGAACAATGTGCCCAAACCAAAGAGTGGGTTTTTATTTTAAATCATTTTTTTACACCATATACAATGTTTTGTTCTCGATTGCATGTTCATACGTTTCCACGTCCTTGTCGATAGTGGTATGCTCGACGATTTGCAAATTGGACAATATAACCATATTATGTATACTTTATAGTTTTCCTCCATCCAGAGAGGTGGCAAATGTTGAAATTCCGGTCTCCTGTGTGGAGAAGAAAGGAATCAATGTTATTTTTTAATTTAGAGGGTGTTGTCTTCGACTTCTGTTCGTTTGGTGTGAGTTTTTGCATTCACCTTTTTTCTCTTCTTGTTTTTTAGTTCGTTGCGATGCTGTATGTGTCTGACAAGACGGACGATCTCGTTTGCATTTTCTACGGTCACGTGTATTCCTAAGGGACTGAAATGGAGATGATGTTGTTTACCTTCTTCCTTTCTGCTGAAATTTGGTGTTAGAACTTTACATCTGTTGTGATAGATAGAATGTGTAAAACGATCTCCCTATCACTGCAGACAAAAAGTAGTAACAATTATTCCTTGTTGTATGGTGTCAAAACTTTTATCCGTAGTGAAAGAGAGATTCTTAAAAATCAACTCTTCCGCTACGTAAAACAGTGGTGACATTTTTCCTTCACAAGTTATTGATGATTCATTACTCTCAGTCACAGTTGTTCTTGCTTGTTGCAAGAAAAGAGAAAAGATGAATTAGGCAATGGAAGTTTTAAACGTCCTGGCCGCATTCACCTTTTTCTGTTCTCGCTCTTTTCCACATCATGTCAAAATGGTGGATCCTGTTTGCAGAATCTGCTTCAGCAAGTACGCCTAAGGGTCTGAAAGTGTTGTTCTGTCAGAACTTTTTCTCGTAGTGACAGGTAGGTGAATTAAAATCAACTCCCTTCCACTACAAGAAAAAGTGGTGACAATTGTCTTTATTTCACTACAAGTTTTTAAATTCTTGACATGATACACAGTACATCGGAATTCCATAAAGGTTTAAAGTTAAGGCATCCTCTGTGCAATCACCGCAACAGAGAAAAAAGAAGAATTCGTGGTCACGCATTTCACTGAATATGATGTAACCACTGTTTAGAGAAAAAATCAATTATGTTAGTTTTGTTCATTTCCGAATTTGTTTTTTCTACATTTTCAATGATTGCACTTTTTGGTTAATTAACGAATCCACCATTCTAATCCTTCTACACACAAGAACACGTTTTTTCTTAATTCTTTTTTTACAATTATTTCTTGTTTTCTTGCTAGCGTTGTTCCCATTAAAATTAGACTTCTCGGGAATAATCTGTTGTCGTCAGGATCTTCAAGAGGATATCTGAAGATAAAATGTTCGTCCAAAAAAGGACTCAATATCCCAAATAGAGATTCCATGTTCTTTATTTAATTTTGCACATTCTGTACACTTAAACGTTAAAGTTGAAGTTGGCTTCATTGATCTGAAAAAAATCATAGATTCCTAACATTATCGGTATTAGATCTCTTTCTCTGTTTTCTTTTAATTGTCTTTTTAGTATACATCTTGTGCATTCCACTTTTCCTTTTTTAATTCGTTTTGTGAACAAGTTGCATCCTTTGCAATGAATGCTTAAATCAGTTATTATATACATTCCATTCTTGATCTGGTATTTCCTATGTTAAAATGGAAAAAACAAAAAAGAATTATCCTCGTGTGAAGCAAAACATGCTATGCAAAGGAAAAAATTTTGCATTCGAAACAATGACGGACTGTGGATTATTCTCCCCCTGCATCTTGGACATACATAACTTAAGTCGTTTACTCTGTTTTCCTTGTTTTGTCTTCTTTCACTGTTGAAATTAATGAAAATTACAATTTTAGTGTTTTTTTCGCCTGCATTATTTTTTTCACTATTGTTTCAGTCCGAGTCTTTTTTCCAGGTAAACAGTCAATTGCTTTTATCATTTTAGCATCCGCCTTTAACTTGTCACTGTGGTTGGGTGCTCTACCATAATCAATGTCATGTTGTTTCGCAATTCGGTCTAGTCGGTTTATGCCCTTGTCGCCTCTGGCTAATCTCTTTTTCAAATGTGTTCCAGGCCCAAGAAATTGATATCCTGGCATGTGAAATTCAATTCCAGTTTTCCCAAGCCACTTTTGTACATCTAACGCGCCACCACGTGTTGTCTTTTTCCCTCTAGGTTTTGCTCTTTTTCCCTTTCTTTTTGCTTTTGCTCGTCCCATACCACTCTTCGTATTCGTCTAGTTGTGAGAATGAAGGTTGTGTTGTTTTCTTCTTTGATCTAGTTTCAGGAGGAGTGTAAGGCGGCGTTGGTAGGTCGCTTGTTGACGTTTTCTTTTTTCCACTTTTTGCCTGCTTCAATGACAAGGATGTTAATCGGTGTAACTGTTCCTCGTGAAGTTTGGTTGAATGTGAAGTGTTTCGATCTAAATTCTTCAATATATTTTCTATCGGGTTATGTAACAGATCCTCATCTCCCTCATCCATTCCAGCAGGTAAAGCGCTTTGTCTCAGTTTTTTATTTAACCGCCAAACTTGATGGGCAAGAGGTTTTGTTCTTTTCACAGCAATCCCGGCTGGTAATTTGTCTTCTAATATTTGCTTCTCTGCTGATAATCGTGCTGCTTTGTTCAGTAAGGCACTGTCTGTTAACTTTCCCTTGTAAGCTGGTTAGTTTGTCAAATTCACTCTTCGGTACCATAATCATTTCATTCGTCATGTTTTGTTGATGTACTTCTCATACGCTATCTTGTAGAAAGCAAGTTGCTCTTCTTCGGCCGCCTTTATACGCGTTTCTTTCTCAGTCTTCAAACATTCTTGACAGAGTACGATGGTTTTTCCCGTATCAAATTTCTTTTTTGTTTCTTCATCACAGTCTGGACATAATTCCGTTTTACCCCATGCTCGTATTCGATCATTGTATGCTTGGGAATGTTGAAGAGCTTCTTTGAGGTCTTTGATTTCTTCTTTTAAATATGTGATTTGATGATTCAACTGCGTTATGATCTGCATACACCTCACTAGCGACATGCTTTAAAAGTTTCGTTCAGTCCTCTCCAAAAGCCTGCACCGTTTTGAGAATGAAGATGGTCTCGCCTCTTTTAGAGAATGAGCGCGAGATCCGATTACTCTTAAAGGTATTTTGTGTCTACGAAGCTTTTGTACGGTTGACGATTTCACAGGTATGTTCCGTTTAAGAAGATTTAAGACCATCTCGCTGACAGCGTTGATTTGATCTTTGTTTGCTTTCAGAAGCAATTCTTGACGTTTGAGCCTGTTTCCCTCTTTCAATAAATTGGAGAGAAATTTCCTCTCTTTTCGAATTAGCATCGTCTTTGTCAGTTCTGTTTGTACCAGTCCACGTTGTCTTTAATTCCTTTTGCGGCTTGTCCACCTAGTTTTAAAGCCAATGACGCCCATGTGGGAGCCGGTCCTGATAAAAACATTGAAGCTCCTTCAGCTATTTTGTCAATTAGATGTACACAATGTTTGGCTAATGCACCTCCTTTTTGTTTTCGCACACCACGTTTTCGTACACTGCGTTTTTTTCGTCTTTGTTTTGGGATCGATCTTCTCTTTTTCACAGTCATGTCAAAATGTTAACTCTTTTTACGAGTTTTCCGTTTTGAAGCTTTTTTGCACCTTTTACGGCAAGGTGTCCAGCTATGCCTGACAAAGCTCCTGTTGCTATTGCTTTTCCAGCAGCCGCTAAAGCTGGAATGACTGCTGCAACAGGTAGAAAACCTCCTTTCTGTTTTCGTTTTCTTTTTTTTAAACTGTGTGAAATTGTTCGCGCAGCGTTTCAGTATACATCATCTCGCCTTTTTCGTTTCACCATTGTTCTCAGGGAGTCACTCTTGTTGAAGTGCGGCGTATGCTTGGAGGACCACCTTCTTTATATGTTGTGGTGATTGTGTTTGTTGTTGTTATACTCCCTATTCGTCTTTGCGCTGCAGCTGCTCTTTGATCTTCCAATAACATCTGCAATTCACGTTGCAACTGAGGTTGACCCATTTGACCTGTTCTTGTGCTTCTCATGTTTGTCTCTGTTCTCCCCGTTTGTCTTCGAACAGTTCTCCCTCTGACAGATCTTTGAGCTCGTCTTGTAGGTCTTTGAGAGTTTGATGTTGAAGGTGTAGCTAAATGAATTACTGGAGGTGTTGTTGCAGCAGTGGATGGAACGCCCACACCTGCAGGGGTGGTCGGTGTTGACGTTGTGGTTGTTCTGGGAGTGCCAACACCTGGAGAAGTGATTAATTCTAATTGACGAGCATTTTCACTGTCAATGGTGGTTAAAAACTCGTCGTCAAGCTGATCAAACCTTAATCCTGATAAGTCTAAAGCTTCATCAAATAGGTATGGCGCGGCAAATAGGACAAATCGAAGTGTGTGGCCTTTAAAGTGAATAGAACACCTTTAAAGCGAAGACCTACACCTTTAAAGTGAAGACCTACCCCTTTAAAGTGATGAGGCATTCCGATTTGCAAATTGGACAATATAACCATATTATGTATACTTTATAGTTTTCCTCCATCCAGAGAGGTGGCAAATGTTGAAATTCCGGTCTCCTGTGTGGAGAAGAAAGGAATCAATGTTATTTTTTAATTTAGAGGGTGTTGTCTTCGACTTCTGTTCGTTTGGTGTGAGTTTTTGCATTCACCTTTTTTCTCTTCTTGTTTTTTAGTTCGTTGCGATGCTGTATGTGTCTGACAAGACGGACGATCTCGTTTGCATTTTCTACGGTCACGTGTATTCCTAAGGGACTGAAATGGAGATGATGTTGTTTACCTTCTTCCTTTCTGCTGAAATTTGGTGTTAGAACTTTACATCTGTTGTGATAGATAGAATGTGTAAAACGATCTCCCTATCACTGCAGACAAAAAGTAGTAACAATTATTCCTTGTTGTATGGTGTCAAAACTTTTATCCGTAGTGAAAGAGAGATTCTTAAAAATCAACTCTTCCGCTACGTAAAACAGTGGTGACATTTTTCCTTCACAAGTTATTGATGATTCATTACTCTCAGTCACAGTTGTTCTTGCTTGTTGCAAGAAAAGAGAAAAGATGAATTAGGCAATGGAAGTTTTAAACGTCCTGGCCGCATTCACCTTTTTCTGTTCTCGCTCTTTTCCACATCATGTCAAAATGGTGGATCCTGTTTGCAGAATCTGCTTCAGCAAGTACGCCTAAGGGTCTGAAAGTGTTGTTCTGTCAGAACTTTTTCTCGTAGTGACAGGTAGGTGAATTAAAATCAACTCCCTTCCACTACAAGAAAAAGTGGTGACAATTGTCTTTATTTCACTACAAGTTTTTAAATTCTTGACATGATACACAGTACATCGGAATTCCATAAAGGTTTAAAGTTAAGGCATCCTCTGTGCAATCACCGCAACAGAGAAAAAAGAAGAATTCGTGGTCACGCATTTCACTGAATATGATGTAACCACTGTTTAGAGAAAAAATCAATTATGTTAGTTTTGTTCATTTCCGAATTTGTTTTTTCTACATTTTCAATGATTGCACTTTTTGGTTAATTAACGAATCCACCATTCTAATCCTTCTACACACAAGAACACGTTTTTTCTTAATTCTTTTTTTACAATTATTTCTTGTTTTCTTGCTAGCGTTGTTCCCATTAAAATTAGACTTCTCGGGAATAATCTGTTGTCGTCAGGATCTTCAAGAGGATATCTGAAGATAAAATGTTCGTCCAAAAAAGGACTCAATATCCCAAATAGAGATTCCATGTTCTTTATTTAATTTTGCACATTCTGTACACTTAAACGTTAAAGTTGAAGTTGGCTTCATTGATCTGAAAAAAATCATAGATTCCTAACATTATCGGTATTAGATCTCTTTCTCTGTTTTCTTTTAATTGTCTTTTTAGTATACATCTTGTGCATTCCACTTTTCCTTTTTTAATTCGTTTTGTGAACAAGTTGCATCCTTTGCAATGAATGCTTAAATCAGTTATTATATACATTCCATTCTTGATCTGGTATTTCCTATGTTAAAATGGAAAAAACAAAAAAGAATTATCCTCGTGTGAAGCAAAACATGCTATGCAAAGGAAAAAATTTTGCATTCGAAACAATGACGGACTGTGGATTATTCTCCCCCTGCATCTTGGACATACATAACTTAAGTCGTTTACTCTGTTTTCCTTGTTTTGTCTTCTTTCACTGTTGAAATTAATGAAAATTACAATTTTAGTGTTTTTTTCGCCTGCATTATTTTTTTCACTATTGTTTCAGTCCGAGTCTTTTTTCCAGGTAAACAGTCAATTGCTTTTATCATTTTAGCATCCGCCTTTAACTTGTCACTGTGGTTGGGTGCTCTACCATAATCAATGTCATGTTGTTTCGCAATTCGGTCTAGTCGGTTTATGCCCTTGTCGCCTCTGGCTAATCTCTTTTTCAAATGTGTTCCAGGCCCAAGAAATTGATATCCTGGCATGTGAAATTCAATTCCAGTTTTCCCAAGCCACTTTTGTACATCTAACGCGCCACCACGTGTTGTCTTTTTCCCTCTAGGTTTTGCTCTTTTTCCCTTTCTTTTTGCTTTTGCTCGTCCCATACCACTCTTCGTATTCGTCTAGTTGTGAGAATGAAGGTTGTGTTGTTTTCTTCTTTGATCTAGTTTCAGGAGGAGTGTAAGGCGGCGTTGGTAGGTCGCTTGTTGACGTTTTCTTTTTTCCACTTTTTGCCTGCTTCAATGACAAGGATGTTAATCGGTGTAACTGTTCCTCGTGAAGTTTGGTTGAATGTGAAGTGTTTCGATCTAAATTCTTCAATATATTTTCTATCGGGTTATGTAACAGATCCTCATCTCCCTCATCCATTCCAGCAGGTAAAGCGCTTTGTCTCAGTTTTTTATTTAACCGCCAAACTTGATGGGCAAGAGGTTTTGTTCTTTTCACAGCAATCCCGGCTGGTAATTTGTCTTCTAATATTTGCTTCTCTGCTGATAATCGTGCTGCTTTGTTCAGTAAGGCACTGTCTGTTAACTTTCCCTTGTAAGCTGGTTAGTTTGTCAAATTCACTCTTCGGTACCATAATCATTTCATTCGTCATGTTTTGTTGATGTACTTCTCATACGCTATCTTGTAGAAAGCAAGTTGCTCTTCTTCGGCCGCCTTTATACGCGTTTCTTTCTCAGTCTTCAAACATTCTTGACAGAGTACGATGGTTTTTCCCGTATCAAATTTCTTTTTTGTTTCTTCATCACAGTCTGGACATAATTCCGTTTTACCCCATGCTCGTATTCGATCATTGTATGCTTGGGAATGTTGAAGAGCTTCTTTGAGGTCTTTGATTTCTTCTTTTAAATATGTGATTTGATGATTCAACTGCGTTATGATCTGCATACACCTCACTAGCGACATGCTTTAAAAGTTTCGTTCAGTCCTCTCCAAAAGCCTGCACCGTTTTGAGAATGAAGATGGTCTCGCCTCTTTTAGAGAATGAGCGCGAGATCCGATTACTCTTAAAGGTATTTTGTGTCTACGAAGCTTTTGTACGGTTGACGATTTCACAGGTATGTTCCGTTTAAGAAGATTTAAGACCATCTCGCTGACAGCGTTGATTTGATCTTTGTTTGCTTTCAGAAGCAATTCTTGACGTTTGAGCCTGTTTCCCTCTTTCAATAAATTGGAGAGAAATTTCCTCTCTTTTCGAATTAGCATCGTCTTTGTCAGTTCTGTTTGTACCAGTCCACGTTGTCTTTAATTCCTTTTGCGGCTTGTCCACCTAGTTTTAAAGCCAATGACGCCCATGTGGGAGCCGGTCCTGATAAAAACATTGAAGCTCCTTCAGCTATTTTGTCAATTAGATGTACACAATGTTTGGCTAATGCACCTCCTTTTTGTTTTCGCACACCACGTTTTCGTACACTGCGTTTTTTTCGTCTTTGTTTTGGGATCGATCTTCTCTTTTTCACAGTCATGTCAAAATGTTAACTCTTTTTACGAGTTTTCCGTTTTGAAGCTTTTTTGCACCTTTTACGGCAAGGTGTCCAGCTATGCCTGACAAAGCTCCTGTTGCTATTGCTTTTCCAGCAGCCGCTAAAGCTGGAATGACTGCTGCAACAGGTAGAAAACCTCCTTTCTGTTTTCGTTTTCTTTTTTTTAAACTGTGTGAAATTGTTCGCGCAGCGTTTCAGTATACATCATCTCGCCTTTTTCGTTTCACCATTGTTCTCAGGGAGTCACTCTTGTTGAAGTGCGGCGTATGCTTGGAGGACCACCTTCTTTATATGTTGTGGTGATTGTGTTTGTTGTTGTTATACTCCCTATTCGTCTTTGCGCTGCAGCTGCTCTTTGATCTTCCAATAACATCTGCAATTCACGTTGCAACTGAGGTTGACCCATTTGACCTGTTCTTGTGCTTCTCATGTTTGTCTCTGTTCTCCCCGTTTGTCTTCGAACAGTTCTCCCTCTGACAGATCTTTGAGCTCGTCTTGTAGGTCTTTGAGAGTTTGATGTTGAAGGTGTAGCTAAATGAATTACTGGAGGTGTTGTTGCAGCAGTGGATGGAACGCCCACACCTGCAGGGGTGGTCGGTGTTGACGTTGTGGTTGTTCTGGGAGTGCCAACACCTGGAGAAGTGATTAATTCTAATTGACGAGCATTTTCACTGTCAATGGTGGTTAAAAACTCGTCGTCAAGCTGATCAAACCTTAATCCTGATAAGTCTAAAGCTTCATCAAATAGGTATGGCGCGGCAAATAGGACAAATCGAAGTGTGTGGCCTTTAAAGTGAATAGAACACCTTTAAAGCGAAGACCTACACCTTTAAAGTGAAGACCTACCCCTTTAAAGTGATGAGGCATTCCGTTAAAGTGAATACAAACACCTTTAAACTGAAGACCTACACTGCGTTGAAGTGAAGCTGAACGAAATGATCTCTAAAATGACAAGGAACATGTTCAAGTCAAAAAGGTTTGCTTTAAATTGACGAGGTACACCTTTGAAGAGACGAGGTGCACCTTTAAAGTGAGCATAGGCCCGCGGTTTAGAAAACAGCGGCTACCCATAATGGGCATGAGTCAAGGACATGAGCGGATCTCAAATATCCAATATGGCGGAAGTCGTTTCTCAGAGAATAACGAACGAATTGACTCGGCTGTATGCTGCTTTGAACGAAGTAGCTAACAGGGCGGTTGTCACATCTGATGATATACAGTATTTCATAAACTGCCTGGAACATTTTCATCGTCATCTTCTTCGATTAAGCGAAAGTGGTTTTGTAACAGCACATTCCGTGAGGATTTTGCAAGATGCTCTTAGCGGCCTTCGAGACAGCGGAATGCCCGAAGATTTAATTCCTGCACCGGGTTCGAACATGCACCTGTATCAAGAAAAACCCCTAGGGAGACCTAAATACTTCCTTAGTAGGGATCAGTTAGAATTCCTGTTGTCTTTGGGATTCAACAAGACCCAGTTGTCAGAAATGCTGGGTATGTCTGCGCGTACCATTCAGCGTCGAATGGCAGAGTACGGCTTGTCAAGCAATAACTATTCTGACCTTTCAGAAGAAGAACTGGATCGTATGGTGACAGAAATTAAAGAGCAATTTCCTCGAGCTGGATATCGACAGGTTCTTGCAATTCTAAAATCCCATGGTGTTTTTGTGCGGGAACATGAATTAAGAGACAGCGTTCAACGATGTGATCCTTTGGGTACCTCCCTAAGATGGTTTGCCACAATTGAAAGGCGACAATACAGTGTCCGGGGGCCTTTAGAGCTATGGCATATGGATGGGAACCATAAGCTGATCAGGTGAATGTGCAGTACATTATATGACCAAAAATGCAGTTTTTCTCCAAGGCATTGCCAAGGTTTATAATCAAAGGCAACTGTTCTGTTCATGCTTTTTACTGACCGACCCTGATGCAAATACCAGAGAAAGTGAGGGAAAATAGGAGTCTTGATGGTAATATTTTCCAAGTTATCCCAAACTTGCTCCGTTGTTTGTATCAGGAGGTGACTATTTTCCAAACAAACAAAATGCGGAGAAATATCATACAGGTAGCCAAGTTTGCATACCCCATAGAAAACCCACTGACCTCGTGCATTTTTCAAACAAAACTTGGTAAGATTTTCTGAAGTTGCTGCACATACAAGAGAATTTAGACTAGAACACCAACAGGGTTAGGGGAAGCAGTCCATAGTGAAAGTTCGCTTCCCTCACCTTGTTATGGCGGATCAAAGACAAAATTACATTATAATTTATTATCCATTTTCATAGGTGGCGAATGGTTCTGCATGGTGCAATTGATGGATACTCTCGTTTGGTTGTCTTTCTTCATTGTTCAAATAACAATCGTGCTGAAACAGTGCTACAGTTGTTTATGAAAGCAATTACTGAGTTTGGCTTGCCATCTCGATTGCGGACTGATAAAGGTGGTGAGAACACAGCAGCTGCTTTGTACATGCTGCAACATCCTTTGAGGGGAACTGGACGAGGGAGTGTGATAGCTGGCAGTAGCACCCACAACCAAAGAATCGAGAGGCTGTGGAGGGATGTTTTTGTATCAAACACTATTTTATCATCTTGAGGAACAAGGTGTTCTTGACCCACTAAATGAGGTTTATCTGCTTGCTCTTCACACAGTATTTTTATCCCGTGTTAACCGTCACCTGGACATTTGGAAAGGAGGTTGGAACAATCATAGCATGAGAACTGCAGGAAGCCTTTCTCCTCTCCAGCAGTTTGTCAGTGGAATGCTACAATTACGTGGTTCTGGTTTGGAAGTAGCCAAGGAAATGTTTTGTCAACTAGACAAGGCAAGTACATGTAACAAAGAATGTTGTCTATGTATTTAACAAGTACAGACTCTTCATAAACTTGAAATATGAAGATCCCAAATTTATGATGAAAACAGTATTTTTAGAGATGTTTTTATATTATTTGAATTATTATTCAACAGGAAGAAGTCTCCTCATATGGCATCGACTGGGATGGACCCATTCCCAATGAGTCTTCTCCCTCTGATGACTTTGAGCTAGTGGAAATTCCAAACATTGAAGTCAACGTTAGGGAAGAGCAACAGCAACAACTAAGTTTATTGGTTGATCCACTTAGTGACAGCGATTGTTATGGCATTGATTTATATATTCAGGCACGTAACTTTCTGCACTCACTGACTGAATACAAGAACTGTATGCAATACTCCCACTGGGTATAAACTTACCCAATAAAGAAGGTATCACTAAATTGAGTAAACTGGTCTTAAAATGTAAATTTATCACCAGAGATGCTGATTGCTTAGTAAAAAGATATCCTGTGCATACTATATGTTATGCATAATTTAAATAGTTAAGGTTAGCACACATGAGGGGACTAGTCCCTGCAACAAGTCGCAGGGACAAGTCCCATTGTCTGAACTGGCCATTTTTGCTTCAAAATCTAGTCGCAGTGACCATCTTTGGTCCCTGCAACTAGTCCCACGAATTCAAGCCAGTTTGAATTTTTGGGACCAGTCCCCTCATGTGTGCTGACCTTAAAGTGCATATGACACAAAATTTTTTTCCACATTTTTTGTTTCCATGATAAGTGTAATAAACGAAAAATGTTTTAGAAATGGCTAAAAAAAAATTTTTCCTACGTTTTCTGTTGCCCAAAATACGATGTTTTCGCTTGTAAAAGTGTCCGGAGACTGGGAACTAGGATGCGTACTTGTGACGTCACAGTAATTGATTGCCGTCTCCAAGCTGCTAAAGTTAGAGTCATTTTGCCTATTTGTGTTTGTTTCTGTAACGTTTGCAATGGCCAGCAACTCGGAGTTTAGCGAGTCCCTTGATTCATCAGAATCTATGGATGAAAGTGAGGATTCAGCTGGAGAATGGGAGACTATAGAAACAGAATTAACTCCCTACCAAGATGAACCACTCGCTGATGTTGATGATGGTGGCGGCGAGTCGATTGTCGAAGAAGAAACAGACGTGGATGGTCTCACTCCAGTGGTTCTGGAGCAGAGATACGACAGAACTGTCAGTGTAGATTCCTGGTTAGTAAAGTTCTAGTGTTTTTAGGTTAAATGTCCTTCAAAATACGCGTGAAAAGATTGTTCTTAATCGGCGCCATATTTGTTTACATTTGTAGGTGTCGTTGTCAAGCTTGCAATACCGCTACATTAGTTGGTTCCCTCGAATATCGTTGCTGCCGAGAAGTTTCAAGCGCATCACCAATGATGGTTTTTGATGGATCAATTGAACACATCAACTGCAACACCGAGCACAACGACTACGATGCGATAACAAATCGCGCAGTTCTTTTACAAGTGGCCCCTTTGTTGCGAAACAAGGATGGAGGGACTTACCGCCGACGAAATGGGATGTCAGAAAACGAGTGAGTGTTAACCTAGAGAAGTTATTTCTTCGATAGCTAAGTTTCAGAACTGTGAAGCAAATCAGGGAAGTCTTTCGCTTTGTTTATTTTGCATGGTTCCTTAAATAACAGTGACGTTTTTAGAAAACAGGTGCTACTGGAGCTTTTGAGGTATTAGGACTTGAAGTTAGAAAATAATTCACTCGATGGAAACAGCCGTGGTACTTTTGTGTATACTAGATCACTGATATCAAAACTATGTGAATGGTAAAAATTTTACATTGCCCCCTCCCCACACACACACACACACAAACACATAAGGGCCTCTGAGGGACTTGAGGCGGGGGGGGGGGGGGGGGGGCTGCAATCACAAGGAATCTCCTCTGTTCAAATCTAATGATATCTGATTTTGTTGTCTATTTTAGGTTCATCAGGGCAGTTGCATACAGGTGGACAACTCGATGGCTTTGTGGTTACATGGGGTGGGACAACTCTCGCCCATTACCTGCCTGTGTTTATCACAGCATTCGAAATAAATACCCTTCAAATAATTCAAGAGGATATGCTAATGCTCGAGCCAGAGAGAATTAACAGACACTGAATTTTACAGGACAAAAAACAAATTTATTTTTTATAGTTGTATGATTGTAAGATAATGTTCAGTTAATATATTTGTTTAGTTTGGGCCAGTTCAATTTCTGTTATTGACTGAGTATAAAGAAGTCAAAAAAGATTAAAAGCAGAATACATGTAAAAAAAATCTTAGTAGAAAGAACAAATTGTGAACATATATAAAAGGAATGAAAATGTGGCTAGTCCATTGTTTATTTTTCATTTTTTGCGTTTGAAAAAGACTATGGTACTGTTAAAGATTAATGCAAACAGGAACAGTTTGTTACTGTAAAAGTTGCAAGGCTTGCATCATTTTACAAAATAAATACAACTATTTCAGTGCCAATGGCCGGTGCAATAAACACAGACTGTACATCAATTTCACTGGCGATTTCAAGCAAATAACTATTATTTGTTTTGACTCACTCTATTCAACAATAACATAAATAAATCTGAGAGCACAAGCAAGTCACTTATGACAACTGTCCCAACTTATTTTTTGTGTTGGCTTTTACGACCACGTGTGGCCTTTTTAGATGTTTGTCTGGTGTTAGTCTTGCTTGACTTTCTTTTCCTGGACTGTGTAGAACCACTGCTAGATTGTAGTTTAGCCTGCTCTGCTTCTGAAAAAAAAATTGCATCCCAAATAAAATGTTCATAAAATTGTTAATATTTGGTCTATTTCAATGAAAAATGGTCTCGGAAAGAGCAGTTTATTTCCATAATAAAATTGTATCCCCCGATTATCTATGATATGGTTGACCACCCCTGGAAATTTTAACATTTCTTTGTTTTACATACTTGCAGTGTTACACATAGCTCATATTACTCTACGAACTGAGAGCTGCAAAATAAGCTATAGTTTAGGGGTATACCTAGCATGCCTGAAAACTGGTGCATTTGTGAACTTTTTTACTTTGACATTTTCAACCTGTTTATGTCAAAGCCATTATTTCCTTCCTCAATTTTGATATGAAATAAGAACTGCACTTATTAAGACCTTTCAAATGGTTTTTATACATGGCCATTAAGGTTTTACTTACGAGTTTGGAAAAAGGGGTATAAAAATTCAGGAGTTAAAGGGTTAAAGCATCTTATAAACTAAGCAGTCAAACCAATTTACTGGTTGAGTAAAACTTGTAGGTAAAAACCAAAGGGTAATATAGAGTGGCTTTTACATGATCAGAGTAGGTGATTCTACCATCCTTTTTTACATCGCAGTGTAGTGCACTATTGTCCTTGTAGATGGCTGTTTATCATTGACCTAGTTTTTCGGTATGCATAAAAAAATTACAGCACAAGAATTCAACAAGTAAAGACAACATGTTTACCTGATGGAAAGAGGGCTGTTCTAGGCATTTTCTTTCTGACTTTGTAACCCTGGATGGCTTCGTCTCTATTCTTTCTATCTGGAAACTTTCGATTAAGAGGCTCTGGTACCTTAGCAGAATATTTGTCGAGGACCCTTTTCATTTCTGACTTTGGCAGGGTAAACAACAGTCTCTTCAACGTGTCCACATAACCTAAAAACATAGGCACGCGATGCATGCAAAAGTTATTTTTTGATTTGGTGACTACGTGACACCTTAGAGCCTATTGTATTATGGGGGATGGTAAACAAGGTGTATTATGGGATTGTTAAAACAGTCCATTGAATCTTGGTGCACTTACAGGTAATTATTTACAGTTTGTATGATTATATAATTATAAATCAAGAGGGTTGATCATGAAGAAAGAAATGTTTTTTTTCCACCAACTCACTCATTCAGATGTCAACTTACCATAAGTTGGAGGGCATGCCACCTCTCGAACAACCTCCACCCCCAGTTTAAACTTTGGGTATGTGACACGTACATACTCTTTTCCATCCCTTGTCATTTGTGTCTCTCTTTGTATGTTTTCGTTGAAATGCAAACTTGCCAGTATGTGCCTTGAAAAAAAAAACAAAGCAAACAAGCAGAAAAGTGAAGAAGAGTACAGCAAGCCTACTGGGTAAAGAAGATGCCTTTGTTAGCCAAGTTAGCAAAGAAAAAAGAAGAAATGAACTGAATAAACAAAAATATTAATCAATACACATGCCCATTTCTATCAAGGACTGTTACTATACAACTGGAATTGGTAAGAAAGTCGTCATTCTGGACAGACAACATACCTACAAAGTGATCCAAGCCAAGAATAACAAATCAACTTTGGATGCCAGTAATTCAACGTGGCATGAAAGCCTTCAAGGCAGCTTGTTTGGGCATCGGGTGACATATTCATTATGTCATTCTGTAAGGCTGTCTTAGTAAGCAATGCCTTCAGTTTGTCATAAGCGGCTGTACCTAAAAGAAAAAAGTGAAACATACATGTAGCATTAGTCTCCTTCGCAGCCATTGTGGTGCTCTTCACGCAATGCTCCCTCTCCCACGGAGGGAGCGTTGCGTGAGAAGCCCCACAACAGCTGTGAAGGAGACTTGTGTAGCATACATAATAATAATAATAATAATAATAATAATAATAAAGACTTTATTTAAGTGTCGATGTATTTAGCACCACTGTGCTAATTGGGGACACTGTAAATACGTAAACAAATATTGTAAATGAAACAGAAAGTTCTTAAAAATCCCAACTGGCAGGAGGCAGACCAGTTGGCTATTTACAAAGCGTGGAGGAGTTGAATTCAGGACCACCGAAGACAAATCCGTTTTAGTGACAGGGAGGAGGACTCGAACCCGGGACCACCAGATTACAAGTCCAGCGCCCTGACCACTAGGCCACGCTCGCCTCCCATTAAACTATGAAATACAAAGTAATGCTTTGTATTTGCACAGTTCTCCCGGATCCACTTTGCAATCCCTCTATGGCGGTCTGAGACAAATGTAGCAATTGTCACACCAAGGCTTTGTAAATAGGCAAAGCATCTCTTGGCCCCTTCCAATTCAGTCTGCTGGCTACCTTTTGTTTCATTAGCCTGTGAAAAGAACAGGTAAGTAAGAGATGCTTATAAATTGCAGTACAGTTGAACCTTGATAATCCGGAATTAGCGACGTGTACACGCTGTAGAAGCTTGAAGGAAACTGATTTAATTGAACATTCTAGACAGAAATGACTTGTACAACAAACTGATTTATTTGAAAATTGTAAGCAGAAATGGCTCGTGAATGTGCCTCATTCTTGATTAAACATTGCGGTTTTCCAAATTCTTTCAGTGTTGACTCATTAATATTCATATTTTTGAATATCTGGAATCTCGATTATCCGGACTATTCGGTCCAGTCCCCAAAGGTCCGGATAATCGAGGTTTGGCTGTAATACCAATGATTTACAGCATAAAGACTACATTTAAAAAGTGCACTGGGTAGCAATAACTACATTCAATTTGGTTTTTGAAAATAACATACCTGAACCAGCTCAAAGTGGACAATTTTCATAATAGTTGTGCAGAACATGGTATAAATACCATACTTTGCAGAATGACCAACCGAGTCGAATCGTCCATCTCCTGTCCAGGACACATCTTTCAACTGCTTAATTTTGGAAATAAGGTCAGCCCTGTAACTTTCCCAGTGGTGCAGAATGACAGGAAACAGGAAGGACTTCTGGTGTCTAAAATATGTGCGGGCAGAATAAACTTGCACTCCCAGATGTCGAAACACAAGCAGCACCTTGTTGATCGACGCACCTGCCGTTAAGATGGCGAAACTCAACAGCAAATTGCCAATGGGGTATTTCCCCAGAATGGGAGGTGGCTGGGATCTCCAAACAAATGAACCAATGAACCATTTCTGTGTCACAGTGACCATGGTGCCATTTGCCTTCATTGATGCAGTTGGCCCGCCCTCCTTACACTTCAAACAGAAAAGGGTAAAGAGTTGGAGCAACATGCTGTAAAAGACAATAAACTTTGGCTCATCATATGCTGGGGCGTCTGGATCCACTCTGAAAAAAAATGTACATGTTAAAAATCTGTCATGCCTGTAATCCAAGAAAACATTTTTCCACAACCTGTACTCGTAATGTACGTAACTTCTGCTAAAAGTCAAATTTTGAGAACAGGTAGGTGCAGAACAAGTCATAAATTCCTTTTCTTGGTTCTCAATTACCATAAGACTTTAAAACAGTAATTGATTATGCTGAACATTACAAATACAAGAAAATCTTACTTCCCATTCACAAAAACTTCCAAATCCAAGTTATATATGCATACATTTTATCAATAAATGAAATAATAATAATTGAAATTATTTCATAGACATACCTTATGTCACTTTCTGTTGTTTCATCTGATTTATCATCTTCTGCCTGACTTTCATCATCCTCGGTACTTTCACCTCGTACCTGCGACTGCCAGTCACTGTCCTCATCAGTGTCTGTACATGTATCTGTGCCTGTGCCAGACTAGACAAAATAGTCTGGGGTTGCAGTAGCCTCCTTTTCTTCGTCCGCATCCTCTTCATCTTCCACATCCCCTTCTGAGGCTGTGTCAACTATTTTCTGTAGAAATAAATAAACAACAGCAAATTTTAACAATCCAACAAGCAGATCATGATGAGATGTCTAGTGGAGTGAACACAAACAATAATAATTATTTTGAACTGAAATATTAGACAAAAAAAGGTATGCATAGCCTTTATATGTATCATGTACAGCACTTACGTCTTTCAGTTCCCTGATGTTTAGTCTCAGCTCTTTGATGGTTTTCTTGAGTCGGTTATTGGATCTTTTGAGGGAATCACATTTCTTTTTAAAGGAAGAGTCTGTGCTTTCAGGGGAGGTTGGGGTTACCACTATGGACAGACTTTGTTCAGTTCCAGTTAAAAAGCTGTCAGCAACAGAAGAAACACCAACTGATGGGGCAGCTGCCGATACACTGGAACAGGTGCTGTGAGGTGAGTTTGAAAGAAGAGGTGTGTTCACAACTGGTTGAGAACCCACTGTTGTACTGGTTCTGACAGCCAAGTCGGAGGCAGTAACAGTCACCGGAAGAGCTTGTGGCACAGGTGCTGCGTCACTGATGGAGCTAGTGGCAGGTGAATCATCAGCAACTGGAGGATCAGAGCTCATAAATGCATCTTCAGAAACGATGGTGTCTGATTCAGCCCTCCTCTTTTTGGGCTCTGAGGAGCATGTTCCTGATTCGGAGTGGGCATCTCGCTTTAGCTGAAAATAAAATGTTTTGTGAAACTTGTTACTTATCATATAATAATCTTTTCCTAGTGCTTTTATTCTCACGCATGCACACACACCAAACACATAAAATCATCAAGTCACACTAGCATAGGATCATTTCTAGCATTCGCTTCTACATAATTCGGTATAATCTAAGCTGTTACTTCATAAATCTTCGAGTAAATCCGCACCAATTCACGCATAATAAGAGTGACTATTTAGACAAGTCACAAGAATAATAACAAAGTATGTTCGCTTACTTGTCACATTTTACAAAATCATCAAGTCACAGAAGCACAAGATCATTTCTAGCATTCGCTTCTACATAACTCTGTCTAATCTACACTCTAACTTCACAAATCGTCGAGCAAATCCGCACCAATATTCTCGCGTAATAAGCTTGATTATTTAGACAAGTCACAAGAATAATAACAAAGCGTGTTCGCTTACTTGTCGCTTTTGGCGTTCACTCAGAACTTGTAATCCTTCTGGCAGAACGGTGTGGCGAGTCGGAATTGAGCCCTTAATCAAGTTCCTCTTCAATTTTACACCCTCCATGCCCTCAAGAGAAGAGGCAAGGCTGTTTTCGAAGCAGCTTTTCTCGAAGTGAGCCGAGCAGAGGGAAGCATACTTACTGATCGGCTCGTGGAAATCTACACGATGCCGCTGCACGAATTTGATCCATTTCGATCGTACAACCGGATCTGTCGGGAAAACATGCATAGAAATGCCCGGTGTGTAAAATGTATTAGTGTAACTTTCGTTGTTCGGCGCTCCAGCCACGCATTATCTCCCTCCTTTCTTGACTGGTTTCTTCTTATTTTCCGCCATGTTGTGATCTGAGTCAAATCAACTGACGTCACAAGACAAAATCACGTGACTTTTTGACCGCGCGGCTTTCGGACAAATTTTGAGTCAAAATCGAGGCATTTTCGACCGCAAAAAAAAGCGCTTGCCAAAACTTTTAAAATCTTAAAAGCTCAGAATCATTTTTACACATATCAAGGATCAAAAAAATGAAGAGAAAAAATTTGTGTCATATACACTTTAAAACTAACTGAAAATTGCTTCAATAAGTAAACATGCAATGAAAGCAGTCATAGAAAGAGGATACAACAATCTAACTTTCAATGCACAGGAAAGAGCATAAACAGCTATGATAACTCCTGGGAATGAAAACAAACTTATTACTTGACCCAACATCAACTTTATCTTTGTCTCCATGGTCAATATCTGTAACACAATGGTTTTTCACCAATGAAATACAGTCATTGGGTCAATAGCTGAACAAGAATAGGAAAATGTTCTATTACATGGCAATCAGGTATAAAAATACATGTATAATAGCCGAGATCTGAATCAAACTTCCAGCTGTGTCATCTCTTCTTGATGGACTTGAAATGTGAATAAAATTGTTATTATAATCATGAAATCATATTTTCTTTTTGTTTCAACTGGCAACAATATTTTTTTGGACTCAAAAAAACAACAACAACGCAAGGAGTGAACATTCAGTGGTACTCCTCACTTTGAATGCAACGTGTTCCCCTAAGGTATGAATAATGCTCTTCAGTAAAACACAACTGAAAGTGCTTAGGAATATGACAACAGGAATCAGATTTTCAGAATCTACCATATCCTACAGCTCCTGATAGTAACGAAAGATTGCATGCTGCCTTGAACTCCTCATAGCAACTATGTGAGATTGGTAGTATCACTTTACGAAAACAACTGTCTGCCTCAAGAAGTGTCCTTCTGGTATCAGTCTGAAATGCAACTTCCAAATCCTCTTGTGGGTCAAGAACTGTTCTGCCAGTAATGAACATCACCAGTGAGTTACTTAGTGGGTATCCCGTGTTTTCATCTGCAAGGTTAACCCCCAAAACAAAGTGCATAAGAAAATTAATATTGAATTGTTGCCATGTCTCTCCAACCTTTTACTTTGAGATATGGTGGATATTGACTTCAATCAATATTGCTACATACAAATGACTCTTTTCACTTAATGTCAATGGCATTACTAGTGGACCATTTCTATTTCCTTTTTCTATTTAGAAATGCCATGTAGGTGTTCAAAACACTGCCAGGGACTTTTTTAGGCAAACTGCTTATTTACATGTGTATGGCAAGTTCATGTGTAAAGGCAGACATGGTGAGGTTTCACTGCTTCCATGGGAATCATGTCACTTGATGTACTTGTCCATGTTTCTAAAAACTTATTTTCAATTTGACATTCCACATGTTCACATTCTAGCATCTAGCAGCTGTGTGCATTTGTGATTAGAATTCAGTCTCAAAACCATAACTCCAAATGTAACAAAAGAACTGAATGATTTTACCCTCAGATGGGAATAGTACAGTACAAGCACATTACTCACCTACATTTGAGCTAGTGTTGTCGACATACTCAAGAAACCATTCCCAAGCCTGTGCTTGAGCTTCACCAACAATTTCATGGATGGGATGTGCTTGAAGTAACTTGCTTTTCAGTATGTCCATGTCAACTGAAGCTTCTTCCATTGAGGGAAATACAAATTTAGTTATGGAGGGATGCTTGCGAAGCAAATCACCCAGTCCAAGTGTGTTAAGACCTCGGAAGAATGAGTCAAGGGCAATTGTTCTCGTAACCAACACTTCGGCAACAAGGAGATCCTTGATAGCCTTCTCTTTGTTAACATCACTCAGTGGTACTGCATCTGTTAGTCCATGTCGGACCAGCAACTCCTCAACCTTATCTTTTGCTTCATCATCTACCTGATGCATAACCTGTTCTTTTAAAATCTAAAGGACATGGTGAAGCAATGTTCATTCTGTTTAGTAACAACACAAGTACACAGTATTGGCTTAATATGTTTTGAAATAGGTACAGTATGTAACAATTGGCAGTCTTAAAGAAAATTGGGTGGAATCACTATGTTTTCCAATTTTAATATTGTAATAGGCTGGTAGTAGAAAGGAGAAAGTGATGGATACCTCTCTAGAAACTGAGGCAATGGAAATTTGAAAGTTGTGTGAGAACATGTTATAATAAGTTAATAAGTTAGTGTTGCTGTTGGGTTAGGGGAGGGGTAGGTGCAAAGTTGCCCAGAAACTGATATTGATCTGCATTTTGCAAGCTGCTTGATACATGGCAAGTGTTACAGTAAGATTCATAAGTTTAAGCATTGTAACAACAAAACTTTCATTGTAGCCTATCTAACCTTTTCTTCCAGGAGTCCCTTGAGCTCAAGATCGCTTAGATCATCCATTGTAACAAGGGTCGCAGCCTTCTCCAAGGAACCAGTGTTAAGGTATTTAACTACAGCAGGAGATAGGCCTACCAATCCTGGGCCATCATGCTTCAAACTATGTGCCACAAGTTTCCCTGCTACTTGAAAACACCCTGAAGAAACAGCATCTACTCCATAAAAGGGGATTAGATGTTCCTCTTGACCACCAAACAACTGCATATTGAATACAGGATCAACTTTACTCAAGGAGCATAGAGAACTGCATTCTGTTAACATCAATATATGCTGTGCCTTGCTCTGTCTGGCATCTGTAGGACTGCATAATTTTCACAGCTGTGGAAGCATGTGTGGTAATGGATGGCTTGCCTACGAAAGAGACAAATTGTACAATAACTGTCAATAGTATATTGAATTAACATTGCACACTGCAATGATTCCGTTTTGGGCAATCCTTCCAATGAATGCCCTTTTTCTAATAAATTATCCTCCTTGATTTTTGGTCACTGTTGTTGTCTTTTTGTTAAGGAACTTCTCTGATTGACATAAATGTGAATACTATTGACTATATTGACTTGGAAGAAAAGAAAACAGTGATATTACGAGTCTATTACCCATACATGTCGTCTATCATTCTAATAATCTCTCAAGGTTGAAGGTACCTGAAGTTTGGGCTTACCAGTTTCAGTAGAGCTACTATCCCTGTCACCAGCATTTGAACCTTACAATTAATCATATGACAAAATATTAATGACCCAAACAGTAAAATATAATTTTGATTGCATACCTGTACAATCAAGTAGACCCATTATAAATCTAGGAGAAATATTTATGTTGCATGTTATGCAACAACTTAAGAAGCTGCATGTCAGGAAAAAAACATTCAGTGAAGTTTGAATGCTACTAGGCCTCAATTTGACAGCTCCATTATTTTACAAACAAAGGAGATGAAATGTTGCAAGCTTTTGACTGCTTATAAGAAATTCAACTAAAATTTCATCCTCTTCAAGGAAAAACAATTTTATAAACATTCACAACAAAATAAGGTGTTGTGGGTTCTTAATACTGACCCGATTCCAAAAGTAGATCTATTGCTTCTTCAAGACTACCACCAATGTCCAGAGCTGACTGCAGGTCAGAGCTTGATTTAACAGGAAAAATTCCTTGTAAATCTGCAAGGGCAGTGGGACTGATTGCACTCTTTTCCTGCCATCCTTAAAATGTAAGATATTTAAAGCATGATTACAACCAAGCAACATTTGTATTGCACCTTTTCGTTTTCATCCCCAGGATCAACATGTAAAACATTTTTATATTTGTGCAGTGAGAGAAATCAAATTTTATGCATAAGAAAACATTGAAAAGAAAAAGAGACAATTTCTACAAATAATTATTAGCCCACTGCACCATAGTCACACATTGATGGTTTTCTGTACGAGGGGAGGGACAGACCTAGCTGTGTATAATTTACACTTTATTAGAAGAGATTTACAGGTCATGTCTTGTCAGAAATTTCAGCTCACCATCAAACACCAATGCACACAATTCCCTAGTAAGAAGAGTTGTGCAAAACTAACCACACTGCACTCCACACTTTATTTTCTCAGTTTGCTTTTTATAATGTAGCCAGTGTTGTAGGTTTTAGTGTGACAGGTCTTGTCTTTTATGTAGCATTTCACTGTTCTTTTTATGTACCTGTCTTGATGGGCACAGGGTCTTTATCCTCATCACTTGAGTCATCATTCACAACAGTGGTTACTTTACTTGATCCACGAAAATCCAACATGTCAGGGTCATTTTCACTACTTGTACTTGCACTTGAACTTGATCCACCACCACAATCTTGCATGTGCTGCCTCATTCTTGAAAGCTGAATCTTGATCCCACACTTCACACACATCTCCAATGGGCCAGTGTCAAAAGACTAATACAAACACAGATGACCATAGTGTATCTTAGCCTGTTCTGTTTACTAATAAACAACAATTCAACAGTAGTTCCAAATGCCTTGTCACAAGTCACTCACACTCGCTCTGGTGAAAAATTGAAAAAAAAGTGCTTTTCAGGGAAAACTGGGGACAAGCCCAGAGCAAGCCTGAGGAGGCAGCTAAATGGCAGAGTGACACATACATGTAAGCTCTTCCACTATAACAAGATGTGCTCAAGAACTTTCAAAACAGTAATGAACAATAACATAAAAAAGTAAACAAATTAACAGTAACATCCATCTTGATAGAAAGGCATTTAGTAAAAGTAGAAGACATAAACACACTCTAACCCTCACTGCCAAGCTTAATGTCCGAAGAACTGGTCATAATGAGTAGAGAACTCACCAATGATGGCTGTCCTGTTTGCTCAAGACTTAAATCTTTTTGAAGGGGTCGAACATAGATTTTAGCTGATGACACCATTTCTTTAAGGTCTAACACATTATGCCCACCATTCCCTTTAGGTTGCAAAATTTCCAATTTGCTGGTTGATCTGAACTTTGTACGCATCAGCTCGTAACCCCCTCCTTCCTTTAGTTTTGGGTAGCTTTCTAACAGCTTTTCATGAAAGTAGCCACACGAGGATTTCTTCTCAAATGTTATCTTCTTCTCTCCAAGTGATGCACCTGACAACTGGGATTTGTAGGCAGTACTTGGGACTTCATTATCACTCATTCGTCCTAAGCATACAAATGTATGAGTCCACGTATTGGGTAGCTTAATTCCTGTAGGTAATTTCCTTTTTCGTTGAATTCCTGCAGGAGTGAAATTAAATAGCCGCCCTAGCTCGGCTCTGGCATTTTCTGTGGTAAAATGGGATAGTAAAACCATGTAAGTAATAATATTATTGTCAGTGTATTAATGCAAGAGTGAGTGTCTGGTGGCAGGGTGAAAGGGGGTGTAAATAAATATATAACTATGTTTACTTTCCATACTTTTGCAAGATTATTGTTACTGTTCAGAAGAAACAGTTGAAATAGTAACCCAACAGAGTTCTCAAGAAAATCATTCATCACAGGCTTTTATAGCCACCTGATTTGACCTCTTGCCAGCTGGGATTAACTTGGCTAATTTACAAATATTTGCAATGTACTTCAGTGTTTCATTATGTTGGCCCATTGGTGGAGTGGTCAGTTATTTTTTTGTAATTAATAGCATATTAAAACTTAATGTGCAGGGGTTTCAATAAAAGCCGGCTACCAGCGGTCTACCGCCGCCTGTAAGGTTTCTTACAGCCGTCTATTTGGATTTCATTAATGAAGGGCCTTGCAGCCACTTTAGTGGTCACAGCCGCCTATTAGATCTTCAATGGCCGCTTATAACTAAAGTTATTGAAACCCCTGAATGTGGCTACTTATTTATTAATAATGTGAACAAGTTCCTGTAATTTTATTATTTAATCATGTTTACCTGCAGCAGGTGCATTTACTGCAGTCCTTAGCTGCTGTCGACCTAAAATAGCATTAAAGAAATAAATTGTTTCATTCAATGTAATGTGCTTTTTGCCAAGACAATAAGACTTGTTTCACATAAGAAAACGTACTATACCATAGGTAAGCTTGCTCATGATAGGTTTTTCAATTTAAGCTTACCTGTAGTACGAGTGTTGGTGTTGAGGGGCATGTGCTGCTGTTGACCTAAAATAGCAAGAAAAATAGTATGCTTAGTGTAAACAAATAACATTAAAATGGCAATTTTGTTGAAACAAGGTAACCTGAAATTTAGGGGTGGCAAGGGTCAATGCACTTATTTGGCTGGTTCAACGCTTTGGTGATCAAGTATTAAAAAATTCACCTGCAGATTGTGTCGCGTGTGCTGTGACACTGTTTGTACCTGTAGCCAGCTGCGAGTCTAGACAAACAAGGAAAGATTCTTGATATGAGTTTGATTAGGAATCAAGGAAACCCCCTAGCCCATTCAGGAACAGCATAATTCTTTGGGTAGTGTAGAAGTTAGGGTACAAGTGAAGTGGTCAACAAACACTCAAACGCATGTATAACTGTCTTACATCGATCCGCTGTAAATATTTCATTTACACTATTTAAACCAGCTCCCTGCTGTTTTTAGCTCGTTAGTTATTTTAGGGAGCTGGTAACCCCATAAACTTATCAAAATAAACTTTTAAATTCATTGTATAAACTTCTATTAAAATGAGTAACAAAGTGTGTGTTGTTTTTTTGTCAAACGACAAAGCCTACGGATAACAATCGATCGACCTTTGCTGTAACCTTTTGACAAAAATACATCTTACTTCATGTTAAGATAATTTTACATACCCGTTTCCAAGCCAGAAATGCAGTTTAGAATGTTCTGGGCACATTCTCGAAGTGTTTCTCTTGCATCTCGACATACCGGTGTTCCCGCCATGTTCAACACGTGGGAGGAGGACGAGAATCAGAGAGATATGCGTGATAAGAGAAGCCGCTGTTTTCTGAACCGCAGGCCTATGCTCACTTTAAAGGTGCACCTCGTCTCTTCAAAGGTGCACCTCGTCTCTTCAAAGGTGTACCTTGTCAATTTAAAGCAAAACCTTTTGACTTGAACATGTTCCTTGTCATTTTAGAGATCATTTCGTTCAGCTTCACTTCAACGCAGTGTAGGTCTTCAGTTTCAAGATTTACCTCGTCACTTTAAAGGTGTAGGTCTTCACTTTAAATGTGTTTGTATTCACTTTAACGGAATGCCTCATCACTTTAAAGGGGTAGGTCTTCACTTTAAAGGTGTAGGTATTTATTTCAACGGAATACCTCGTCACTTTAAAGGTGTTGGTCTTCGCTTTAAAGGTGTTGCTATTCACTTTAAAGGCCACACACTTCGATTTGTCCTATTTGCCGCGCCATAAATAGGTTTGCCGATTGTCCAACACCAGGGTCCATTTTATGCTGTTAACGCAATGTAATCTGCCGGAACGTAATAATTCCACGTCCAGTCAGTTTTGGAGCTGTCAGAGAAATTGCCGTTTGAACGAGGTCGCAAGCCTTTTCTTCTTATGCGTCTTAAAGTGAAAAACTTTGGTAAGAAGAAAGACTTGAATCGATACCAGTCGCCACGAGTGTATAAACGTCTTTCGAAACCCAACTGATTGCAATGATTTAAATTGTGACCGAATTGCCACTGTTGAAGAGCTTTCAGATGTTTGCATTTGGCTCTTTCGTAAATTGAATGAACGAGATCAATGAAAGCCGTTTCATTTGTGGAGTTAGTGTACTTCCACACCTCTTTCATTGTGTTACAATTGTGAAGAATCCATTTAAGAGGATCTTTGTCCATTGGCTTTACATTTGGCGGGAATGTTTTGTTCATCTTTCGCACTTCCGATCTGATTTCTTGTTTGAATGTAAACCATAAAAGAGAAGAATGAGCAGAAGTGTAAGGCAATATGTCTCTTTCAGTTAAAGCAGCTGGATCTGACAGTCGTGTTCATCCACCTGGAAGTGATTTTTGTTTTGACCACACACCGGGGATTCTGTGTCGCATCTTATATTTTCTTTTGATTTGTAGCATTTTGTTTTGATAATCCATTGAGCTCTTCACACTTCGACTGATTCGCAATTGTGTAACATCTCGTATGTCCGTTTTCCTTTAATATATGACTCATTATCCTGAAATCGTCATCACTTCCAGGATGCAAATCGAGAACCATGTATCCGAAGGGATGTGAAGTCACATTTTTGAATCTGTTGCAAACATCTTTCCAACTTTCAGGAAATGCCTGCAGAGCAAGGTTTCTGAATCCTACTTGATCTCTAGGGTTTTTGAAAGGAACAATGTAGTGTGCATAACGAGAAATTGTTTTTGCATACTTTCCCGGCGGGAAAAGGTCTTGACACAAATATAGTACTGTGATGTTCAGATGGTGAGAGTTTGTCATTTCCTCCTTCAGCCATAAGATCGTCGAGAACGAGGACACCACCATGAGGAAACCATTTTTTCAATTGTTGAACTTCAGGAATTCCTTCAATTAACTTGATTCCACTTGCTTTTAATGCTTTGAAGTTGTCTTGCCAAACACCGTAACAGTAACAAATGTTTTGTGGGGGTGAGTCGAACAGATCTGGGTTGTTTATAAGCAATTGAAATGTGAAAACAGTTTTGCCGCATCCTGACGGTCCAACAACAAGAATGCTGCTCGGAGTGAGGAAGTGAAAAGGTTCTACACTTCGCGACATCGTCGGATTTCTGACCAATTAGAATGATGCGAGATCGTTAAAAAGTTGTTGATTCGAACTTCAAGTCATCATTTCACGCAAACATGAGTTGTTCAACACCTGAACTATCGTGGGTGTATGTAAAAAACGTTTGTCACCGGTTTGTACAAGTATTCACTCCAAAAGGGGTAGAACTGCCATGCAAGATAGCTGATGCACAGACGGTTTACAAACTTTTAAGCATCTCTACAAACGAGTTTGATTTAGTTGGTTTTATTCTTTGGTTGGAAAATCAACCATACAGGTTTGAAAAGTTTGTTGATCTTTTTTTTGACTTCAGAGAGGAAATTTATGGAGCAGCATTCAGACTGTCATGGCGAATAAAGGAACGTCTTTCGCAAAAGAAAGAAAACCGAGTTTGCACATAGTGTATGAAGATCCTGCACAACCTGGAAGTCTTGGAGGAGTGGCCAGATTTGCAAAGGCACACAAAGTTACTCATAAGACAGCTTCTAAATTGTTGGAAAGAAATCTTGCATACTCACTTCATAAACCGCGTCGTAGAAATTATGGAAAAGCACCAGTTCTTGTTTTTGACATTGATGAACAATGGGCGGCAGACTTGGTGGAAGTTGTGAAATTGTCTCGAGAGAATAAGGGATATCGTTTTATCTTAACTGTGGTTGGCGTGCTGTCCAAATTTGCCTGGGTTGAACCTTTGAAGAGGAAGAATGGTAAAGAGGTGACACAAGCAATGAAAAAAATATTCAATCGTGCGCAAGGAAGAAAACCAAATAATTTGCAAACCGACGAGGGTAAAGAGTTCTACAATAAAACTTTTTTTCATCTTTAATGAAGTTGAAAAACATTCACCACTTCTCAACAGCTGGTGATACGAAAGCTTCAATTGTGGAAAGATTTAATAGAACATTGAAAGAACGAATGTATCGTTATTTCACAGCTAAGAACACGTTGCGTTATATTGATGTTCTTCAACAACTCGTAGAGGGTATGTCAAAAAAATGTCAAATGAATGTTTATAGTGGTCATGCACTTAGCTACATCAAGCTAGTTCTCAGACATGCCACTCAAACAGAGGGAAACAAATATTTCAAATAAACATAACAAGCTTGAAAATCCCAACTGGCGGGAGGCGGACCAGTTGGCTATATACAAGCATGACCGAGGAGTTGAACTAGGGTCCACCAAGAAACAACTCCAGCTAAGTGGTCAGAGCGGGACTTGAACCCGTGACCTCCGGATTTCAAGTCCGGCGCCCTAACCACTCGGCCACACTGCCTCCATGTATAACACCACAACGAATAAGAGTATTGGAATGGCGCCAGCATCAGTTTCATTTGCAGACGTTGATACAGTTTGGCGAAAATTGTATTCTCCTTTCATTAACAAGGCGAAGAAAGCAAAACGACATGACTTTGAAATTGGTGACAAAGTGCATTTGAATATCAAACATAGACCATTTGGAAAAGGCTACCTCCCAGGATGGACAGAATAAATTTTTCAAATTCGTCATATTATAAATAATCTTGTTCCTCCAACTTTCACCCTTCAAGAATTTGATGGAACACCTTTGACTGGAAGTTTTTACAAAGAGGATTTGCAAAAAGTGACACTTAACGATGATGCGCTATTCAGAGTTAAAAAAGTATTGCGTAGGAAAGGTTCAAAAGTGCTCGTTCGATGGAAAGGGTGGCCAAAAAAGTACAACAGTTGGATTGAAAAGAGCACTTTGCAGCAAATATGAATAATGGAAAAGGTTTTCATGTCACCATTCCGAGCGATCCTACAATTGAATTTCCGGAAAACACACCCGTGTCTTTTAAAATTCGTCTTCCTCACAGAATTGTGTTGAATGGAAACAATTGGAGAGTTGGACTGTCTTCAATTTCTCTTCCTAAACCAAACACAGTGTTGCGGGGTGAATGGAAGAAGCAGAATGCTTGGTTCATCGTTCAACATGGAATGTACCCTCCTGGAGGGAATGTGAATTATCGACAAACTACTTTCATGAAATACCATTTGGAGGCTTTTCGAGAGGACGGTTACAAAGGGTACCACTTCGAAACTGGAAAAGAGCTTTTGCAAAGTGCGACCACTTATTATGAAAGGAAATTCATCACAGATGCAGCAGATAACTTTCACTCAAATTGGAATTTCAAAAACGGAGACAAACTTATATCCAGAGTTTGAATGGCGTGGAGAAGACTTTGTGATTAATTTTGAAAAAAGTAAAGGATATGAAAGTACGGATGACAACTTGTTTAACGGGACAAGGCTTTACGTGGGTATCAACTTACAAATTGCTACACAAATGGGGTGGATCAGACGTGACCAACTGTCTCAAGAGTATTTTCTCGGTCCTAATTTGACTGCTGAATTTGTGAGAAAAGGCGAATCACCAATTAGTGGGTTTTTTTCAATCCTTCAAGGTCACCGCTATTTGACCGACGGTTGCAATTGGGTGATTAAAAACATCGACAAAGTCTACAACGGACTGACAGAAAGTTTGACAAAATCCCTTTTTGTGTACTCTGATGTTTGTCAAAGTTCGATAACGGGTGAGCAAATTAGCGACATATTGCGTTAAGTTCGCTATCAGCGAAAAGGACATGGGCGATCATATTTTGAACCGCAACACATTCATTATTTACCTGTGCGTAAGACTCAGCTCGAAATCATTTCAGTCGAAGTCGCTGAGCTGACAGGTGGTGATGCGCAAATTGATGAATCGGAAAAAACAGTTTTAACTCTTCATTTCATGCAAGTGTGATGGCAAGACGTGTGGGTTTAACTTCAGTTCCAACAAACGACCCTATTGACATTGTTCACCAGATTTTCTCACTCATCATCCCAAACGCCTGGAGTAAAAACTTTTAAAGATAAAATAGACGAGCTGGAACAATGATACGGGTCCAAACGAAAAGAACAACAGGAATCTGAAGAATTACCGCCTCTTCGCAAAAAGAGAACCAAAAAAAGAGTGCAGAAGAAAAATAGAATGGAGAAGAAGAAAACAAAAAACAAAATGGATATTAACAGGTTCACTAAAAAAGTGAAACCTTCGTCGGGAACGTATATAGATGCTTGCACAACATTACACAGTTTAGTGCGAAAGATTCCAGGCTGTACTACACCTTTGGTTAAATTGTTGAACAAATGAAGGGAGCGGGTCTTCACCGTTATCACACGCCACAGTCTGGAGCCGGTTTTCTTGGTGATTTAGCAAGTGGTGGGTGGACAGAAATAAAAAGGAAATGC
Source organism: Blastomussa wellsi (assembly GCA_947652115.1). Classification (NCBI taxonomy): domain Eukaryota; kingdom Metazoa; phylum Cnidaria; class Anthozoa; order Scleractinia; family Plerogyridae; genus Blastomussa; species Blastomussa wellsi. Next base: position 24,589,607 of record OX393561.1, read on the forward strand.
GAACACTCTCAAACCCATTCAATGCACCATCTGCAGTTAACAGAGGATTGAAACGTGGCACGAAGAAAACTATCAAACGTACAATTTCCAAAAAACTCAAAAAAGAATTAGACGACTTGTTTGGAGAATGAACCCGATCTACTCGAGAAGGGTGCGTTGAATAACACCGACAACACAGTTAAGTCGAAGAAAGATCACAACGCAAAAAGGTGGATCGTGGTATTCACCTATGCCAAGAGGACGAGGATTGTACGATTTTGATAAACTGCCTTGGATGGACAATACCAAAACCCTTGTAGCTGCAATGAAGAAAACTAGATGAAGAAGAAAAAAGAGAAGATAAACATAGTCTCACTTGAATCCATTTGAAGAATAGATTTAAAAAGAAGTGAACGAAATTGTTTGATTCATTGAGGAAACGGAACACAACCATGACGGATTTGGTCCCAATTGCCGGAACTGTTGGCGTGCGAAACCCTAAACTCAGTTTACTGAAAACGCCGCCAACAGACATCAGTGTTTCAAGTTACAGATTTGTCCCTATTCAACCTTTCACAACTGGGATAACTCCGGTCACGTTTCAAGTGGATCCTCAAGAAGATTACATTGATCTTAGCAGGAGTTTTGTGGAAATTTCTTTTCACATGCGTAAGGTGGATGGAACAAATGTTGCAGCGGCAGACAACCTTTTACCGGCCGACAATTTTGCCCACACCTTGTTCAAACAGATCAACATCAAACTTAATGGAACCTTGATTAGTCCTCAAACAGACACTTATCATTATCTGGTATATATTCAAACTTTGTTGAATTATGACAGAGATGACGCAGAGACCCTGTTAGCACCTGATGGATGGTTCGATGACGCTGTCGATGTTGATCCCGTTTTAACACCAAACAAGTTGGACACAACCAATGCTGCCTTTACCGGCCTTTCAGCCACAAGAAAGGCTTCAATAGTGGCCATGCAAAAGGAACAATTGCAGTATGCAAGTAAACGTAGGGCTCTTCGAATGCGCCCTCGCAGCGAAGTTTTTAATCTTCCCAAACTACTCGTACCAGGTGTTCAAATTCAAATAGATATGAACTTCAATTCGCCTGCAGTCTTCATGAACGGTACCAGAAACGAATTGCGTTTGACTTCAAACGACATTGATGTGAAACTCTATTTGTGTCAAATAAGATTGAATCCTGAAGTTTTTGTGGATTTGGAGCGTGAGATAAGAGGAAGTAGGATTCCAATTTCATACCCTACAGTGCGAGGAGAAGTTCGGACCTTCAATATGGCTGATGGACAAACACGATATGAAATTAACAACCCTTTTCTAGGAAAAATACCACAGAGGATGATAGTTGGTTTTGTCAGAAGTACTGCCTTCAACGGTGCTGTTGAAAACAATCCCTTCAGTTTTGAAAAAATTGGACTTGAAAGGATCCGTCAGTTGATAAGAGGAGAAGAGTATCCTTATGAAACTCTTCAACTCACGGGAAACTCTGATGCAAGCGACGACAGAGGTTACTATCGTTTTCTCCAAGCAACTGGGTGCCACGCACGCAAAAAAGGAAACATGGTAAGAAAAAGTGAATGGGGAGAAGGAAAGGGGTGCACTTTGAAAATGCTGCCAACGGTCACCTTGATGCGCCTGTTCTGAATCCTAAAATGAGTGGTAATGTTGACCTCGTCATTCAGTTGAGAGCACACCTCGGCTACAACGTAACAGCAATTCTGTATGGAGAATTCGAAGGAATGTTAGAGATTGACACAAACAAAGCTGTGGTGTATAACATTTATGACAGACAGTGATGGAAAGAATTGCACTTTCAAATGTACAATTGGACATATTAGCTCAAAATGATCTTCACCTTTCACGATATTACTATGGAGCGCTGCCTTGCAACGAGCTTCCAGACAAACCGATTAAAGAAAAACCGCAAGCATACATTGTGAACACCGACACCTCTGATTTACCAGGACGACACTGGTTGGGAATATGGACAGAAGGAAACAAATGTGAAATTTTGGACAGTTATGCTGTACCGTTAACCGTTTACGAGACAACCTCACCTCTTCAAGACTGGATAGCAAAAAACTTTAAATATGTTGTGAGAAATGGAAAAAGTCTACAATCGTTGTTCACGAACAGTTGTGGTGATTATGCTTTGATGTTTCTTGTGGCAAGAGCAAATGGAAATAGCATGACCGAATTTCCTAATTTTTTTACGAAACATGATTGTATTAAAAACTATATTGAAGTAAGCAAAATGGTTAAAAAAATGATTGAAAAAGAGTTAAGTTGGTCAAAAACGTCAAGAAGCGGATTTCAACAAAACACTGTAAGATCTTCAACAGGGATAAGACACTTATTGTATCAAAAATAAACAATTTGAAGAGCAGATGAAATCGTTGTGTTAATGCAGTCTACTTTGAAAATTGTATCACCTCATTTAAAAAGACGAGACAGGCTTGGTGTAAAAATCAACAAGGCTGACTCCCCTTTTAAAATGAAATGACCTTGACTCCATCCTTGAAATGATTACATCATTTCATCTGCACGAAAGAACTTAACGTCATTCCTCAACGATGGAGTTAAGCTCTTTCATGCAGACAAAATGTATTTAAAAGAAAACAATGAAGGTTAACCAAGGGTACGGATCGAAATCGACCAATCAATGCTTCGAACTTTTGACTACATAAATTTCCATTTAAAAAATAGTTCCCGCGCAGATTAATTTACATGAATTACTAACTGGCGGTAAAAAAGGTTTTCAAGGTTAACCAAGGGTACAGATCGAAATCAACCAATCAATGCATCGAACTTTTAACCAATAACAATGAAGGGTATGGAATCAAATTTCCCGTTTGTTTCCTATAAAAGTTGAGAGTTTCGAGAACAAATTCATTCATTGAGATGGCACGAATTAAGCGGTAAGCAAATGGAAATGTTTGACGAAGTTCCTTTTGACCCTGACTCGTTTCTGGAAAACGCGCTCGAATCAGAAAAAATGTCAACAAAAAAGTGTCCTTTCCATGATGAACCTGTGGAATTCAAAACAGGTAAAAACGGATGGGAATATGTGATCTGTCCTGTCGGAAACAGTGACGAAGAAAGTGGTCAAGAAGGTTCCTGTTTTGTCTTATCCAGTCTTGAAGAGTTTGATGATTATGCAAGCATCCTTGCAGCTACAACTCATATGAAACACACTTATTTCCCCAATTTGTCAAGATTGAGCTGTTTTTGCAAAGGAGTGATTGCTCGCATTTCCAATTTGGAAAGCAATCCGGGAAGACCTTATTTCAGTTGTCGTAAAAAAGATTGTGATTTCTTCCAGTGGGCCGATGCGACACCTCGCGCAAAGATAAGAAGTTGGTGGGGGATTCAAGACGATGTTGCGCAAAAAACGTGGAAACCGTACAACCCCTCTCCAAGGAGCAAAGAACCACGCAGGTGGGGTAAAGCACTCAAAAAAGTTTAAAAAGTATTTGCCTTGTAATGGACATTGAAGGTTTTTTCTTAGGAAAAGAATTTAGTGTTAGAGAGATCGGATTTTGCGGGAAAAATGGACAGTGTGGATGTGTTGCTTTTTATCCTGCACGACTGTGGGAGACGTTGTCCTCACGAGAAGTAAAATCTGTACGATATTGTAAGTACAATGTGCACGGACTTTCCTACGCCCCCATTCCTGGTGAAACAGCATTTGAACAGAACACTGTAAAACATATGATTCGTAAAATTTATGACGACCATAAAACGTCTGATGCCTTTATTGTTGCTTTCAAAGGAGGTACAATTGAACAATCATTCTTAGAAGAACTGAACATTCCATTCTTCAATCTTGAAGATGTAAACTGTCCTAAGTATGACACATTAAAATCCACCTTAGTTGAAGAGTATCCTTCATGTCCATTTCACACCAATTTTGAATACGGTCACTGCAGCATGTCAGAAAGTTATGCTTTTTGGATATGGTTACAATATTATGATTTCACCGATGATTGAAACTTCTAAACAATCTAACTCTTTTCACAGGATGTGAAAATAAATCATTAATCAATAAAAGGTTGACATGATCGAGCCTGTCAGACAATTTGTTGTTTCTCTCATATCTGACTTTCACCATACCATCTTTCTACTCCAGTGGACGTAGCAAAACAATATTTTTCAATACCAATTCTGGTGGGTTGGGTTAACCCGTGAGCTTTTTCAAACAATTCATCTACCAGCCTAAAATCAATAAAAAACAATTATGAAAATTCACATTGCACAGTGACAAGTTGAAAGGTGGTATGACTTCCAATCTAAGCAAGAAATTTGGCTACTTTAAAATGAAAAAATGTATTTTCCAAAAAATTGTATCAAGTAAAAAACATCACACGGTTTTTTGTTGTGTAAACAAGTCACACGATTAAAGTGCAAAAGAAATTGCACTTTGAAGGGTCTTGTGTCTTCTACAATAATGTTTTTGTTTTGTCCATCTTGGTTGTAGGCATTTCTAACAATCAAATGGATGAAACTGACATGTCACAAATAAAAGCAACAAATTCGTTCATCAGGATGAATGATAAATCTGAAAACAGATAAGAACATTCACCATCCATCCCAAAATGTGCAGATGTTGACGAACACCTTAAAAGGTTTGATTTCCCTTTTGAAGTCTTGATGGCAAAATAACGAGTTGAAAGTTGTACGGAGTAGAAACAAATGTTCATACAATTGATAATTAGTACTTTTCCTCGCAACGTAAACATGAACAGTCCCATCTATCTCCGGTTTACAATTCGGGCATTGGATCTTAAGTCTACAACCAATACGTCCCCACCATTCTTCATCACGTGACACAGGTGTGGCGACTCTAACAAAACAAAATCACTAATTGTCCTGAAAGATGCATCGATTCCTAACTACCATTTAAACAAGCGAAAACGTGAACAAGTCCATCTCCCAGCTGACAAACGGTGGAAATTAAACTTTAATTTTCCAAAAAGATTGCCAGTTACCGTTTGAACAAGCTAAAACGTGAACAAGTCCGTTTCCTGGTCGACAATCGGGGCAAATAAACTTAAGTTTTCCAAAAAGATTCCCCTCCCAGCCTTCAACGTGTGGTGGGATAGATGAAGCAAATCTAGTGAAAGAAAAAAATCAATAAGGATGAAATACTTCAGCGTTGATTAAGATTTATGACGATGAAATACTTCAGCGTTGATTAAGATTTGACGATCATGCCAAAAACCCGAAAAATAAAGATATTTACAATAGAGAAATCGCGATCGTCCTCGAGCAAAGAAAGCAGTTTCTACAGATTGAATGCCCGACAATTTTGCGACAAACATGACAACAATTAAAATAATTACATGACGGGCATAAAAATTTCAACCGTAAAGTCATTGCTGTATGAGGGGCAAAAGTGACATGTTCATCAACAAACAAACTGCAATGAAATGAGAAATGAAACTAATGGGTAAAGTAAAATAACCGTTAAATCAGATCTTCAAAAATCATCATCACTTTCACAGCTTGGATATGGAACACCGAAATAATATGATTCATAAACTTGATTAGATGTAAAATCATGACATGCAACAAACAAATGGTTTGTGCATGAAGGACAAATGAATTGCAATCTTCCAAAAAATGCAAAGAGTGAATTTTCTTCAAGAAAAGAAAAGTACCTTGCCAAAGAATCCCTTTTCGGATCAGGATTCAGCCAGTTGATGAGGTTATGAACTGTATTCCATCCTAAATCCAATCGTTCCCGAACTTTTTCCAGCGACCTTGAAAAGAGAAAAAATCATCAATCAAGACGGAAAACAAATGAAGAAAAACGAACAAAAACTCACCACATATTTTTGGACCATTTCAATGATTTCGTCAGGAAGACATAAGAAGCCTTGCACGATGCTAGGTGGAAGTACAGTTTCAGCATTCAAATCAACTTGCCACTTGAACGAACGCCTCCTTTTTGCTTTCCACATTTCGTAAACACTGTCATCATTAAGACCGTCATTTGAAAGAGCAAGAACTCTATTTCCTTTTTTCATCGCAGATTTACGAGCACGAGACAACCCGCTTTCCGACATTGTAGAGAAGAGGATGAAAATTGTCAGGTCGATCCTTTTATTCAAAAGAAAAAAATTAAAAAGGGGGGATGGGGGGTATCCCCACACAATTAGTTTTTTAAAAAAGACCAATGATAATAACTCATCTTCCCGCCAGAAGCACTGAACTCAATTGGTAAAAATAAAGACATAGTGATTGGAGGATTTCAATTCGACACCTTGATTAACCTTTCCTTCAAGTAGTGAAAGGAAATTGGAGCAAACTGATTGGTGCTTTTCGATCCGACGTCCTTGACTGACTTTGCAAACAACACAATAAAAGAGAAGCTCCAGTTCATTTCTCTTCACAACCATGAAGAGAAGGCATGAAGAGACAACTCAAGCAGGAGGAAGTCCACCGCTGTTAAACTTTGATTTAAGACCAACAGGAGGGCGAAGTCAGTGGAGAAATGTCTTAAACAGACAACGGTTCGAAGTGTTAGTACGACAAATAACAGCTTCAAACGATGATGACAACCTTGGTGACGCCTTGGTCGAAGCATTGCGAAGATCGTTGTTAACGCAAATTCAAAATGACTCATCGATCAGACTGCACTCGACAGTACACTTTTCACTTCAATCGCGCCATTTTCACCATGCTTTCCAGTGAGCAACATTCCAAGTGCAAGAATTCACAAACAACAATTTACGTCTTGACACTTACTTGCAATCCCTCACTTCGAAGTTAAATTCAAATGAAGAGTTCACTCTTGACGATTCTTTCATCATGGATACAACTTTCATTTACACACCTAATGAAGGAAGTGGAAACGGAAAAAAATATTCACCTGGAAGAGAAGCGGTTGAAAAACTTTTAGCAAGAAAACAATCAGTTGTTAAAATTAGAAACAAGGATAACCTTTGTTGTGCATGTGCTCTAGTCACAATGGCTGCTTGGGCAAGAGAAGGGAACACCAGCCATCTTTACAAACAGTTAAGACAAGGTCGTCCTATTCAATTAAAAGAAGCTGAAGCTTTACACGTTCGTGCTGGAGTACCTCAAGGTTCTTGTGGAATTCATGAATTGGCGCTTTTCCAAAACGCAATGCCTGATGTTCAAATAAAAGTGTTGTCAGTAGACCACCCACACTGCATTGTATTCACGGGTCCTGAAAAAGAAAAGAAAGTACTCTTAATCAAAGTTGACAACCATTATAAGGGTTGTACATCGTTCGGTGGATTTCTGTCAAAGTCTTACTTTTGCCACACTTGCAACAAGAGTTTTGACCACGACAACGCAAAAGAACATTCCTGTGGGAAAAGACGGTGTAAACAATGCGAACAATTAAATTGCAAAGATCATCAGTTGTCGATTGACCAATCACCTTCTTTACATTGCTCCTTGTGCAATAGAGAATTTTACGGAGAAACATGTTTCAACAATCATTTGCAAGGAACAAAAAAACGATGTTCGCTTTGTTTGTCATATCAAAAATGTCGATCATGCAAAAAACTTATAAACACTTCTCCAAAGACAGCAAAGCGAGGCGGCTCAACTCCAAAACATAAATGGGTAAATCGTATGGGTCCCGCATAAAATCTGTTAAAGCACGGAATTCACTAGTTTCCCCAACAAATCTTTTAGTGCCAAAAAGAGGAATGACAGAGATTCTTGCCAGAAGAGTTTTATAATTTTGATAGAGATCACCCCGCGATAAATTTGTTGTAAGCAAAATGGGCGCCAACTGAGTTTGCGTCATAGTCCCATATTTGGAATCAATTGGGCCTTCACTTTCGCCATCCAGAAGTCCCTGGCATTCAAAAAACTGTGCAAAACCTTTGTCCTTTAAATCATCAGCAAAACAAAGCAAGACCTGATCTCTCTTTCCAAATTGCATTGAGAACCTCCCAGAGCCCAGTGTAGGAACCTAAGGGGGCCCCTTTTCTAGAAAGGGCTTCTCTCAGCGTATTCATGAAATACGATTTTCCCAAATTTTGTTCCTCAGATTGAAATGCAAAATTGCCATCCATTTTTTTCTTCCCGTTGATAACGGAAATAATTTTCAAGCCAACAGAAAGAGGATCCTTTTCGCAAAAACGCAGCCACCGCAAAATAGCATTTTGAGAGCTCCTCCCCTCTTTCAGAATTTCGTTTCCTAAACAGCAGATTTCGTGATCAACCAAAAAGTCCATCAGATATTTTAAACGAGGAGTATATTGAAAGCGAGATATTCTAAGAGCTTCAGCAGCTCGAACAACTTTACCCATCTGCTCGAAAGGAGCAGCTAAACCAAAAATAGCCCTGGCATTCTCAGTTTGAGACTTCAAAATGCCCTTCGCAATGTTAGACTTGCAAGGAGATCCATTGTAAAGAGATGAATAAATTGACATCAACTGCTCTTTGTCTCTGATTTCATTGTGAAAACAGAACTGAGTGGCGGTAAAAAAATCGAATTCGTGTTTCACAATAGTCTCGCTGTCCAAAATGACAGCTTTCCTAAAATAAGTCTCATATCTTTTAATTACATCTTCAAAAAGACAAAGATCCGAACAGCCATGTCCAAAAACGGTAGCAGAACTCCAAGAGATATGCATTTCATTTTGAAAAACTCTTTTCACTTGTCTTATTGAGAGCATATCCCTCTGCTTATTTCCAGAAGAACAAACATGAAAAACATGAAAGCTATTCCGACCTCTAAAATCATAATGAAAAACTTTAGCAAAATGATTTTGCAGAGAATCGACATTTTCGCCACCTACAGTATCTTTAAAACATAGTACAAATTGATAACATTCCGTTGTTTCTACACACGTAAAACCTAAAACTTTGTCTCGAAAACTGTTTAAAATATAACTTTCAACTGCTCTCTCGGAAAACCGCTGCCGCGGACGAGGCTGCTCTTCACCTCCAAAAAAAAAAAATTACAGAAAATGTTCACCACACATCAAAAAAAGGAATTCTTTCCGAGTCAAAACTTGCCCTCCCTTATCAGTGTATCCTTCGACAGCTTCACGCTTAGCTGTTTGCCTTTTAAATTTCGCAACTGCAGGTGAGTCTTCAAATCGATTTCCATGTTCAAACCAATCAAAAACAGAAACGGCACCGTTACAACAAACAGAAAACCCCGCAAAACTATCATCAAATTCTGCTACTGGGCTTCTAAAAGGTAACGGCATTTCCACATTGTAAATTCTCCCTGTCAAACTTTGCACAAGTCTTTCCCTAACTAAATTATTTCTTATGTATGGCGGATAAGGATCATTCATTCTTCCAGGCCAATCATAAATCCAACTTCTGTTCCAAGACAAGGCTCCAACAACAAAATGTGAAAGTGCCCTTACTACAGGAAACCGCCCTCTAGTAGGTGTCTCCACATAAACTACCAATAAAAAAACAAAAATCTAAATAGCAGATTTCCCAAAAATATCAGCCAAACAATTTGCACATCGATGTAAAGAAAGCTCAACATTCTCAGTCTTTTCTAATAACTTCACAAAGCAAGCATCGAATTGAAAAACAAATTTTTCCAAAGTCTTTCTCTTCCTCACATGTGGCAAACTAAATCTATTCAGCCGCTTCAGCTCTCTCAAAAAAAATTGAATCTGCCTATTTTCCTTACCTAAATTCTTTATCTCTCTCTGAACACTCCTAGCATTCTCCAAAACAGGATCGACAACGCCCGAAGGTTGTATTTCTTCATCTGAGTAACCTGAGAGCTCATCATCTCCCAAACCAGAAGGCCTGCAAAATACAAAAGATAATGAAATCAAAAAAAAAATTATTATTAATAATAATAATAAAAAATACTTACCCTTCTCCTCCTGTATCTCTGACATCCTCATCTTCAGCCTCTTCTAAAGGTTTCAGCCTCCTGTAAGCAAAAATAAAATTAGCCACAAAAGGCCACTAGAAGGAGGAAGAGAATGACAATTTTGTTTGCAGACGTTACTGGATAGCTGGCCACTATCCAGTGAACATTCCTACAAACAGAACTGCATTCCCCCCTCCTTCTAGTTGTCTCAAGTGGCTAATCAAATCTCACTTACTTCAGAGGCCTTTTCCCCTTGTCTCGCGAGAGCTTCTCCTCAGGCAAATCTGCAGACCTAGGCAAATCTGAAGTCAAATCTCCTCTGCCTTCTCCTTCTTTACCTGCAATTGTTTTACAAACTTATCAACTTTGAGATTTCCTGATGATTCCTCATATTCTCCTTACTGATTAGATATCGTTCCTATTTGCCTACCTGATTCGTTATCCTGGCTTTTATCATCGCCGTGGTCGAACAAGCAGAAATCACATTTCCCAACAGGCCAATCGTCAGTGTAAACTCTAACAGAAGACTTCTCTGCGAACAATCCATGCACACCAGCTGAAGGTCGAAGATTGACTTTCCCACATTGAAGGCAAGACACCTCCCGATTCCAACCTCTGCCGTATTTTGCCTGTAAGAAACACAAAGCTTATTGAGAATAGGTCAACCTCAACAAAGTCTTAGATTTTGTTGAGGAGACTTACTCAATAAACAGTGTGTACTTACCACCATCGCTATAGTTGAAGTCCAGGAGCTGTAATCAAACAGACAATTCTAAAAAAGAAACAAAATTAAACTTCGATAATGACCACTCTAATTCAACCAAATTGGAATTGACATAATCGAGTTTACCTCATCGTCGCAACGCAAATGTTCCTCTGTCGCCACCTGCTCAAAGCCACAACCTGGGCAGTTGAAATTTCTGTTAAGAACAGGCCCATCAGTAGAAATTTCAGTCAAATCTCTCCGCCAAGAATTTTCAGGCAATTCCCACGGTAAATAGGACTGATTTTCTGATGCCAAACCACTGTCTTCAGTAAGAGCTTCGCTGCAAACAAGAGACTCCTCACGCACGTCCGACATCTCCAAAAACAACTAGAAAATGCGACGCAATACCACCTTGCATGCATAAAAAGTGCAAAAATTTGTCAAATGAATAAATTTAAATGCATAAAAAGTGCAAAAATTTGATGAATTCGAATTTTTGACAATTTTTTACCGATCGGTTGAAGAGGAAACTGACAGATTTACCGATCGGTTAAAGAGTAATTGACAGCTTTACCGATCGGTAAAAAAAATGACTGACAGATTTACCGATCGGTTAAAAAAAGATTGAAATGAAATTTGCTTAATTAAATTTAAATGAAATTTGCATAATTAAATTAAATAAATTAAAATTTCAATCGATAATCAATCAATAAAAATCAATAAGTCAATCATCGATCGGTAAACCTCCACCGATCGGTCACTGCTCACCGATCGGTAAAAAAGCGAGCCAGCGATTACCGATCGGTAAAAATGAGCCTGCAGAGTTCTTTTGGAAACATCTGCTTGAGCCCGCGATATTTGAGCCTGTAATACTTGTGACCGCATTAAGCTAAATGCAATTCTTATAATCTTGAAGTTTTATATAAAAGGTTTCGTGCAAAAGTAACGCGGGCGCAGCACCGCGGCCTCAAGATTTTTGAAAAAAGGCTCCAAATGAGAAATAAACGTTCAAACGTCGAAGACATTTTGAAGAAGGACGTTTGTTGCTGCAGGTTAGTAAAACTTTTCGATTTTGAAGCGCATGGGAGACGTTGATCCGGATTTAGGAGGAGTAGAAGAACTTGAAATTGATGAGGCACTTTTTGAAGGAGAAGATGAAGGCGAAGGTGAAGGCGACTTATTCTTAGGACATCTGAACGATTGGCGGCCGAGTGATTTTCACTTGCTTACAAAAACTATAGATCATTGGAACTGGAAGAACCTGAGAGAAATTTATTCTATAATTCCTTGGAACCAGGTTATTTTTGACAGGCCTGCACGGGCTCCCCACGCGATGTGGTGTAACTGTTCCTAACCTTCATATTTTAGCTCTAACGAGTATGTCTTTGAGAGATTTTCCCCTTTTGTAGGATATGATAGGGGGATCTTTGAAGATGGAGTTCAGCAAAGGCTGCCTTTTTATTAAGTCCCAGTTAGACATGAGTATGTTTTTTAGTTTTCATTATAAATGGCAAAATCTGTTTCTTAGATTTTTTTTTTTGTTTAAGGGCCGACTGTCTGCTGTTGAAGTGGACTTCAGACAACGTTGTATGTATCATTTTCTCGTTATATCCACGTGCTTCTAGGCGTGATTTGAAGTTTGAGATACTATTTTTAAACGTTGTCTCAGAAGAATTTGTTCTGAGAAGTCTAAGTGCTTCACCTTTAATAAAACCTTTTTTCACGCCTGGTGGGTGGCTTGAGGTGAAATGTGTGTACTGGAATGTCTCAGTCGGTTTATAATGTGTACGAATGTCAAGGATGGATTCGTTTCTGAATCATTCTCCTTTAAATATAACTGTGTCGAGAAATGTTGTTTCGCTTTCTGAAATTTCAGCCGTAAATTTGATCGTAGGATGGAAATTGTTAGCTTGTTCAATAAACAGGGTAATTTTCTCTTTGTCCGTGTCCCAAAGTGAGAAAATGTCGTCGATGTAACGTTTCCATTCTCTCGGTTTTGTTATGCTTTGGCTTATTATTTCAGATTCTATTTTCCCCATGAAGATGTTGGCAAATGCTACTGCCGTTTTCGTTCCCATCGCAGTCCCAAAAGTCTGCAGGAAATTATTTTCCATAAACTGGAATGAATTTTCTTTTAGAATTAGGCCAAGCATGTCTTTGAGGTAGTGGGACGGGATTGGAGGTTTATAATTGTGGAATTTTTCGTATGCCGTGCATACTGTTGTGATACCCTCTTCTTGTGGTATATTTGTGTACAAGCTTGTAACATCCATAGATACTAGAATGGTTTTTTGAGAGACCTTTGTCTTCTCTATGAAGTTAATGAAATCGGTTGTATCTTTAAGATACGATTTCTGTTTTTGGGCGATGGGCTGAAGTAATTTGTCCACAAAAAAAGATAATCTTTCTGTAGGGCCTTCGCAGCCTGAGATGATCGGTCTTCCGACCGGATTTGGTTTGTGGATCTTTGTTAGGGTATAAAATATGGGTATTCTTGGAGGATTGCGCGTTTGAGAAAACCATTTTCTAGTCATGTCATCAATGAAGTTCTTTTTATACAGTTGTGTGACAAGCTCGTTGAACCGTTGTGATGTTGTCAATATCATGGGTTCTTCGAGAGGTTTGTAGTGCTCTCTATTGTTGAGTTGGGTTTGAGCTTCGTTTATTTTGTCACATTTGTTCATTATGACAGTGGTGGTGCCTTTATCTGCCTTCTTTTAACAATCTCAGTGTTGTTTTTTAGCTCTGTGAGGGCTTTCTGTTCATTTCGTGACAGATTATTTTTCGTTTTGTATGGTATGATCTCGGCAAGTTGGATTTTGACACTTTCCAAGTAGCTTTCTAGGGCAACTGACTTTTGTATCGGCGGTATCCAGTCAGAATTGACGTGGAAAGGATGTGGTTCTTTATCAACTGCGTGAAAGATGTATTTCAGACGCATACGTCTTGCGAATTTTTCGAAGTCTCGCAGGAGTTGGCGTCTAATGTTGTAATCATCTGTCGCCGGTGTCGGGACAAATTTGAGCCCTTTAGAAATAACGCTGACTTGGTTGTCAGTGAGTTGGAGATTTGAAAAATTCTTTATGAATTTTTCGTTATTTTGTCTGTTATTGGCAATCCGTTTTTTTGTTAAGTTTCTTCTACGCTGTTTGCGCCTGTAGTTTGCATTGTTCCCTATTTTTTCAACCCCTTTTCCAAAGGTTTGATTTTCAGAGAATAGACAGTTGTAATTCTCAACATTTTTATTCTTTGTTGATTTCTGCAACACATGTACTTTTAACAATTGTTTGATTTCAGTGAGATCTTGCTCGAGTTTAACTACCCTATTTACATCATGATTCACAATGTTTTCTTCGTTCGCCGAGTGCGACTGATCTCGCGTCGAACTATTTACAGCATTACTAGCAGTTGTGCTAGTTTTTGTGTAGAGCTTAGCCTTCGTGTATTTATTTTCTTGTTTCTTTAAACGTCTTTTGTGGTAGCGCGAGAGAGTGCCGACAAAGCTTTGTTCAGCTTGTTCTTTGATCGCTTTGATTTCTTTGAGAAATGTCTCATCCGGCGGGATGTTAGCCCTTGCCGAGTATTGGAATGATTTCGGACATGTCTTGTTCCTCATGTGGTTTTCCAGTTTTTTTTTTATGGAATCGTTTGATTTTTTAATGTTAGTCTCTAAAGAGACTGTGTCCATGTATTTGCATTTTCTGTTTGGTCGTGCACCATGTTCTTTTGGCAGGCTGTTCTCTTTGTTTGTTCGTTGGTAGTCTTTGTGGCGTTGTTCTAACTGGGATGACGGAGGGCTTGGTTCCTCTGTATCCTCTATTTCGTATTTGCTGTTGTATGGCAGGTCATAGACTTCCGAGGTAGGTAATCCCTCAGGAGTTTTTGGTGGTTGTGTTTCTTCATCGCTCATCTCAGATGGCGTGAGATATTGTGAGAAATCGTTGTCGTCTGGCATTATCAATGGTGTTTGATAATAGATGTATGGCCTCCATAGGCTATCAAGGCAGCTACGTTACTTTTACTCCTTTAGGACAAATTTTAAAACTGTTGAACAAAATTATTGAATCGTGGGATAAAGGACCTGGTCATTACCTTGACTTCTCCACTTACTTGCAGAATAATTCAGACATCAAGTTTGCTTATGGCTACTGATTTGCCTTCTGATTTGCCTGTAATTCCCGAGGAGGATGAACGGCGACATCACCATCACCACCATCATCACCACCACCACCACAAAGAAGTGCCCATGGTAGAAATAGAAGGCAGTGAATCAGCAAACGTAGAAATCATTGAAACAGAAGAGATGGACGATCTCGAAGTAGCACAATTTTTGGCTAACATGCCAAAAAGATTAAAGTCAAAATTTTTGAAAGAAGGTTTTGCGGAATCCTCTGAAGCAGAAAATGGTGAAAATGGCTCTCCGAGGTGAGTGCTTTTCTTCGTTGATTTTATGCCTGTTGTCCTTTGCCTTCTTCCCTTTTATGCTCCCCCATCCTTCTGGGTAAATCGTTCGTGAGGCAACCTTCTTTTTAGGCCAGTTGTGAATCCTCTTTCGTCTCTGGAGCTTCCTAAGACAATAATAGTAGAAGAAGAAATAGGCGACCAGCTTGATGGCAAAACGCCTGCGACACGATCCAAAACTTCCAAAAAAAAAGAGTTCAACCATATCCCAAAAGTGATCCCAAAAGTGAATTAAAAAGTGAAGAAACTGCTGTTGGTTACGAGCACAGGAGAAAGCATAGGCGAGAAAGAAAGCATAAGCCAGATCTCGGAAACGAAGAGTTAAATTTTATCGATTACAAGAAAAAAAATTTCACGTTTGTGAAAAATCATGTCTTCACGCCTTGCGTTTGGAATCACATGAAGGTTCCTAGTTTAAACATCAACACTTATCAGCCCTTCATTTCAATGTTGTTTCAAATGGAGCAAGACAAATGGCTTATTTGGATGCTAGAAAAAATAATAATCAGATCGAGTGAATTGCCAATGAGTGAAGCTCAAGAATGGACAAGTTTTTGGGCTGGGCAAGGAGTTTCCGGAGCTGATGTTCCTGCTGCCCAGAAAACGTTTGGCGGTCCATTTGTTGATTATGTGCCAGCTGTTGCTGCAAATGATCAAAATTCTGTTCGTTCGCCAATTGATTTGGCTTCTAAACCACCCGCTGACTATCCAGCCAACATAAGAGAATGGGCAGCAAAATACGACACCTTGGGTGACAGTACTAATTACAAGAAGAAGGACGCTGCTGTTCCAAATCCCAACTGGGTTGCTTCAGGAGGGGCAATGAGCTGCAGCAACAGACGATTGGATGATTTCTATGGCGCAAACTCTGGTCCTTATTTCCAATTGAATTATTTCAAAAATTCTTGTGATCCACGAACAGCCAATTACGGAACGTGGACACGTTCAAGCAGCGGCACTACTCTTCCAAGTCTTGCTTTCCCTGCAGACCAAGCAAATATGCAATCTCTCGCTTCCTACCCTGCACAAAGCAGCTATCAATCTCTTTCTGCGCCTTTGATGACAATCAACATGCTTCCGCGTTTCATGGCACTTCAGGGACAGGACGAAAACATGTTTGCCTGTTTAGATGATCCCTTTGCAGCGGATGTGTATTTGTGTGCTAGTTGGGGGCGAACACATAAATATGCAGACGCTGTTACCCATCAAACAAAGCCTACTCTTCAAATTGAAAGCAAATGGCATTTAGGAGAAGTCAAAGTTGGTGCTTTGAGAGGCATTTTTGAGCAATTGCTATTCCGCTATCTGAAATACAAAAAGTGGAATTTACCTGTAAATCCTCCAGATGAATTGAATCCAAACCAGCACATGATAGAAAAAGCGGGAGTTCTCAGCCCATTCATGAAAATGATTGATCCCTTTGCTGCAGAAGCTGCTATGAAAATTATTGAATCAAAGGGTTTTGATGTTTACACATTTCTCAGCTACGCAAGCACTGATACCATACGCATGATTGGCGGCGTAGAAGATCTCCTCTCTCCCAATCATCCAATTATGAAAATTATGTTTTCTTCAGAAAGCGCCAAAGAATGGATGTACCAATTTCAGCTGTACCTCCAAGGTTGGAAGAGGCTAGACAAGAAAAGGAGGCCTCGCCTAGTTTGGTGCAATCAGTACCAGCAAGTGGTAGCAGAAATCAAGTAGGTGTTGTGCAAATAAAACATTTACACCCAAAACTTGGGCCATACAGCAATCCCAAACTTATAATTAGACAAACATTATCTCCGTTTGGATGGGGGTAACAAGATGGAAGCAAACGTTGATTTCAAAACTTCTGGACTGACAATAGACAATCTTCGCGTGCCAAACCAAAACTTAGAGGCTGCAAATAAATTTTACGTAGACAAACAAAAAAACAATCTTGAAGAAAAGTTGAAAAATGTAGAGGCAAAATGCGAGCTGACATCGATTTTATAGATCAAAATTACACTCTGAAAAATCTTAGAGAACCTCAAGACGAGAGAGACGCTGTGCCGTTTTACAAACTGTGAGAAATGCAAACGAACTTTTTGCCTCTGAAAGGAGGAACAATGCAAGGAAAAATTGACATGGCAGGCAAGCAATTGATGAACATTCCAGAACCCGAAGACATCCAGTCTCACGATGCTGTTCCATCGAACTATATAGAAAAATGGTACCTTTCAAAAGATAAAGAATTGCAGACAGTGAACGGTCGCCTTAAGCTTTCCTTCACAACTGAAGAAAAACCAAGCTCTGAAAAAGATTTGGTAACAAAAAGTTATGTCGATTCTCATCTCCCTCTCGATGGTTCCAAAGCAATGCATGGTGCTTTGTACATGAATTTTTTGCAAATTGAAAATGTGGCAAAATGTGAGACTGTGAATCAGGCTGCAAACAAAGAGTACGTTGATGAGCAATGCCAACAAATGTACGACGAAATCGATGTTGAAACTGATTCCCTTCTCCCAAGAGATGGATCTCGACCAATGATTGGTGATTTAGACATGACACAACATTATATTGAAAATTTGCCATTTCCAAAAAATGTAGATCACGCAGTTAACAAAGGTTACGTAGATGATTATTTGCGGAGAGACGGTTCCCTCCCTATGACAGGAGATCTCGACATGAATCTTCACAAAATAAAAGAGCTACCCTTTCCAACGACAGCAGATGAAGCTGTAAACAAAGCTTACGTTGACAGCGAATTTGATGATTACCTGCCAAGAGACGGTTCGAAAGGCATGAAAGGCAATCTAGCAATGAATTTGCACAAAATCAAAGAAATGCCTTTCCCAATAGCTGCAGACAAAGCTGTAAACAAAGCTTATGTAGATGGACAATTAGGTGATTTTCTTCCAAGAGATGGTTCGAAAAACATGACAGGTGCTGTCATGACAGGTGATGGGAGAAAAAGGCGGACAAACAGCACCAGCTATTCCAGTCAGCATAAAAAAGGAAACTCTACAACCAATTTATTGCAAAACGCCTAAAATGGATTGGGATTATTTTTTGAATGAAAGCAACCCTAAGAGATACCAAGCTATAAACCTCGATTTCGCTACAAGATTTTTCAAACCGCAAGGCAAATCAGGATATCCAGATTGTACTTTAAGCATTCCAATATCTTTTCTCATTCTGCCCACCTTTGTAATACCAGGAACAAAAGAAACAATCAATTTCAAAGATAAAATTTGTGAGTTAGTTGCAGGCTGCACTAATCCGACATCCCCTACTCCAAACATTCAAAATATTGTCAAAAAATATTTTGATAGCGACATCAAAAAATGGGTGTCAGATAATTTCTTAAAACTAGATGGCACCAATTCAATGAAAGGCAATTTGGATGTGGGACAGAATACAGTAAAAAATGTCCGACAAGGCCAAGAGGACAGCGATGTTCAAACCGTTGCTGCAAAATTTCTTCACTTGGAGAGAACATTAGAAGCCATTCTCTATTTTGATATAGTTCTTGGACTCCAGCAAGTAACAATTGCTATTGAAAATCCAATACCACAATACTCTCGAGCTAAAGCTCACATTTTGGCTGTTGCCGTCTACGATGTTGCCTCGTGTTACCTCGACCTCAAACTCACAGAGTGCAATTTCTCGTTTTTTGATGGACAGCGGCACAATTTCCTTGACAACTTCTTCCTCGGTTCTTATTTGTGGGAAAATGGTGAAAGAGTTGAAATTTCCCCTCTCCCTATGATTTACATCGACTTACTCTCACAGCTTCCAGTTACTAGAGCTTGGCTTACAGTTGACCTCTCTTCTAGAGGTTTGATTAGAACATTCTCAGAACACACATTTCTCCGATGCATTTTTATGATTGCAATTTTGAATGAAGAAAGAAGTGGTGAACCCACTTTTGGTGCCCGACTTGAAAATGGTCACGCCCAAGAAGTTGTTGGCTTCATAACCGACTGGCTCAGTAAAGATGTGACAATTTATTTGCAAAACGGGAACACTGTTCGCCACTTCAAAACTGTCAAAGAAAGGAAAAAAGGGACTGTCTCTATAATCTCTATAGGAATAACTTCAGAGTTCGCTTTTTATAGAGAAGTAAATACAAATGGCACCATAGTTGATTTTAAAACTCTGACACCCAACCCTGGGGAAACAATGACGCCAATGGGAGGCACAGAGATAGATGACAAGGTTAAAACAATCAAAATGGCAATCAGTAATGTAGGTTTGTTAGGATTTTTTTTCACCCAATGTATGATTATTGGGAAGAAAAACCTTTCAAAGCAAAAATGCAGATGATAACTCAGACAGCTCTTCTTAACTACAGCCCAAATTTTCTTTTAGGTGAAAAGTGACAAGCCCTCAGATGTTAAGCACCTGCCTAATCCCCTATCTTGCTTAGAGGCTGCCAAAAATTCACTCGTAAGACTAATAGATGACTTACGAGCACCTGCAGAGTGTTCAGAATTAGAAAAAATGTGCAATGGAGCACTAAATCACCTCCTCATTGCGATTTTATGGTACAGACAGGGAAACGAAGATGGTTTTCAAATTGAGTTAGGCACATGCAAAGGTGTTGTTGATGTCGTCTGGAGAGAATTGTTTCAAAGCAAATTCACGAGGCAAATGAAACCCCCCCCCAACTACGTGTTTGCAGAGAGCGTTGCCAAGACGTTGTCGGAAGGCTAAACATTACCAATGGGCACGAGTCTCTTGTCACAAAAGGAATTAAAAATTTCATAGCAGCTGTTTTTCCTATTCTATTTTAGTTCCAAAAGTTATACAAGAAAAGTATGACATCCTAGCCGTGTACTCGTCAAGAAACTTAAAAATTAGAAGCAAAAGAAAAGTAAGCACAAAAAAAACTTTGAGACCGCGAACTCTGTTTAGATAATGTAAAAATAGATAATGTATATATATTTATTTTTAGAGGTGGATGCCTGGGTGAGAAGGTACTATGTCCCCATACCTGGTGGCGCCACCAGATTTTACTTTTGGACAAATCGAATGCCTGGTCATGCAGCCCCTATCCCTCCAGCTTCTAGAAATGTTGAAGTAATAGTCAGTGATGTGCCTATTCCATTTCCACCCAGGCCTGCAACTCCACAGTACACAGTAAAGAAACATGTAAATACTCTTTGGTACTTTTTTAATAACTCAGATCATCGCACTAGACCGTTACCAGTAGCCTTGTACAATACAGGCGGTTTTTTAAGAGTAGCTTTTCAGTAATCTTACTTAATCATCTGCACTGTCAGTGTCAGATCTATAATCATCAACAGCAGTATTAAAAGTAGTTTGAAATTTTAGACGCTTCTCTTTCCTGTCAACAAGATGAGAAGTCATGACGTGACAAACAAACTTCTTTTCATCGCTTGCTAGCTTATGAAAATCAATGTCGTTAAACTCCAGCATATTTTTAATATCACAGTAAGGTGTGCAGAAGGCCCAATTTGGATTATCCGCCCTCTTTTCCTCATACAACTTCCCCTCGTTTTCAAAAAGCTTTCTGTTACCAAGAATAAAGAAAACGGAAAAAAACCATGTAGCTAATGTACACATCCTCATGTTCTTTCTGCGGAAAAGATGTACCGCTAAGCACGCACAAATGTTTCATTCAAACCGTCAAAGCGAGCGAAGATGATCCTAAACTAAAGAAAATTTCTGCAACAGAAGCAGGTGAATGCGAAGTCGTCAAAGTTGACGAAGATGATCAAGTTTGGATTGAAAAACCTTCTCCTATTTTTGTGTATGCCGACTATGAAGCAACTTCGAATTCTGAAGGAGAGCAGTCTCCCATCTTGATATGTTTAGAAACATCTGAAGAAGATGAAACACATAGCTTTTACGGTGTTGATTGCACTGCTGATGTGATGGATTTTTTAGACAAACTTTCTGTTGATGAATATGGTGATGACAGAGAAGTGTATTGTGTTTTTCACAATTTCAAAGGTTATGACGGAATGTTCGTTCTCCAACATCTTCACCAGACTCATAGACGGATTGAAGATCAAATTTGCAATGGAACGAAAGTCATGTCCTTAGCAACTGGAAACATTCACTTCATTGATTCTCTTTGTTTCTTACCATTTCCATTAGCATCTTTTCCCAGCACGTTTGGAATTGAGGAATTGTGCAAAGGTTTCTTCCCACACAAATTTAATACGCAAGAAACTCAATCCTACAAAGGTCCAATACCTCGTCCAGACTATTTTGACCCTGACGGAATGTCACCAGCCAAAAAGAAAGAATTTGAAGCATGGTATCGAGAAAAGAAAGATTCCAACTTTGTGTTCGAGATGAAACAGGAAATGATTTCTTACTGCATTTCTGACGTGAAACTTTTGAAAGAAGGTTGCATTCGTTTTCAAAACGAGTTCAAAACACACGCTGATTTCAACCCGATGGAAAAGTGCATCACAATCGCGTCCGCATGTAACCGCTATTGGAGGAAAAAACTTCTTCAACAAAACCACATTGCTGTTGAACCACCAAAAGGTTGGTTCGGTTCCACATCTAACCAGTCAATCAAGGCAATCAATTGGCTTAACTGGCAAGAACACAGGTTACACCAATCTTGTCCTGAAATAGAAAGCAATCGAATCCGACATGCGCGAAATGGAGGTGAAGTTCGAGTATTTACTCCTTCAATTTCATACTTAGTAGACGGTTTTGACGAAACAACGAACACTGTCTATGAATTTCATGGTTGTTTATGGCACGCTTGTCCATCCTGTTTCCCTAAACGGGAAGACAGAAGTTTTGCAAACGCAGATCGGACAATGGGAGAAATCTATGAAGCAACAATTGCAAAAGAGAAACACCTGTTCAACTCGGGATACAATGTCACGATCATGTCAAAACAGACCAAGACTTGCAGACCTTTTTGTCATCAACTTCCTTACAACCGCCACTACATCCTCGCGATGCTTTCTTTGGAGGACATACCAACGTCACCAAACTTTTCACAAAAATTGACAAATCAAACGGGGAAGAGATACGTTACATCGATGTCACCTCTCTATATCCGTGGGTAAACAAGTATTGTCAATATCCCACAGGCCATCCAGAAATTCACACTCTCCCGTCAAAACAATCTCTGAACGGTTTTTTCGGGATTGCACAAGTGACTATTCTCCCTCCGCACAACCTATATCATCCAGTTCTTCCACTTCGCAGCTGTGGGAAACTTGTTTTTCCACTATGCAACGCGTGTGTGAAAGAACAGATGAACAAACCATTTCTAGATCGCAGTGAAATTTGCACACACAGCGACCAAGAGCGAGCACTTTTCGGAACGTGGTGTACCCCCGAGTTGGAAGAAGCACTTCATCAGGGGTACAAATTACAAAAGATTCACGAAGTCTGGCATTTTCCACCACATCAACGTGAAAAAGGACTATTCGCTTCTTACGTCAACAAATGGTTAAAAATAAAACAAGAATCGTCAGGATACCCGAGCTGGGCAGAAACAGCCGAACAGAAACAAAAATACAGAGATGATTATCTCGCAAAAGAAGGAATAAAGCTTGAAAATGTGGCGAAAAATGCTGGAAGGAAAGCAACAGCAAAATTGATGTTAAATTCTTTCTGGGGAAAATTTGGTGAAAACCTTCACAAACCTCAAACAACCACTGTGCACACCCCTTCAAAACTTTTCACCACACTTTCAAATCCGATGATTGAAATCAAACAAATCAGAATTTGCAATGATGAAACTCTTGAGATTGTCCACACTAACGTGGAAGACAATCAAATCGACAATGGGAAACGAAACATTTTCATTGCAGCATTCACGACCTGTTGGGCACGTTTGAAACTCTACTCCTATCTAAACATCCTTCAACACCAAGTACTTTATTTCGACACAGACTCAGTAGTCTACAAATGGAGTCCAGGCATGCCTCAAATACCTTTAGGTGATTACTTGGGGGAGATGACAAACAAGATAGAGCACAAAGACAGACCGGGTGATTTCATAACCGAATTTGTTTCAGGAGGCCCAAAAAATTACGGATTTCAAACAGACCAAAATTTCGTTTGTTGCAAAGTGAGAGGCTTTTCATTGAAATCTGTAAGAGGGACTGACCAACTAAATTACGAAAGACTGAAGACCAATGTATTAGAAGAACTGACAAACCTGCAAACCGAAAGTAGAACAATTGTTGTAAACGATCCGAATTTTTTCACACGTCATCCTGCAACAAAGAAAATCAAAGTGGTTCAAAGACGGAAATTGTATAAACTTGTTTGCGACAAGCGGGTAGTGAACCCTCTGACATTTGATTCCTTCCCGTACGGATACAAGAGTGATTTGGATGAGACAGATGACGAGAACATAACCATTTTATGCGCTTTGTAAGAAGTAAAGAACTGAAACGGGTAGAAGACGAGAACATAGCCATTTTATACGCTTTGTAAGTAGCCAAGAACAGAAACGAATTGATTGAAACACGAGTTGTCTCTTCATGGTTGTAACAAAATGAATATCAAAATTCATAATAAAGTCAAGCAAAAAATCAACATGACTCACACAATCGTACTTAAAAAACAAAGTAATGCCTTCAAATCACCACCCCATTCAATGACCACAAAGCAAAATACGGGAGGGAATGTTCATGTTGACCCCACTTTCAATTAAAGTTTGGTAACAGTTTTCATAAAGAACCTGTTACAAAGCTTTAAGAGGAAGAGAGGAACTGGTGACACCTCCCTGATTGATTTACGGAACATATCTAATCCTTCTCCCTGATTGGTCCGATGAAAGTGGCCATCTTGGAAAACATGGCACGTTGTGTTTGGTTGACACTGGTCACGTGTGCCATATCCTCAAAGGTCATTGGTTAGGGGCTGGTTAAGCGGCATTTACTACTCATGCCAAGCAGTTTAATTTTTAAGCAATCTTTCTATGTTGACTAGCAAATTTAGTAGTTGAAATTGCTGTTTTATCGTTTACTAACACCATCAAGAGGCACGCCATGTAGAAGTCCTAACACAGTGGCATGAAGCACCGATGGTAGAGGCCTAGCCAGTTACAGCGCTGCAAGTATAACTACCAGATGCTCAACTACATGTATGTGCTAGATGAATGGATGCCATGGCATGGTTAAAATTATGACTTCCGAACCATTGACATTAACAAGTTAGTGACAAATTGTTAACTTTAAAGTGAAAGCACTTAATGGTCATCCCAACATTCTCTAATTCAGTGTGTTTTTAGTATTTATAATGTTACATACATGTTAGGTTCTTGTATGCAATTGCTTTGAGTTGATGCCATAATTATTTCACTTAAAAACTCAAGATGCCCTTAATATGGACTTACTACCTTTAATTTAAACATGCACTTGTTTTGTTTTGTCAAGAAAATTTGGCAGTACCAGCCCACTATGTACATTAAACTGTTAAAAATGGCACATTAATTTCTTTAAAAAAGCCTTTTACTATATATTTATTTAGGCCCATTGATTGCATCAGAGGTTTCTCCAGAGAAACACTCATAGAATTGACTACCAACATTGAAAGTCAGGAACACCGCAGAAGACAGAACAAGGAGATTTGCTATGCTGAGCATCCCAGAGCTGGTGGAGCTGATGACCTCGAAACCTTTTTCAGTATTGCCCACCGCTACCTTGGAATGCTGTTCTCTCTCAAGCAGGTCAAAGAGAAATGGCCAAAGCTAGTCAGGTGCATTTAAATATCTTGTTGTGTTAACCGTTATTTGAATCATGTTGCAAATTGAAGTATTGCATATTGTTAACTGTGTGTAGTGTAAACATGAAGATGGTTAAAATATCAGTTTGAATTGGAATTCAGATCAAACCAGGGAAACATTAATTTTGTCAATATAATAAGATTATCACACAGTGCATGAGCAATTGCTTCTATTCAATGTCACTATACATAATTCAAATTTGATAGATTTCAGTTTAAGGCACTTAAATTTTACATGGCACCAAAATCAACAAAAACCCTTTAGAAAATGTTTGATACAAGATCATGTTCACACAATTATTTGTGGTAATTAAACAAATAATTTTACATTCAATAGAACTTATAAATGTATTTTTTATGTTTTCTTTCATAGAATTTTGCAAGAGAATGGACCACAGTCTCCCATTCTACTTTTTCACACTCAATGAGAGATTTAGAGGGGAAGAGGAGTATCCATCCTTTGACGAATGCCCTGACATAGATGATGATGTAGAACCATCCCATCACCCCCTTCGCCTCCACTATTTGAGAATTAATCAGAGAGAAGATGGGTCCAATTTGATTCCTGGGAGAGCTTTTCTAGCTGCCTGACACAGGGGCTCAATTAGGCAACGTCTACACAGACCTGTTTTAGGACCTCCACCAGTATCCCATCATATGCAGCTAAATCTGTAGATCAGAAGATCAAAGAATATTAACGGGCTACTGTTAAGAAATAGTTGTTCACCGCAAAGTTTTGACTATTTTGAGTTGGCCTGAGTACAGCCTTCAGTGAAATGGTGTGCTGCTGTTTTTTAAGATTTTTGGATTGTAATAAGACAGGTCCTGCGAGGAGTTGGTGAAAGGCTTCCATCAATTACAATTACAACAAAAACGTCCATGGAAGAGTATGGATATAAACATTGAGGCAAGGAAAAAAATGCCTCTTGTTCTCTGACACAGTGAAGAATAATAACTATAATATCGTATGGTTTTAGTGAAATAACGTTTGCTTTTTACACGGTGATGAAGTCCAAGTTCCTCAATGATGTATTCTCTAGTCGATTCTTCATCTGCTTGTAACAGCACTTCTAGTGAATGACAGATGTGCAGTGCAAAACGCAATGAAAGCACAACCATCATGATACAGCTTATGTGCTTTACATCTAAGCCTTGAGATATGATGAGTGGGTCTACTGAACTAGACATGTATATATTGTCTCCTGTACCTTCTGCATTGTTATTTTATGTTGAAAAGCTCTGTTGAGAGCATGAAATATTAAAGATTTTGAATTTTCACCTGCAACTCACAGTTAAATAGTATTGTTTCAGTTTAAATAATTATACATAGAGAGGAAATCACATCACATACTATTATTATTGTTCTTGTGGTAAGGTACCCTCAAAAGGGGGATGCTCAATTTTCCCAGTTAGCTATTGGGAGCTATTGCACAGACTGAGTGAAAAAATTGTTAAGTTGTTTGCCAGACACACAGAAAAAAACTCTGTTCTAGTAACCAACTTAACTATTTTTTCTGTTATCAGCAATGTCACTTGAATCAAATGAATACTGGCTGGTTTCTTTTCATTTTCTGGTTTTTGTTTTTTCTAGGCTATTTCAATTGTCGATTTGTAAAGGAAACAGCTAATTTTCGAAGTAAACAATACATAATTTTACAGATACTCGCAGTATCTCAGTATGTCAAGGTTCTAAACCCTTATTACAAGCCCGAATATTTTCGGGCTTTCTTTTCACAGTCTACAGGGGCACCCAACCACTGTCTTCTGTAAAATATCTGTTCAAAATATTGTCTAGAATTTTCTGTTACTTGACGACGGCTACAATTGTTAGGAAAGTTTTCTAAAATTTTCTGGAAAATAGTACTGAATCTCTCGTAATTTGGAAAAGAGGTAAGTTCCCCTAGGATGACGGAACAGATACAAATTATATGGTGCCGCTTAGAGTGCAGTTCTAGTTATCTAAAAGTACTCTGGGTAGCCTAAAAAGTGTTTTCAATGTATTTGGGAGCAAACCGTCTTTGGGTGCCCCTGGGACCACAACTGCGATGAACTTCTTTATTTTTAAATGACATCTTGCTTCCTGCTAGTGAAACATTTTATCAGCATTTTTAAAAACAAAAAACCTCTCTCACCGATGGCTGATTTTTTAAAACAAAATTCGATTTAGCTAGTTGAGAAAAAACTTGGTGCAAACACTCCCTCCCTCCCTCCCTCCCCCCCCCCCCTCCACCCACCAACCCAACCAACCCGACAAAAGAGAGAGGGAGAGGTTGTCAAGGTTTTATTAAAAGGATATTAGACAATGGTAAATAATATAATTTAACTGACTCCCAGATAGCTGTGCCCTATTGAAAAACAAGCGCTATACTTCAGTTCGTAGTTAGGAACAGACACCTTTATAGCAAAAACAGTAACGTTTAATGAAACTTGAATTGTACACATGGTTCTACCTTTCAAATTATTCAAGACGTCTGTTCAACATTAACATTTCCCATTCTAACAAATCAAAACATACTACGCTTAAAAGTAAAAAATCGTTTTTTAAATCTTTTTTTAGAGCCATTTCAAGCTGAAGTTTCCGACCGTACAGGACGGGTAACAAACATCCCTGTAACAATTGAAAAATTCACCTTGCTAGTAGGAAAGAATATAATAAGGCGGCTAAATATTGTCCAAACAATCGGTCTACAACAAGTTAACAGAATACTTAGAAAACCTTTCTGGACCACTGAACGAACAACGGAAAACCTATCATAAACACTGAACAAACCAGTGTCAAAAGTAGATATATTGCGCTTTTTCATTTAACCATACATTATTTTCAAGCTGAAGTTTCCAACGCTATAGGACGGATACCAAAACATCTCTGTAACAATCGAAAAACTTCATCTTGCTAATAGGAGAAAATGTAAGAGCAGGGGAAAGTTTTCGAAGCAAACTATAAGGCAAAAAACAGAATACTCGGAAAACTTTCCCTCGCCCGAAAAGACAACGATAAAGCTAGTTACTTTGCCTTGCTGAACTTTGTATTAGCTGAGTAGCACTTTATACCAGCTAGAACGAATATTAAATGTCGCTATCACGGGGAAAAAGGCACTCTTCTTTTCCACTATCCCAAATAGGAAATCTGAACCTACCCGAAGGAAAAGTGTCTCTTCGCGCAAACTTGTCGAAACGTTGAAAGCTATGCAGCTTGCGTTTAACTTGTCGATAACTGGGGCAGGTTTGTAAAACGCTGTAAAAGTTTGGATGGAAAACACCTTGCGAATACAGTTGGGCTATTTTCAAAAAGCCGTTTCTGTAGAGTTCATATACAAACATTGGCCCACTTTGCGAGAACTTCACTTCGCGGACTGGTAACAACTGAACTAGGAATGCGTGTAGTATCTCAGTTCTTATAAGTAAAAAACCGCATAATCGTACGAGAGATACGAGGTCACTTTCTGAAAAAGACAGGTAGCGGCATACCTTCCACTCCAAGATATCGAATAGTAAATCTAAAGAATCACTATCGAAGTTGTTTGGCAGACAAAGTTGATTTTGGCCGTGCGGTTTTAAGCAAACACTACATATACGAAACGGGAGACTATTACGGAGAAAAGTGGAGAAAAAATCACTAACGAAGGACAAATAATTAGATGAAATTGAACGAGAATAGCTTTCGGAATTTAAGGAAATTACTGTTCTGTCATTGCTGACGATGAACGCGAAGAACAGTTGTGGGATGAGGTCAATTTCTTTAAGTACTTGTGACAGCAGCTGGTCTTCGCCGCAATATGTCATCTCAGCCATGAACTTGTTTGGTAGCTTATCTGCCACATTCAAGAAAGGTACTTTACACTTCGCTTACAAGAAACTATACAACTTATTCATTGTAAAACATTTACTGCTTATGAACTTGGCGATGTATGTCAATTTTCGGCGTTCTTAGCTCGTAGATTCCGTTAGAATGCAAGTAAACGAGGTCGATAGGATAAATCAATGCATTTACAGCTTCTTTAAAACTCTTACCGGCACTGAGTTTAAATTTTGCTGGTTCAGTCTCCGAATACTCAGCTAGATAGGCTTTTTTGTGGTCTTCCGATAATCTTAAAACTTTGCCAATGAACACTTCGGGACATTTTTCAGTAAAATTCGACGCTACTAAAGCAACGAAATCGCCAGGTATGGGAAGATATTCAATGTTTCCTTCCTCGTCTTCATCGCTCAAGATCAATACTCCGTCTTCGTCAAGGCTTCGAGAAACTGTCGAGCTTAACATATCTAGAGCCCTACTTTTCTTCTGAGCCAAGGGACGTTCGTCGTAAAACCGCTTTTGCGTCCGTACGGAATGCTTCATTAAAGTTGCAAACGATTCTCTTAGAGCAGGATCGCTACTTCCTGGCAAAGTCAAAAAATGATTTACGACCGCTTTTCTTAAATCGACCGTGGTTAACTTCATTGAAAAATATTTTTCGAAAAACGAAGACACGTAATTTGTATACGAAGCATGAGCGAAGGGATCGCCTCTTAAATTGACGAGCAAAAAATCATGTTCTTTACCCCCCAAAAGCAAGTTTCTCATTTTAGTGCAGTAAAGCTTCAAATAGTAAGTTAGGAAAGTTAATGGTGTTAGATCTGTTCTGTTCGGTCCATAAGTGAGTCTTGTTTTGTAAGCATCTTCATACAAGATGACGGTTCCGTCTTGATTAAAGCAAAGAAAATTTTGATTCCTACACTCATCGCTGTTTTGGCCGCCATAAATGCGCAAAGAGATGTATTCCTTAACTCGCCCGGGGTTAGCTGAACAGTAAAGCAGTAAGAGACACAAGTTCATGCAACTTCTAGCCTGGTCCAACCCAGTTTTCTCGCTTACTTCCCATTTTAATTCACGGCAAAGTTCTAAAAGTTCACTATAAACCACTTTCTCTAGTGCAGGCTGTTTTGCCAAATCATCTACTTTATCTCGTCGTGCTAAGCGTTCTAACTGTCTCTGTATGGCCCTCACTTTGTCTACTGAATCAGTCAAATCAAATTGACTAGATACTGATGGTACTTTCAACACGTTAATGAAAGCGGAAATGTAACGACTGCAAGTAACCGCCTTTACAGAACGCGAATCCATCATGTAATTTGAGAATTGTTGTACTATTTCCGCATCGGCACAGTAGGAAAATTTTGGGTCGACTTTTTTCACGTTTTTCAAATACCACATGAATCGAGAAAGTCTTTCAACCATCTTGTCAATAGTCACATTTTGCAACGCACTACCGTCACGGTCATAATTGAGTTCGGAGGAATAAAACCTTCGTATTTCGTTGATGTCTGAAAGGAGCTCGGGTGACATTTCTTCGCTAGTTAGAGAAGCAACCTTTTTGTTTTCATTGCAAGAGGAGTCAGAGGATTCTTGTGGTACATCATGACTGAGGGGTTCTACGGAATAACCAGTTTTACTACCCACATTCACAAGGTGTCTGCCATCGCTTTCAAGATCATCATTTTTGGAGGAAGGCCCTGGCTGATCGTCTAAACAGTTATTTTGCGTATTATCAAATTCACTTTGAAAGGTCGAAGGTATTTGAGATTTTATCGGAGAAATACCTGTTGAAACGTCGCCCGTTACAGTAGGAACTTGGGGTCCAAAGGTTTGCATGAAATGCGATAGAAATCTATAGCTACTATGAAGGCATTATAAATTTTGTTCACTTATTAATCTAAAAGGACCATTCTGAGGTGGAAGGTAACTGGTGAAAAAGCGGTTCTCGTCTTCTGTACAGACCAAAGTATCTATTTGCAGAAAATTCAATGTATTACATAAATGATCTTCCCCTACACTAAAAAACAGTTTGCTTTTGACCTCGGGAAAACAGTAAAACAATTCTTTTCCTCGTCTTATTGCATTGAGATTGCCAAACTGAACAGCCATTTCGCCAATCAAAGTTCCACCCAAAATAGCAATGTTATATACTTGAAATTTATTACATGAATCAATCAATCTTAAAAAATAAGCTAAACTATAGCATGCATTATTGACTCCTGTCCACGCGGCTGGCAATCTGTTCTGTTGACAATCTGAGAAAAGCCTCCTTACCAGTCTTTATGTACTTGAAAATTATTACATGAATCAATCAATCTTGCTGCAAAAGAGAAAAAAAAAGAAAGAAAGAAAGAAGGTTAATACTAACGAGATGCTTAAGGGTGCTTGAAACTGCCACACGCAGACTAACACACCCAAAGGCAAATTAAAATGTCTTTACAAAATAATGGCGGAAAAAAAGATCGTTCATTAGTTTCCTTTAAGAAATGAATGAATTCGGCCGAATGGGTCCTCTCCCTAGACCCTAAACCATTAACCAATTTCATAAACCCTTGCGCGATACTGAATTGTTAAGGGTTGTCTTTTCCCAAAAAATACCCCAATCTCAATTCGTAAGGGTTGATTTGACAGAAAATTAACCCTAAACCCTTTAATGGTTTATACAAATTTCGTAAGGGTTGACTTGACAGAAAATTAACCCTAAACCCTTTAATTAGGGTTTATACCAATTTCGTAAGGGTTAACTTGACAGAAAATTAACCCTAAGACCCAGTCAGAAACCGTATTGTTAACCCCTAAAGACAATTCACTGCGCTAAAATTGATGTTATTCTAGCGTGAACCTAAAAGCTGACTTGAATTCTAGTCGTACCCTGGCCCTAAAATTGTTTTACAGAATCACCCCATGCCCCATCCAAGACAGCAAAGTGTAAGGAAAATACTTGAAAAATAATATACCTGTTGACCTTATCAGGTCAAGAAAGGAACGCGTCACGGAAAGTTATTGAAAACGATAATTTAATTCGTTTACTTTTTTACGACTATAAGTACGAGATTTATGTAACTAATCAGAGTTTTCGGAAATAAATTGCTGTTACGTTTGTAAACTGTAACGTCTTTATTTTGGAGAGAAACTCGGGCGGGAAGAGAACATTAAATTATTACCACGACGGAACATTACCCGATTGATTTCAGATGATAAAAGAACAATTGAGATCTTAGAGAACTTTTAAAATTTTAAAGTTTTTAAATGCAAAATTTTACCTAATTGTCGGGCGTGGTTGATCATTTGCATTTTAAAAGTGCAAAATATGCATCATTTGGTCACAATTATAAGCAAAGATAAACGGTGTGCCGAAACAAAGTGAGAAAACTAAGGGTAAAAGCTAGATATCAGTAACGAGCCATTCCTTAATTCACCCGAGTTTTCCCGAACAGTTAAGGTGCTGCATACGGTGGATTGCCCATTGTATAACTGTACAAGTAGGAACGCCCCTTATATAAATGAATGAAATTGGGCTCACCAATCTGGCAACAGCGTCATTTAAGTATGGAATTCCAACAATATCTGCAAAAGAAAAGCGTACACGTATGAACTTGCAGTCACAACACTTTATTGACTACCAAACAACCAAACACCGTTGTATTGATTTGATAGTCATAGGTACCTTAATTTATAATATATACAATCGCATAACTCCACCCGATGCCATACTGTACGCGTAGGAACGCCCTTGATAGAAATGAAATGGAACGTTAACTCACCAGCTTTTTTCTTTCTCTAGGAGTGTTCTACGAAAGCGTCATCTAAGTATGAAATTCAAACAGAATCTGCCAAAAAGAAAGCGCACACATCGTACAATTAGCTTCGCTAACCCTAACCCCTAACCGAACTAACCCTAACTTTTTTCGATAGTAATAAGGTCAAAATAGCTACCCTAAATGATAATATATATACAATCGCTTAATTCCATCATGCTTGGACTCACCAATTTTTAATTTCAAGACGACAGTCGCTAAATGCTTTTCTTTCACTTCTCCAATTGCGTTAAACACATAAACTAAGGCGAAGGCTACTCCGGCACATTTCCATGTTCTCTTTTCAACGAGAAAAATACGATCGTCTTTCTGTGAATCAGAAAAGTACCCAGTTCACTTAAAATAGGTCTTTTTTGTGGTACAGAGCAGCAGAGCAGTGTCCAGATTTGAAACAGTCGTTATAACCCTTTAAAAGACTCAATGAAATAAACGGTCAAGACACCCACTTACCAAGGCTCTTCGCATTCGTTGTCGGCTTAGTGAAGACTCTCACAAGGCAACCCAGGTGTTATACATCTTAGTGCCATGATGAAATACTGTGCTCTGATTGGCTTTTCTGTTGTGAAAGCGATGCCCGCTTCTTGATATGACAACAAAACGAAAATAGAAAAACAACACCAGGACAACGCCTAGGTTATAAACCCTTAGCTTTGTTGGTCATTTGAAATAAATTCAAGGCTGCTAACAGATCATGTTTAACGCAGATCAAAATACAATTGTACCAGTGGTCTTAATATTGCAAAAGGACAACCAGCTGTTTTGCTAGCGTGTTGGCACGCTCCTTATTGCTGGGTTCATCTTGCTACAACAGGCGATAATTTTAGAGGACATTGAATTAACTGATTAGTGTTGAAGAGGCAAGGCAATTAGCAATTTAATCAAGGCCGGGTTCAAGTTGAAATAGGCATACTTGATAATAAAGAGTGTATTCATGAAACCGGCTTAGCATGCTCAATGGTCACCTGTTTGCCTTTCGTAAAACGTCCACTAACCCTAATAAGGCAGCTTAGTTATAGCAGTTATTGTATGCGTTGCGAGGGCGACTTTGTTAGGAAGTTCTTTGTTAAGAAAAGAAAAACGAATTTTAAAATGACAATAAGCTAGTATTGACAGAAAATCATTTCATTGGACTTCCCCGAAAATTCCAATACCTACGCTACCCCAGAGAGATCGAAAGTGAAACAACAACAGCAAAAAAATGACTACCCACCCTTCCCATGGCGTTTCCCCTCAACAAAAACAAAATCGGCCGAGGGTAGAATTACAAAACAACTTGTTCCTGTAAGATTTCCTAATAAGTAACGCACTGTTCATATACATTCGTTTTAATTTTTAGCTCAGTCGGTAGAGCGCTTGACTGCAGAGCGGGAGGTCGCGGGTTCGATTCCTGGGGCCGGACCAATACTTAGGGTCTTAAAATAACTGAGAAATGAAGGTACTTCCTTTGCCCTGCGGGCGGCTGGACCTTCGTGTGGCTCGGATGACCACGTAAAATGGCGGTCCCGTCTCCATTAGGAGACGTTAAAATGAGGGCCACAAGTTTATTAGCCTTTGGCTATTAAGTGCTACCCTCTTTAAATAAAGGCTATTTTTTTTATTTTTATTTTTTTTTTATTTTTTTTTTAATTGCTTTGTGCAGTGTTATAAGGGAATTTTAGTGAAGTTTGTGGTTCGTGGAGTTTCCGTGAATAGTTGTGGAAGGGAAGTTCCTTAAAAGTATTATTAGGTCATTGAAAAAAAAAAACAAGGCTAGAGACCACGGTATAGGCTCAAGGCCATACTTCCGGTTGACCTGGATGGTTCAAGATAACCGGAAGTGAATAGGTCGCTGAACTTTTTGTCTAATGTTTAATGCTTTATTTTAAGGGTGTCCTGAATCTATTTTAAAATGAAATAAGCAAGCACATTGGTGTTGAGTTTTCTGTACCAATATGGACAATTTAGTACCGTTGTTTCCCTTTTTCGAATTAAAAATGGTCAGTCACTCGGGGGGGTACTCACTAATACGAGACATATGGGTATGTGACACCCATCGAATAGGGTTTTTGTGCCGTTTTGGTCTGAAAACGAGTATACACTTTGCGCATTTTAGTCTGGATTCGTGGGAGCTACGGATTGTCTGAAAACGGGTATGAATTTTAGAGGTCTAATATGAAAACGGGTGTGGAAAATTATATTTTTGGTGTGATATCGCGTCAGGATAGGACGAACCGCACGGAACACCCCTAGGAGAATTCCAAGGAGAAACCCCTCCTCCCCAACCACGTGACATGTGATTCTCCGTGGTGAAAATACGTGAAACACGAGGTATTGAGATTTCTGCGATCAACTCTCAGGCAGCTTAAGAGGAGTTCTCTTTAACAGAATTCGTCCCAAGTACGCCCTGAAATGACGTTACTCACGTAGTAATGGCGAAACGGTAAGCTACATTTCATTAGCAGCGAATTATATTAGTTATATCCACAGCTGACACTGTTATTTACAAAATAATTATTTCCAGCCTCAGAATATTCGATCGCTTCTTTGTTTTGATGTGTCATCCTGGCCAGTTGTTAAAGGTTGGAAAAAGAGTTGTAAAGTGTGGTTTGATTGTGAATTCTGTGAACTATTCTCTGTGAAAGCTGGATTTGAAATTGCTGGAGAATTTTAAAAAACCACTGAAGCACACTCAGCCAATTTTCTGACCAAGGATTCTGTAACACATGGTTAGTGACCAAAATTAAGTTCAATCTATCCGCCAAGAGTAAAGCGAGACACTGTCTTATCATTGTATTTTGTGGGGCTAAAATCCTTCATAATTCGATCAGCTGTTAAAGTCAGGTCTCCTAATTGTTCTGATAATTGCATGTTCACTTGTTATAGGCTGAGCTCTAAGTGCCAGCAGGGGGAGCATTCGCCCGGCCAAACCTCTGTGCGGCCCAACGTGCCGTGAGCAATTGCTGACTGGGAAGTCACCTGCCTGTCCTTTGTCTCGGCGCCCCTGCATCCAGGTAAGGAATGGACACCATGATTGCTCAAGTGAGTGCATGTCCACTGAGTTTAAGGGCTGAGCCATCATTGTGGATGATGCGGTATTAATTATTATTCTCATGCATTATAACACTGGTGCAGACAATTTCGCTGGACTTTAATGATTATAATTGTATAAGGCTAGACTGTCTTCCGTGACACTGGTTCATTGATTCGTACATGCATGAGTCAGTGTCATATTATGTGGCAGTTTCTTTCATGTTGAGCTCGGGGTTAATTAGTCTTTGGTTTGCCTTGGTATCAAAAAATTCATTCAGCAGGCAAATTTTACCCTAGCTTATAGCCCGCGACAGTGCAAGAACACAGATGAACAGCCTGAAATAATTATTAGCCAATTAATTCTGATGTCCACTCAGCGAAAAGAGGCTCGATCCCAGTGTGGAAAAAGGATTAGAGTTCTTACACTAATACGAATACTGTATAGTACATCATGTTATTTACATTTCAAAATAATTATTTCCAGCCTCAGAATATTCGATCGCTTCTTTGTTTTGATGTGTCATCCTGGCCAGTTGTTAAAGGTTGGAAAAAGAGTTGTAAAGTGTGGTTTGATTGTGAATTCTGTGAACTATTCTCTGTGAAAGCTGGATTTGAAATTGCTGGAGAATTTTAAAAAACCACTGAAGCACACTCAGCCAATTTTCTGACCAAGGATTCTGTAACACATAGTTAGTGACCAAAATTAAGTTCAATCTATCCGCCAAGAGTAAAGCGAGACACTGTCTTATCATTGTATTTTGTTGGGCTAAAATCCTTCATAATTCGATCAGCTGTTAAAGTCAGGTCTCCTAATTGTTCTGATAATTGCATGTTCACTTGTTATAGGCTGAGCTCTAAGTGCCAGCAGGGGGAGCATTCGCCCGGCCAAACCTCTGTGCGGCCCAACGTGCCGTGAGCAATTGCTGACTG
>OX393561.1:24633377-24708377 GCA_947652115.1 Blastomussa wellsi
CGACTAAGAGGGTCTTTAAATTCTGTTTTGTGTGGTGTTGTCAAACCAAGTTTACCGGGGGTGGAGGGGTGCTCCCATATGAACAAAGGCGTACGAGGCGCCTGGGGGGCTGCAGCGCTCCCCAGTTTCAAAAATTTTCGACATTTTTCGGGCAAAACGCGTAGAATAGACCAATTCCAATATATTAAAATTCTAATATGGCGCCGAGGCTTAGGGGAATAAAACAAAAGAAATTATTTATTCACCCCTAAGCCTCGATGCAAAATCTTTTGTTTTATTCCCCCGAGCCTCGGTGACATGTTAGCGTCGCACAGGCTTGTCAACAGTTTTACACTGTCACGTTGCCTGAACAAAGCCATGTATTGGCAAACGTAACACGCAACATAAGTCAACAGACTTGCGCGTGAAAATTTACAGCTTAATCGTGTGGTGCTAGAATGTCACATTGACGAATAAAGGAGATAGAAACCTAAACACTGAGCTCAAGAGAAAAAAGCTCGTCCGAGTTGATGCAAGAAACAACCTTGGCGACACACAGCGTCTCTCTAAGACAAACTAATAGCCTTCAAGAAGTAAAGCTACAGCAGTATTTGGTTTCGTCGGACAAAGATAATTATCGTATCCGTGATAAGACGCAACAATAACTTATAACCCCGCGACAAATTTGTTGTAAGCAAAATGGGCGCCAACTGAGTCTGCGTCATAGTCACATATTTGGAATCAATTGGGCCTTCACTTTCGCCATCGAGAAGTCCCTGGCATTCAAACAACTGCGCAAAACCTTTGTCCTTTAAATCATCAGCAAAACAAAGCAGTACTTGGTCTCTCTTTTTTAAATTGCATTGAGAACCTCCCAGAGCCCCCAGTGTAGGAACCCAAGGGGGCCCCTTTTGAAGAAAGGGCTTCTCTGAGGGTATTCTTAAAATATGATTTTCCTAAATTTTGTTTTTCAGATTGAAATGCAAAATTGCCATCCACCTTTTTTTTCCCGTTGATAACGGAAATAATTTTCAAACCAACACAAAGAGGATCCAGTTCGCAAAAACGCAGCCACCGCCAAATAGCATTTTCAGAGCTCCTCCCCTCTTTCAGAATTTCGTTTCCTAAACAACAGATTTCGTGATCAACCAAAAAGTCCATCAGATATTTTAAACGAGGAGTATATTGAAATCGAGATACTCTAAAAGCTTCAGCAGCTCGAACAACTTTACCCATCTGTTCGAAAGGAGCAGCTAAACCAAAAATAGCCCTAGCATTCTCAGTTTGAGACTTCAAAATGCCCTTCGCAATGTTAGACTTGCAAGGAGATCCATTGTAAAGAGATGAATAAATTGACATCAACTGCTCTTTGTCTCTGATTTCATTGTGAAAACAGAACTGAGTGGCCGTAAAAAAATCGAAATCATGTTTAACAATAGTCTCGCTGTCCAAAATGACAGCTTTCCTAAAATAAGTCTCATATCTTTTAATTACATCTTCAAAAAGACAAAGATCCGAACAGCCATGTCCAAAAACGGTAGCAGAACTCCAAGAGATATGCATCTCATTTTGAAAAACTCTTTTCACTTGTCTTATTGAGAGCATATCCCTCTGCTTATTTCCAGAAGAACAAACATGAAAAACATGAAAGCTATTCCGACCTCTAAAATCATAATGAAAAACTTTAGCAAAATGATTTTGCAGAGAATCGACATTTTCGCCACCTACAACACCTTCAAAACATACTACAAATTGATAACATTTCGTTGTTTCTACACACGTAAATCCTGAAACTGTTTAAAATATAACTTTCAACTTGTCTCTCGGAAAACCGCTGCCGCGGACGAGGCTGCTCTTCACCACCTAAAAAAATCACAGAAAATGTTCTCCACACATCAAAAACAGGAATTCTCTACGAGTCAAAATTTGCCCTCCCTTATCAGTATATCCTTCAACAGCTTCACGCTTCGCTGTTTGCCTTTTAAATTTCGCCACTGCAGGTGAGTCTTCAAAACAATTTCCATGTTCAAACCAATCAAAAACAGAAACGGCACCGTTACAACAAACAGAAAACCCAGCAAAACTTTCACCAAATTCTGCTACTGGGCTTCTAAAAGGTAACGACATTTCCACATTGTAAATTCTCCCTGTCAAACTTTGCACGAGTCTTTTCCTAACTAAATTATTTCTTATGTATGGCGGATAAGGATCATTCATTCTTCCAGGCCAATCATAAATCCAACTTCTGTTCCAAGACAAAGCTCCAACAACGAAATGTGAAAGTGCCCTAGGAACAGGAAACAGTCCTCTAGTAGGTGTCTCAACCCAAACTAAAAAAAAAAACAAAAATCTAAATAGCAGATTTATTTCCCAAAAATATCAGCCAAACAATTTGAACATCGATGTAAGCAAAACTCAACATTCTCAGTCTTTTCTAATAACTTTACAAAGCAAGCATCGAATTGAAAAACAAATTTTTCCAAAGTCTTTCTCTTCCTGACATGTGGCAAACTAAATCTATTCAGCCGCTTCAGCTCTCTCAAAAAAAATTGAATCTGCCTGTTTTCCTTACCTAATTCCTTTATCTCTCTCTGGACACTCCTAGCATTCTCCAAAACAGGATCGACAACGCCTGAAGGTTGCATTTCTTCATCTGAGAAATCTGAGAGCTCATCGCTTGTCTGGAACTGACGTACCAAACCAGAAGACCTGCAAAATACAAAAGTTCTCCATATTGCCACTTTTGAGCACTCTGAGCAAAAGATTCAACGAGTGCGCCACGTTGCCTATCACTCACAGTGTTCAACAATGCCAATATGGAAAAATACTTGCCCTTCTCCTTCTCCTCCTGTTTCTCTGACATCCTCATCATCCTCATATCCATCACCTCGTAAAGATTTCAGCCTCCTGTAAGCGAAAATAAAATTAGCCACAAAAGGCGCACTAGTGGGAGGAAGAGAATGACAATTTTGTTTACAGAAGTCACTGCATAGCTGGCCACAACGCAGTGATACTCCTAATAAACAGAACTGTATTCCCTCCCTCCTTCTAGTTTGCCTAAAGTGGCTAATCAAATCTCACTTACTTCAGAGGCCTTTTTCCCTTGTCTCGAGTGAGCTTCTCCTCAGTCACATCTGCAGACTTAGGCAAATCTGAAGTCAAATCTCCTCTGCCTTCTCCTTCTTCACCTGCAATTGTTTTACAAACTGATAAACTTTGAGATGTTTCCTGATGAATCCTCATATTCTCCTCACCGTTTGCCTACCTGATTCGTTATCCTGGCTTTTATCATCGCCATGGTCATACAAGCAGAAATCACATTTCCCAACAGGACAATCATCAGTGTAAACTCTAACAGAAGACTTCTCTGCGAACAATCCATGCACACCAGCAGAAGGTCGAAGATTGACTTTACCACATTGCACGCAAGACACCTCCCGATTCCAACCTCTACCGTATTTTGCCTGTAAGAAACACAAAGCTTATTGAAGAATAGGTCAACCTCAACAAAGTATCAGATTTTGTTGAGAGGACTTATTCAATAAACAGAGTGTACTTACCACCATCGCTATAGTTGAAGTCCAGGAGCTGTAATCAAACAGACAATTCTAAAAAAGAAATAAAATTAAACTTCGATAATGACCATACCAATTCAACCAAATTGGAATGGACATTATCGAGTTTACCTCATCGTCGCAACGCAAATGTTCCTCTGTTGCCACTTGCTCAAAGCCACAACCTGGGCAGTTGAAATTTCTGTTGAGAACAGGCCCATCAGTAGAAATTTCGGTCAAATATCTCCGCCAAGAACTTTCAGGCAATTCCCACGGTAGATATGACTGATTTTCTGATGCCAAACCACTGTCTTCAGTAAGAGAAGCTTCGCTGCAAACAAGAGACTCCTCACGCACGTCCGACATCTCCAAAAACAACTAGAAAATGCTACGCAATACCACCTCGCATGCATGAAAAGTGCAAAAATTTGTCAAATGAATAAATTTAAATGCATAAAAAGTGCAAAAATTTGACGAATTCGAATTTTTGACAATTTTTTACCGATCGGTTGAAGAGGAAACTGACAGATTTACCGATCGGTTAAAGAGTAATTGACAGCTTTACCGATCGGTAAAAAAATGACTGACAGATTTACCGATCGGTTAAAAAAAGATTGAAATGAAATTTGCTTAATTAAATTAAAATGAAATTTGCATAAATTAAATTAAATAAATTAAAATTTCAATCGATAATCAATCAATACAAATCGAAAGTCAAACACCGATCGGTAAACCTCCACCGATCGGTCACTGCTCACCGATCGGTAAAAAGCAAGCCAGCAATTACCGATCGGTAAAAATGAGCCTGCAAAGTCCTTTTGGAAAGCTCTCTTAGCCCGCGATATTTGAGCCTGCAATACTTGTGACCGCATTACGCTAAATGCAATTCTTATAATCTTGAAGTTTAATTTAAAAGGTTTCGTGCAAAAGTATCGCGGGCGCAGCACCGCGGGCTCAAGATTTTTGAAAAAAGGCTCCAAATGAGAAATAAACGTTCAAACGTCGAAGACATTTTGAGAGAAGAACGTTTGTCGCTGCAGGTTAGTATAACTTTTCGATTTTGAAGCGCATGGGAGACGTTGATCCGGATTTAGGAGGAGTAGAAGAACTTGACATTTATGAGGCACTTTTCAAAGGAGAAGATGAAGGCGAAGGCGAAGGCGACTTATTCTTAGGACATCTGAACGATTGGCGGGCGAGCGATTTTCACTTGCTTACAAAAACTATAGATCATTGG
Organism: Blastomussa wellsi; assembly: GCA_947652115.1. Classification (NCBI taxonomy): domain Eukaryota; kingdom Metazoa; phylum Cnidaria; class Anthozoa; order Scleractinia; family Plerogyridae; genus Blastomussa; species Blastomussa wellsi. The sequence goes on from OX393561.1 coordinate 24,638,148, forward strand.
AACTGGGAGAAACTGAGAGAAATTTATTCTATAATTCCTTGGGACCAGGTTAGTTTTATGAAAGGAAAGCAAAAAGCTCTATTTGAAGCTTTTCGAAAGGCTGTATTTGATGAAATTCACAGCGACACAGACATAAACAGAGGAACTTTGAGTTCAGGCCAGCCAACCTTTGTTGGGCGATTTCGTCAACAAGCTCTGTACGAACTTGGAAAACTTGATCAAGGGCGAAAGATTGGGTCTGATGCCATAGGTTATCAAGGCAGCTACATAACTTTAACTCCTTTAGGACAAATTTTGAAACTGTTGAACAAAGTTATTGAATCGTGGGATAAAGGACCCGGTCATTACCTTGACTTCTCCGCTTACTTGCAGAACAATTCAGACATGAAGTTTTCTTATGGCTACTGATTTGCCTACTGATTTGCCTGTAATTCCCGAGGAAGATGAAAGGCGACATCATCACCACCACCTCCGCGAAGAGGTGCCCATGGTAGAAATAGAAGGCGGTGAATCAGCAAACGTAGAAATCATTGAAACAGAAGACATGGATGATCTCGAAGTAGCACAATTTTTGGCTAACATGCCAAAAAGATTAAAGTCAAAATTTTTGAAAGAAAGTTTTGCGGAATCCTCTGAAGCAGAAAATGGTGACAACGGCTCTCCGAGGTAAGTTGAATGTATTCTTTTTCTCTTGCGTTGTCAGCCTGTTGATTTTATGCCTTTTGTCCTTTCCTTCGTTGATTTTATGCCTTTTGTCCTTTCCTTCCCTTTATGCTCCCCCATCCTTCTGCGTAAATCGTTCATGAGGCAACCTTCTTTTTAGGCCAGTTGTGAATCCTCTTTCGTCTCTGGAGCTTCCTAAGACAACAATAGTAGAAGAAGAAATAGGCGACCAGCTTGACGGCAAAACGCCTGCGATCCGATCCCAAACTTCCAAAAAAAAAAAAAGAGTTCAACCATATCCCAAAAGTGATCCTAAAAGTGAATCAAAAAGTGAAGAAGCTGTTGGTTACGAGCACAGGAGAAAGCATAGGCGAGAAAGAAAGCATAAGCCAGATCTCGGAAACGAAGAGTTAAATTTTATCAATTACAAGAAAAAAAATTTCACGTTTGTGAAAAATCATGTCTTCACGCCTTGCGTTTGGAATCACATAAAGGTTCCTAGTTTAAACATCAACACTTATCAGCCCTTCATTTCAATGTTGTTTCAAATGGAGCAAGACAAATGGCTTATTTGGATGCTAGAAAAAATAATAATCAGATCGAGTGACTTGCCAATGAGTGAAGCTCAAGAATGGACAAGTTTTTGGGCTGGGCAAGGAGCTTCCAGAGCTGATGTTCCTGCTGCCCAGAAAACGTATGGCGGTCCATTTGTTGATTATGTGCCAGCTGTTGCTGCAAATGATCAAAATTCTGTTTGTTCACCAATTGATTTGGCTTCTAAACCTCCTGCTGACTATCCAGTCAATATAAGAGAATGGGCAGCAAAATACGACACGTTAGGTGATATTACTAATTACAAGAAGAAGGTCGCTGTTCCTCCAAATCCCAACTGGGTTGCTTCAGGAGGGGCAATGAGCTGCAGCAATAGAAGATTGGATGATTTCTATGGCGCAAATTCTGGTCCTTATTTCCAATTGAATTATTTCAAAAATTCTTGTGATCCACGAACAGCCAATTACGGAACGTGGACACGTTCAAGCAGCGGCACTACTCTTCCAAATCTTCTATTCCCTCCAGACCAAGCAGGAATGCAATCTCTCGCTTCCTACCCTGCACAAAGCTGCGCCTTTAATGACAATCAACATGCTTCCGCGTTTCATGGCACTTGAGTAACAAGACGAAAACATGTTTCCCTGTTTAGATGATCCCTTTGCAGCAGATCTGTATTTGTGTGCTAGTTGGGGGCGAACACATCAATACGCAGCCGATATTACCCATCTAAATACACACCAACTCTCTTTGGGGTTCTGTGGGTCTTTATTGCCTAGACCACCGCTAAAGCACCCTCTAAATCCCCCAAAGAGAGAAAGGGGACCGGATTTAGTGAGTGATACCGTCACACATCTGCTTGATCGTTTCTAATTTGTAGCGAAGTGAGTGGTCTAAATACCGTTCGTAAGCGGTAGACTTCCAGTCACCTTGTAGCTTAATATAATCACTAGGTACACCGCAATGCAAAGCAAAGGTAGCGCCTCCTCGTCTAAAAGAATGTCCAGAGAAACGCAGGCTGTCAAGACCGCATTTATCTAGTGTTTGTTTCAGTTTGCTGTTGAAAACAGAATATGTAAGAGTCCTAAGGTCACGGCCTTCTCGGAAGGTAAACGCTGGTTTTGCAGCATGTTGGGGGCTTTGATAGACACCCGCGAGTTGGAACGCCTGCGTTACCGCTGACCAAGGGCATAACGACGAGTGAGCGATTCGAGGAACTGGGACAAGAAGGGTGCGATTTCGATACTGAATGGTTTTAGACCAGCGAACCACCAGGACAATTCCCCACGGGTACAACCTAACGTCGCAGTTGCGCAGGTGGCGGTGGGGGTCAAAAGCCGCTGTTGAAGTTGGCAGCAGGTTTGATTTGCGGAAAAATGAGAAAAATGCTACTAGACACGCTGCCCAAAAGGTTGCGTCTATGGAGGAGTTGAGGTTTAAAACGGCCTGAATTTTATAAAGGACATCAGGTGTGATAGGAAGTTTTTGCGAGATAGATGCGCCGTTAATTCTCTTGATACCTCGGAGAAGAAGGGTTTTCTGGTGTTTGAAGAGCGGTTCTTCAAGTGGGTTAGGATAGCCAAATTGAAAGTGCAATAGGCGGACAACGTTGAGATAGTTAGGGATGCTGTTTGTTGACAGAGTTCGCGCGAGAAAAACAATGTATCGAAGGAGGTGCATAGCTTGGCAGGGAACCGGTGTATAACCAAAGAAGAGGCAAAAACGAAGGTACGCTCGTAACTGCGACTTGTAGGTGGCCGTTGTAGATTGTGCAAAGGCATAGGAGCGGTACTGTCTCAATTCTTCTTGAAGTAGTTGTTCTTGAGCATGGACTGCACCTGGCGTGGGAGAGAAGAAAACGCTGATTGTGTAAAGTGATCTTGGCAGCTGTCGTTACCTGTTTGTATGCGACTTAAGAGTTCCCTTAACACATGACTTAGTGCAGGGTCATGAAGGCGCGAGATGGCGTCTGCCACTGAGTTAGCCTTGGATGGTATGAAACGCGCAGTGATGCGAAAATTATAGGTAGCTGAGAGCCAGAATATGGCTCGAAGCCATTGCATGACTTGAGGGTTGCGACATGTACCTTTGTTCAAAGCGCAGATTGTCGTAGTGTTATCTGAGTACACAACGACCCACTTGTCACGCAACTGGTATTTCCAGCGAGATAATGCCAGTAAAACTGTGAATGTTTCTTTTAAGTTGATATGCGCAGACTCTAGATTTGGGTGATCTTCTGCCCATTTAGTATAGAACCAGTCACCCCGAAAGAACCCGCCACCACCTATAGGGCAAGCATCAGTGGAAAATTCGTCCGAAGAAACTGGCTCTGAGTCAACAAAGAAAGTTTTGCCATTAAAGACACTTAGGAAGTTCGCCCACCACGAAAGATCAGCACGCAGCTGTTTGTTAATTCGGGTGTGGTGATGTGGTCGCGATAATGTGTTCATTACGTCGATTATGCGCCGCAGGAATGTTCGCCCTCCGAAGACAACCCTCGCTGCAAAATTTAACTTGCCGACAAGGCTTTGCAACTCACGCTTTGTGATCGATCGCCTTATTAATGCATCGCTGAGTAATTCACGCAGTTCGCATAGTTTGCTCTCGGGCAAGCAAAGTTGCCTAAGCACTGTATCGATCTCTATGCCTAGAAAAGTTAGTCGCTGAGTGGGGCCAATTACTTTTTCCCAGTTTATGATAAATCCAAGTTCGCTCAAAAGTTTGACAAGTTCATTGTAAGCCAGTTCACACTCACGTCTGCTATCGCCAATGATAAGAAAGTCATCCAGATAAGCGAGGACTGTGTTGAACCCCCGGCGGGCCATCATGCGCGTGACAGCTTGTGTTAATCTGTGAAAGATCTCCAGTGATTTTGCGGCCCCGAAGGGGAGTTTGTTGTCATACAAATACGTGAAATGTTTGTCACCCTCGAATCGCCACGCAAGACCAGTGGCGCAGTAGTTCGATGGGTGTATTGGAACATGACGATAGGCACTCTTGAGATCGATTTTCGCCAGATAGGCGTTTGGCTTAATATTCGATACTGCTTGTTCAACAGTTACGTAAGAAAAGTGTTGCGGTGTGGCATAGGAATTTACATTGGAGTGCTGTGGTCTGCTACAATCATGAATGAGCCGGATTTTGTCAGTGTTTGGCTTAGGGATAGCCCCCAGTGCGCTAATAATAGTGGGTTTTGCCTGTGTTACTACGTAATTGCCGTTTCTAATTTCCTCGCGAATTTGTTTCTCTACTTTGTCACGCACATCGCTTGCGGTCGCTGATTTGTAGTTGCTAATTTCCGCCTTTTCTAAAACGCTATTGCTGGGAATAATTTGAAACCCGTTTGTGAGTCCGTCAATGATAAAATCCCCGTCGGGATCATGTTCGAGATTCCGTATCCAGGCCTGGTGATTCAAAGGGGAGATAATAACCGGTGTATCTATTGGCTGTCACGCCGTGGTGATTGTGTGATGCTCATGCTGTGGGTGTCCTTGATGACAGTTTGGCACCAAGCAGACGTGCTGATAACGACAGTTTGGCCAATGACATCCTGTAATAGAATTAAACTTGCGGCAAATAGGGATCGTGTGGGGTTCCTGTGGTTGGCAGTTTAGGCGTGGGGGAAGTTTCTGTAAGTTAGCGCCTGGCATTGGAGGCCGACGCCTAATTAGAAATCTTGTATGCAGATGCTGAGAGTCACTTCCCCATCTGAAACCATACTCACACTGTAACTTACGATATTCGTTATCGTACGCAACCACCGAAGCAAGAGTGTGAGACTCGAGGAGCTCAGCAAATTTCACTGTGTATGCCAAGTAATCGGCAATGTCGGAAGTGGTCGCCGACAGCTTTCCCTTTTTGAGGAGCTCGTGCATAATTCGCGAGTTTGCGGCAACCCACATTGAAAGGGTAATTTGTTCCAATTTTGGTTTCCCTTTTGCCGCACGGACAACAATCTTTGCCCCGCTGGCATTGTTTCCAATTTCTTGTTCTTCTTCGCTATTGTCATATGTTCCCAGGTTAACAAAGTCTGGTATTAACAAAGGTTTCTCACCTTGTTTAGTGCCTGCCTTTTGCTGACGGCCCAAAAACACGTGTGGGTCATTGTCCAGTCGTGAGAGGGTGGTCGAATTTAGCGGTGCTGGCGCCTTGCCTGAGCCGCTGAAGTCGGTCGTTCCGAGGGCCAAAAGCGAGTCCTCTAGTGTGCCTGCTCCTTCAATCTTCTTCAGGATTTCGTCAAGACCGCCATCTTTCGCTATGGTTTTGGTCGTGACTGGAGTGCTTTCGTCGCTCGTCGTTTCTTTCGCACCTGTCTGCTTTAACTTTCTCAAAGCCGCTCAAAAATACGCTTCTGGCCCACGCTTAGACCCAGGTTTTCCGAATCGTTGGAAGTGAGGAGTTTCAAGGCCTCCTCACTATCAAGATCCTCTTTTTTCAGTACCTCAATGGGGTTCTGTGGGTCTTTATTGCCTAGACCACCGCTAAAGCACCCTTTCGGGAAGGGTGGGGTGGGTAAAAAAAAATTTTACAATGATACTGCTGCACGTGCTAGCTCGCTAGAATGGTAATAATGAAGTGACACACAATTTGCCGAGATATGTACATGGGCCTGACAAGCATTTCCGTAATATATATTTAATCCCGATAAACAGGTTTATCACTCACTAAATACACACCAACTCTCTTTGGGGTTCTGTGGGTCTTTATTGCCTAGACCACCGCTAAAGCACCCTCCAAATCCCCCAAAGAGAGAAAGGGGACCGGATTTAGTGAGTGATGCCGTCACACATCTGCTTGATCGTTTCTAATTTGTAGCGAAGTGAGTGGTCTAAATACCGTTCGTAAGCGGTAGACTTCCAGTAGCCTTGTAGCTTAATATAATCACTAGGTACACCGCAATGCAAAGCAAAGGTAGCGCCTCCTCGTCTAAAAGAATGTCCAGAGAAACGCAGGCTGTCAAGACCGCATTTATCTAGTGTTTGTTTCAGTTTGCTGTTGAAAACAGAATATGTAAGAGTCCTAAGGTCACGGCCTTCTCGGAAGGTAAACGCTGGTTTTGCAGCATGTTGGGGGCTTTGATAGACACCCGCGAGTTGGAACGCCTGCGTTACCGCTGACCAAGGGCATAACGACGAGTGAGCGATTCGAGGAACTGGGACAAGAAGGGTGCGATTTCGATACTGAATGGTTTTAGACCAGCGAACCACCAGGACAATACCCCACGGGTACAACCTAACGTCGCAGTTGCGCAGGTGGCGGTGGGGGTCAAAAGCCGCTGTTGAAGTTGGCAGCAGGTTTGATTTGCGGAAAAATGAGAAAAATGCTACTAGACACGCTGCCCAAAAGGTTGCGTCTATGGAGGAGTTGAGGTTTAAAACGGCCTGAATTTTATAAAGGACATCAGGTGTGATAGGAAGTTTTTGCGAGATAGATGCGCCGTTAATTCTCTTGATACCTCGGAGAAGAAGGGTTTTCTGGTGTTTGAAGAGCGGTTCTTCAAGTGGGTTAGGATAGCCAAATTGAAAGTGCAATAGGCGGACAACGTTGAGATAGTTAGGGATGCTGTTTGTTGACAGAGTTCGCGCGAGAAAAACAATGTATCGAAGGAGGTGTATAGCTTGGCAGGGAACCGGTGTATAACCAAAGAAGAGGCAAAAACGAAGGTACGCTCGTAACTGCGACTTGTAGGTGGCCGTTGTAGATTGTGCAAAGGCATAGGAGCGGTACTGTCTCAATTCTTCTTGAAGTAGTTGTTCTTGAGCATGGACTGCACCTGGCGTGGGAGAGAAGAAAACGCTGATTGTGTAAAGTGATCTTGGCAGCTGTCGTTACCTGTTTGTATGCGACTTAAGAGTTCCCTTAACACATGACTTAGTGCAGGGTCATGAAGGCGCGAGATGGCGTCTGCCACTGAGTTAGCCTTGGATGGTATGAAACGCGCAGTGATGCGAAAATTATAGGTAGCTGAGAGCCAGAATATGGCTCGAAGCCATTGCATGACTTGAGGGTTGCGACATGTACCTTTGTTCAAAGCGCAGATTGTCGTAGTGTTATCTGAGTACACAACGACCCACTTGTCACGCAACTGGTATTTCCAGCGAGATAATGCCAGTAAAACTGTGAATGTTTCTTTTAAGTTGATATGCGCAGACTCTAGATTTGGGTGATCTTCTGCCCATTTAGTATAGAACCAGTCACCCCGAAAGAACCCGCCACCACCTATAGGGCAAGCATCAGTGGAAAATTCGTCCGAAGAAACTGGCTCTGAGTCAACAAAGAAAGTTTTGCCATTAAAGACACTTAGGAAGTTCGCCCACCACGAAAGATCAGCACGCAGCTGTTTGTTAATTCGGGTGTGGTGATGTGGTCGCGATAATGTGTTCATTACGTCGATTATGCGCCGCAGGAATGTTCGCCCTCCGAAGACAACCCTCGCTGCAAAATTTAACTTGCCGACAAGGCTTTGCAACTCACGCTTTGTGATCGATCGCCTTATTAATGCATCGCTGAGTAATTCACGCAGTTCGCATAGTTTGCTCTCGGGCAAGCAAAGTTGCCTAAGCACTGTATCGATCTCTATGCCTAGAAAAGTTAGTCGCTGAGTGGGGCCAATTACTTTTTCCCAGTTTATGATAACTCCAAGTTCGCTCAAAAGTTTGACAAGTTCATTGTAAGCCAGTTCACACTCACGTCTGCTATCGCCAATGATAAGAAAGTCATCCAGATAAGCGAGGACTGTGTTGAACCCCCGGCGGGCCATCATGCACGTGACAGCTTGTGTTAATCTGTGAAAGATCTCCGGTGATTTTGCGGCCCCGAAGGGGAGTTTGTTGTCATACAAATACGTGAAATGTTTGTCACCCTCGAATCGCCACGCAAGACCAGTGGCGCAGTAGTTCGATGGGTGTATTGGAACATGACGATAGGCACTCTTGAGATCGATTTTCGCCAGATAGGCGTTTGGCTTAATATTCGATACTGCTTGTTCAACAGTTACGTAAGAAAAGTGTTGCGGTGTGGCATAGGAATTTACATTGGAGTGCTGTGGTCTGCTACAATCATGAATGAGCCGGATTTTGTCAGTGTTTGGCTTAGGGATAGCCCCCAGTGCGCTAATAATAGTGGGTTTTGCCTGTGTTACTACGTAATTGCCGTTTCTAATTTCCTCGCGAATTTGTTTCTCTACTTTGTCACGCACATCGCTTGCGGTCGCTGATTTGTAGTTGCTAATTTCCGCCTTTTCTAAAACGCTATTGCTGGGAATAATTTGAAACCCGTTTGTGAGTCCGTCAATGATAAAATCCCCGTCGGGATCATGTTCGAGATTCCGTATCCAGGCCTGGTGATTCAAAGGGGAGATAATAACCGGTGTATCTATTGGCTGTCACGCCGTGGTGATTGTGTGATGCTCATGCTGTGGGTGTCCTTGATGACAGTTTGGCACCAAGCAGACGTGCTGATAACGACAGTTTGGCCAATGACATCCTGTAATAGAATTAAACTTGCGGCAAATAGGGATCGTGTGGGGTTCCTGTGGTTGGCAGTTTAGGCGTGGGGGAAGTTTCTGTAAGTTAGCGCCTGGCATTGGAGGCCGACGCCTAATTAGAAATCTTGTATGCAGATGCTGAGAGTCACTTCCCCATCTGAAACCATACTCACACTGTAACTTACGATATTCGTTATCGTACGCAACCACCGAAGCAAGAGTGTGAGACTCGAGGAGCTCAGCAAATTTCACTGTGTATGCCAAGTAATCGGCAATGTCGGAAGTGGTCGCCGACAGCTTTCCCTTTTTGAGGAGCTCGTGCATAATTCGCGAGTTTGCGGCAACCCACATTGAAAGGGTAATTTGTTCCAATTTTGGTTTCCCTTTTGCCGCACGGACAACAATCTTTGCCCCGCTGGCATTGTTTCCAATTTCTTGTTCTTCTTCGCTATTGTCATATGTTCCCAGGTTAACAAAGTCTGGTATTAACAAAGGTTTCTCACCTTGTTTAGTGCCTGCCTTTTGCTGACGGCCCAGAAACACGTGTGGGTCATTGTCCAGTCGTGAGAGGGTGGTCGAATTTAGCGGTGCTGGCGCCTTGCCTGAGCCGCTGAAGTCGGTCGTTCCGAGGGCCAAAAGCGAGTCCTCTAGTGTGCCTGCTCCTTCAATCTTCTTCAGGATTTCGTCAAGACCGCCATCTTTCGCTAGGGTTTTGGTCGTGACTGGAGTGCTTTCGTCGCTCGTCGTTTCTTTCGCACCTGTCTGCTTTAACTTTCTCAAAGCCGCTTCAAAAATACGCTTCTGGCCCACGCTTAGACCCAGGTTTTCCGAATCGTTGGAAGTGAGGAGTTTCAAGGCCTCCTCACTATCAAGATCCTCTTTTTTCAGTACCTCAATGGTAGCTTCTTTCAGTTGATTAGTTTCGCACCAAGATTTAAAGTCAAAAGTCGACATTTTTCCAAAAAAAAAAAATTTTACAATGATACTGCTGCACGTGCTAGCTCGCTAGAATGGTAATAATGAAGTGACACACAATTTGCCGAGATATGTACATGGGCCTGACAAGCATTTCCGTAATATATATTTAATCCTGATAAACAGGTTTATCACTCACAAACAAAGCCTACTCTTCAAATTGAAAGGAAATGGCATTTAGGAGAAGTCAAAGTTGGTGCTTTGAGAGGTATTTTTGAGCAATTGCTATTCCGCTACAGTATTGTGAAAAAGTAATGCAAACGAATTTCGACGAAATTCGCGCTTTTCGTGGCTTTTCGAAGAAATTTCGCTTGAAAACGAAAATTCGCGCAATTTCGCCGCATTTTCGCGACATGTATTGTTTCGATCTTCGCGAACTTTTGCGTAGTTTTTACCGAGTGCGATAATGAGCCGCGAACTTTCGAGCGAAAATTCGCGAACTTTCGTGCGAAGATTCGAGCTTTTTCGAACGAAGTTTGCTTTGATGTAAGTATGAATCTTTCTTCCAAATCGTTCTACTGTGCTGGCCTAATACACGGACAAAAGTGGGTTTACAGAAATAAATTTACAATGATATTGACAAGGTGTCTTTTTTTAACTTACCTTTTTAGTCCACGATGAAAATATAAATATAAACTTCATCCCAATTGCCCAGAACATTAAGGTATCATAATGAAAAGTTAACATCCGCAAGAGAAGCGGCCGAAAACGATATGTATGTTGTGTAAAAACTCACGATGTTTGCCATTGTAGTGCTAGTCCCCACGCAAAATTGTTATTATTGCTACCATAGCAACGAATCGCAAATCAGAAATAGACAACATAGTCTACATTCATTTGCCTTCAAGCACACGATAGTGAACTTGAAATCATGCCAAAAGTCTCAGATTATACTAGAACTCGTATCGAGGTCCTTGACAAACAAGGTCGCACCCCAGTTTCAATATTAAGGTCTCTGAAGAACGAAGGTTTGTCCGTCAGTCTCGCTAGTGTTACACGAATCGTAAAAAAGCTACGAATTACCGGCTCGGTGGCAAACTTACCGCGTTCTGGCAGACCTAGGAAGCTGACTGAGGAAGGAAAAGCTTTCATCGACCAACAAATGCAGAGGAACGACGAGATGACGAGCGGACAGATCCAGAAGAAGCTGGAAAGATACGGAGTTTCCGTGTGCTCATCCACCATACGAAGGACGAGAAAGAAGCTTGGTTGGACTCTTCAAAAGACGGCATATTGCCAGCTCATCCGCGCCCCCAACAAAGTGAAACGGCTGGAGTACGCTCAACGTGTGTTGGAAAGTGGCGACACTTTCGACAATGTGATCTTCTCCGACGAATGCTCTGTTTCGCTTCAGCAGTATCGCCGTACCTGCTACCGGAAGATCAACGAGCCGATGAAGCGTAAGCCAAAACCGAAGCATCCAGTTAAAGTTCATGTTTGGGGTGGGATTAGCAGACATGGTGCCACAAAGATTTGCATCTTTGATGGCATCATGGATGCTGTCTTGTTCTGCAACATCTTAGAAACTACCTTGGTCCCGTTCGTAAGAGAAAAGCTGCCTGATCATCGTCTTATGCAAGACAATGACCCCAAGCATACTTCCAACCGAGCAAAGACCTTCTTCGAGGAGAATGGTATTAACTGGTGGAAAACGCCTGCAGAAAGCCCTGATCTCAACCCGATCGAGAACTTGTGGCACGAACTCAAGTTCTTTTTGGAGTCAAAAGTCAAGCCACGAAACAAGCAAGAGCTAGTGGACGGCATCAAAAAGTTCTGGGCAAGAAAAGTCACGCCGGAGAAGTGTGCAAAATACATTGATCATGTTTTGCACAAGGCAATCCCAGCTGTGGTGGAGGCTCAAGGTGCTGCAACCAAGTTTTAAAACGATTCGATTCGCTCCGACGAAGGGCTAACGCTCGAAACGTCAGCACTTGAATCTCTTTACGGTGGCCAATTGACATTATCAACCCAGTTGATAAAACCAAATTATACAATTTTTAAAACGGCTCTTTTAGGAGCCACCACATCTGATAAAAGTCAATGACCAACATGAGATCTATGTATTCCATACAATAAATCACCTTAACACAATAAATTCTTTCATACAAAATAAACATACAGTCTAGCAACTACCCTCCGAATCACGCAACTGATCCTGTTTTTATTCGCCGAGCTGTGAGTGCATAACAGAAAAGAGAAATAAATCTCAATTTCTCGACCACAATTTCTTTAAACAAGTCTTTTTTAATACACCAACACTAATCAAACGTCGCAGTTTTAATCTCCGCCCTCCCCATCTCCTAGGATTTATACTAAAATCAATATTAAAGCTGCTGTGCGCACACTAAATTGTTATTTGTTTTATCAACTAACTTCAGATAATACGCACGCCTTTTTTTACACTTGACTTTTAATACAGTCAACAAGACATGTTTTTATGGCCTGACGACTGCTAATTTTTTGAAGAGGCTTTTACAGCTTGTTTTAAAAGTCTATTGATGGGTTTGTTTATGATAAAAACTGCACGCGTACATTCAAACGCAAATTGGGTCTATTCATAATAAGCTTCCACTTCAGTTCTATTCATCTAGAGAGGTGTGATGTTTTCAAGAATTGAATGAAGTGTGAAATCGCTTCCGGACTTGTTGTATATTTTTCTAATTACACCGGGACTACCCTTTTTTCAGAGTGTTGCCGAACCTATTGTTTGTGCGAATTGTTTGTGTTGCCGAACCTATTGTTTGTGCGAATTAAGTATAAACAACAAACCTACTTTATGGATCCGACCGAGTGTAACAAATGGTATAAAAAGGGCTGAAAGGGAATTTGTAGGCAATTAGAATCGCCACTGGTCTGATCATCGAGAGGAAAATGGAGAAAAAATTTGCTAGAATCAATTGGAGTCGTGGACAGTATTCGGATGTTTACCGCTCAACCATCATAGATCCGTCACCGTTAAAATCGGGACAAAAAGTGAAAGTGGTTTGGGGCAAAACTAAAAAAGAATACACGGCAGTCATCGAGCGCTATCCAGTTGAAGAGGAAAAGGAAACTCAGGCACCACAGAATGACCTGCAACCCCGCAGAGCCAAAGCTAAAAGAAAATTGGTAAGTATTTGATAACATACAAACCTGTTTGACACACCTGGATTTACAAGGAATCTATGTTGTGATATAATTAACGTAATGTTCTGTTTTCTCGCAGATCCAAGAATCGTCTCCGGCAAAGAATGCGAAAACCGGGAAGGAAAGCCGCCAGCCGAAAAAACAAAAACCAAAAGAGAAAAAAAGAGGAAAGGTATGTACCGAGAAATATTATTACAAAGTGTGTTTCATTGACCCCTACCGTCGTGGACCTACATGCACTGATTGTAGACTAGTTAGAATAAAAATCGTACTACAGCTCATTTAATAAATATCTACAGATGACAAAAAATATAGAAACAGTGATTATGCGGTGTTCACGACAGCAGGAGTTGAATTTGTTACACTTTTATAGACTTGCGAGGGAACTTCTGGCGCTATTTATATGGCACAAAACATATTTCCAATTGTTCAGACATGAAGTAACTCCGCGTATTGATTCGTACGGCGATTACTGCGGTGATTCATTACTGCTGGTTTAAAGTTTATCACACGTCATTTACTGTAAGGTCAACTTGAAAATGTTAAAAAGAGGGATTTCCAAATCATTTGAGTAGTTGAGAAAGCTCCAAAAACCACGAGTTTACGAGTCACGTACTGCTATATTTTGGGAGAGGCTGAAGGGCCAGTCAAAATACAAATATTGTGTAATAATATTCAGCGGTACTTGACACTGAAATGTACACTAAGAGATTTGTTATCCACCATCCTCATTTCCAAAGCTTTGACTAGCTAATGGTTTTTATATATAGTGGGACTCACATGAGCACAAACACCGTATAATGTTTGCACTCGTTCGCGAATTATTTGGATTACTAGTGTAGTAACCAGTTTACGACCTTACTGTTAATTACACATATATTTTGTTAGATAATTGACGCAGCATCACCGACCAAGGAGGTAGAGCATATCTCTTCTTCGGACTCCTCAGACTCTGAGGATGAAAGTCTTCCACTGGCCTCCCTCCTTCCCCTTGCCGCACAGCAAGCAGACACCTTCAGTGCGCCCGGACATTTCTCAGATTTCTCAGACGAAGAAGCAGAAAACCTTGGGAGTTTACTGTCCAAAACAGTCAGTTCTGTTGATAACGCGGCAAATGTAAGTAATCATTTATTATAATCTGTAAGTAACAAAGTAACAACTTTGTTTAAAGAAGGTAACACAGCACGTTCTAAATTCATCTAAATATTCTAAATTCAATATTTATTTAACCAGAGCTTCAGTGTGTTTCCGCTTTGGTAGATCAAAAACTAATTTTGTGTATGTTTTTTTTAGCGGCTAACCCAGAGCAACGAAAGTGCTGTAATTGCAGAGCTTGGGCTGATGAGAACCATCTTGGAGCGGCTTGAGTGCTCGTTTGCCAGACAGGAGGCAAAACTGGACAGGCTGTTCAACATGATGGCCACTACACAGCAATCCCTGCCGCAGACCCCTCAGTGCCTACCTCAAACTACAGTGCAGTCAACACCATTCAGTGTCCACGCACCGTCTTCCCTTGAATATCCACCATTCCCAGTTGTACCTAGGTTGGAGGGATTTGACCTGCCACCCCCGAGGACTCCTTTCCAGGAAGTTGAGCGGCTTCTGGATAATACAAATGCAATAGGTAAATCGATAAATTAGTTTGTTTACAATTTTCAAAATAATGTGACGGCACTTGATTGAGTGAGTTTTGATTGTAAAAGCGTTTTATGTCGAGTCAATGACGTCACGAAGGACAATGAAACTACGATATTAAGACATTTGAGGTTATTAACAATCTTAAACTCCTTGTTGTTTGATTTCTATTAGAAAATGACTCAGTCCGGCTGGGCGGAAATACAGCAGTCCAGATGTCAAGAAATGACTTCAACTTCGCTAAAGCTGCCCCCAAGCCAACGGCTATGGCTCTTCGCCTTGTGGACGTACTTTTCCCAAAAGAAGTACTTCTGAGGTCTACAATCCACGGGACGAAAGAGTACGCCCCCCTGGACCATGGCGTAATTGCTGCAATTAAAGGTTAGTAAAATAATCCTATATGCTATAGTTAACAATTATTCCACGCGCGCACAAGCGCGAGTGGGATAATTGTTTGAAGAACGAAAAGAAATATGTCCAAATCGGCTGCAATCAATCTGTAAACAAGATTAGTTGAAGGTGATTTTAAGCTTGGCTTTAACTAGCCTTTATTCATTTAATGAAGATTGACTTTAACTTTGCCTTACCTTGTCTTTTTCAGAGGAAGTTCTCAACTCATTCGCCTACCAGTGCCGGAGCGCCGAGGATAAGTTTCGAATGTGGGAACAGTGTAAAGTCAGCATTGGCAAACGATGCCAAAATTTAAGAAAAGATAACCGGTCTAATTAGAGCACTAAAGATAAGACTACACGTAAGTGTTGCCATTGTTTCCTTCTTGTATATTGAGCCTTGAGTTTATTTTTGTTGCAATTTTATATTTTTGTAAATATTGAAAAGAGATATTTCTCGAGAAGATAACGGAAAGACAATTTCAAAGTCGCAAGATAGGTTAGGAAAGATAGGTTAGTCCATTCTCTCAGATAACTAAACGTAATAAAATGAATGGAAATTTTGTTAACGTCGTGATAGGACAAGATAAATTATTCCATGTTCTTCAGATGAATAATGAAAGCGAAGATAAGTTTTGGCTTTTATGATTATGAGACTTAAAGTTTTAAAATTTAATTGCAATATTGCATGTAAACGGTTAAGATTAGTAATAAAAAGTGAATTGTAGAACTTTTTATTCTTAGCTCTGTTACCATTGTAAGGACTGTTAATAAATACGAAAAAAAAAACATCTTTGTGACTACTGCAATGCGTACAGGGTGGGGGGGAAAAAAGCAGAGCTCCCAATAATAATAATACACATTTACGGTATAATCTTTAAGAATGTATTCAGATTCATACAACAATAGGTGGATCTAGTGAGTAATTATCAATTGCCCGTGCACAAAATGCTTCTATTCTACGCAGACGCGGAATGCAATAATGTCCACAGTTGAAAAATACGACCTTGACTTTATACTCTTGATTATGAATTTATTTAGTTTTTCAACCTCAGAAACAAAATGCAAAAGCCACGCAAATGTGGACGTACTTCCGGAGGGCGGGAAATACGTCTACTTAGGAGGGGAACTGGAATCAAGGACAAGAACGTGGTCTACATAGGAGGAAACTGGGACAGAATGAACACAAGAACGTGGTCTTTCAACTGACTCAAACATTGCCGAATTGTTTATCGTCACGAAAGCTCGAGCGTAGGCGTTTAAAGCAAACCTTTAAATGGGATCATTGTCAATTTGCTTAAGCAGATTTAACACACAGGAACTGCTGGTATTTTTTTATGTGTAACAAACAGAGCTTGCTTACTTCATAATAATGAAGGGATCAAATAAACAGAAGAACGTGGTCGACTGTACAAGCAATCGCATCGACTCAAACATTGTCGAATTGTTTGTCGATCTCTTAGCGTTTATGGTAAACATTCAATCGGATGATTGTTGTCAGTTTGCTTTAGTGGTTTAACACAGAACTGTGGAACAAGCAGAGCTTGCTTACTTCTTAAAAAATGGTAAGTAACTCGAAATGTGTATTCATCGACAGCACTGTAAAATCGAGCCAAGCCAGCGAACTTGCCTAAAAACTCTTCGCAAATACAACGTGAGTACGCTTTATAAATATATGTTAGTTGCGTGTTTCATTCGCTAATGATCCATACGAACGCATTTTTTACTTAAATTCGGCGTGCAAAGTAAAGCAATCGATCCCGTAGCTTTGTCTGCACATTGGCAAGCGAACTATTGTTGAGTGTCTAGCGAAATTTATTGTCTTGGCTAGCGAAATTACGCGAATTATCGCTGAGACAACGAAAGTTCAAGAAAATACGCTCTTTGTTCCAGCGAAAGTTCGCGCGAAATGTCGTGAAATGTCGCGATGTTCGCAACGAACTTTTTCGCGAACTTTCGCACGAAAGTTCGGGAAAACAAAGAGCGAAATTCGCGAATTTCGTTTGCATTACTTTTTCACAATACTGTATCTGAAATAGAAAAAGTGGAATTTACCTGTAAATCCTCCAGATGAATTGAATCCAAACCAGCACATGATAGAAAAAGCGGGAGTTCTCAGCCCATTCATGAAAATGATTGATCCCTTTGCTGCAGAAGCTGCTATGAAAATCATTGAATCAAGGGGTTTTGATGTTTACACATTTCTAAGCTACGCAAGCACCGACACCATTCGCATGATTGGCGGCGCAGAAGATCTCCTCTCTCCCAATCATCCAATTATGAAAATTATGTTTTCTTCAGAAAGCGCCAAAGAATGGATGTACCAATTTCAGCTGTACCTCCAAGGTTGGAAGAGGCTAGACAAGAAAAGGAGGCCTCGCCTAGTCTGGTGCAATCAGTATCAGCAAGTGGTAGCAGAAATAAAGTAGGTGTTGTGCAAGTAAAACATTTACACCCAAAACTTGGGCCATACAGCAATCCCAAACTTATAACCTTAGAAACAGATTTAGACAAACATTATCTCTGTTTAGATGGGGGTAACAAGATGGAAGCAAACGTTGATTTCAAAACTTCTGGACTGACAGTAGACAATCTGCGCGTGCCAAACCAAAACTTAGAGGCTGCAAATAAATTTTACGTAGACAAACAAAAAAACGATCTTGAAGAAAAGTTGAAAAATGTAGAAACAAGCACCAAGAGATCTATTGACGGCCTTAAGGAAAACTTTGAAAATTCCTTTCTTAAAGTTGATGGCTCCAACAAAATGCGAGCTGACATCGATTTCATAAATCAAAATTACACTCTGAAAAATCTCAGAGAACCTCAAGACGAGAGAGACGCTGTGTCATTTTACAAATTTCGAGATATGCAAACAAACTTTTTACCTCTGAAAGGAGGAACAATGCAAGGAAATATTGCTATGGCAGGCAATCAATTGGTGAACATTCCAGAACCCGAAGACATCCAGTCTCACAACGCTGTTCCATCTAACTACATAGAAAAATGGTATCTTTCAAAAGATAAAGAAGTGCAGACAGTGAACGGTCGCCTCAAGATTTCCTTCACAACTGAAGAAAAACCAAGCTCTGAAAAAGATTTGGTAACAAAAAGTTATGTCGATTCTCATCTCCCTCTCAATGGCTCCAAAGCAATGCATGGTGCTTTGTACATGAATTTTTTGCAAATTGAAAATGTGGCAAAATGTGAGACTGTGAATCAGGCTGCAAACAAAGAGTACGTTGATGAGCAATGCCAACGAATTTATGACGAAATCGATGTTGAAACTGATTCCGTTCTCCCAAGAGATGGATCTCGACCAATGATTGGTGATTTGGACATGACACAACACGATAACGCAGTTCTACGCGAGTGAGCGATTGAGATGGAACGTCAGGTGTCTCTCTTGAACGGGACCCATGCCAAGTGCCCCTTGGACCACAAATTATTGTATAAGTTGGACAGACTCTTTGCGTTTTACCATCGTCAATGGTGGTGTCATCGACAGATGTTTTACCATTTCAAGTTGTGTCACGGTTGGTTGAACGCGTTGGCTTTAATTGTAGTGGCAGCAGGGATCGTAGTGGGTTCCGCGTTGGAAAACAGTATCATGATCGCACGACGGTGTAGAAATCAGTTTCAGTAATGAAGGGGAGACGAACAGGTCGTTCTAGAAGAACGCGAAAGAGACAAAAAGGTGGACTCTTTCCCCTGGCTGCACTCATTCCAGCTTTGGTTGCAGGAGGAAAGGCCATAGCAGCGGGTGCTCTGTCAGGGTAGCTGCAGGGTACAGTGCGAAAAAAGGATTGGAAGCGTTAGAAAGAAGAAGAAGAAGAAAACGAAAAGTCCCCTCGCAGTCACAATTGAGTTCTGCAGCCAAGAAACAAGCAAAAGTCATCTCGCGCATTGTAAAAGGCTTTGCGGGATGAAAAGGGGGACTAAGACACGACGCAGAAGACGACAACAGGGTGGTGCATTGCTCAGTATACTCAAGAACGCTGCGACGATCGGGTACAAACTCGGAAAGGACAAGAGGTTCAAAGAATGGGTGCCAAGGGTGTCATGGGTAGTTACAAAAGACGCTCTGCTCTGTGGGAAGTATGATGAGACTGTTACGTAAGGAGAAACGTTTCCTGACGTCCATCCTGAACGAGGCCGACCGGTACAGGCGACAAGACATGTTGGTGCATGCCAATGCCAATCAGATCAATGCCGTCAGCGAAATGGTCTTGAATCTGCTCAAGAGAAACACTCTGGTGAGCGAACAGGCGATACAGAAGTTACGACCTCATAAAAACAAACTACGCGAACTGGCCAAACACAAACACTCGGTCAAACGACGACGTGAACAACTGTTGAAGCAACAAGGCAGCGGGTTTTGGAACGGTCTACGCAACGTGTTCAAAGCATGTCACTGCAGGAGCGGTTAAAAGGGTGGAAGCGACCTGTGGCCTACCTGGTGTTGGAAACGAGAGAGCTACGAGAATGTTTGCAACGTGTGGAAGAAAACAGAGACAAATGGTATAAAGCCTACCACGATCTACGTCAAGAACATAGCTCCTGGAAGTACGTGGACAAACGTTTGTGTACCGACTGTAGAATCGCCGATGGAAAACGTGCGAGTTGTGCCAGGAGTGTGCCAACCGCGTAAGTTAACTTCACTGCAATCCGTTTTTCAGTCCCGACAGCGATGACGCGAGAAGTACTCATGATCCTGTCCTCGGAGTTCGACCGATTGACGGACCACTACAAAGGCAAGTTGACACAGAGCGCACTATTGAACAAAGCGGCTCGACTGTCTGCCGAGAAACAATTGTTGGAGAAACACTTACCTCCGGGTGTAGCAGTGGAGAAAACCAAACCGATTGCCAAGGAAGTGGGTAAACTCAGCCAACGCATCCCAGGACCCGTGACCGTTCGCGGTGCACCCGACGACGAGGAAGACGACGACGACGTACTCTTAAACGCCCCCTTGGAAAACATGCTAAAACAAATAGTCAAAGCCAACAAGGCGATAGCTGCAGCAGCAGCAGCAACGCCCGCTGTAGTGGTTAAAAAGGAATCCTCGACACAATCCAAATCAGTTCCACGCAAGAAAACGATCAAACGACAACCTGCCACACCGTCCACGTCCCACGCAGAACAAGAACCAGAATCGAGAAAATCGACTTTAAAAGAAAAACTGACAGGTCTGTTCAAGAGGAAGAGAAAAACAGAAGCGGAGAGATTGAAACCGGCACCCGAGTGGGAAGATTGGCACAAAGGCAAGAAACTGAGACGTCCTTTGGAGCCCGAGTATGACGAAACCGACGAAGAAGAAGAAGAGTCGGACGAGGAAGAGGAAGACGACTAGTGGATGGGGATTCGACATCCAGAAATTACTGGCAAAAACGGGAATGGAATTCATTGGCCCCGGATATCAGTTCATGGGACCTGGAACTCATTTGAAAAAGAGACTAAAACGTGGCGACAAGGGCATCAATCGTCTGGATCGGATTGCAACATCGATTATTCTCATGCCAAGAACCTACAAGTCAAGTGGGCAGCGGACGCTAAGATGATAAGTGCGATAAGCAAATTACCTGGCAAGAAAACCATGACAGAACGCATCGTAAGACGTATCATGCAAGCCAAGAAAAAACTCAAGTTGTAAAACGCAATTAAGTCTTTTATTGTTCACCGTGTCACTGTTAGAAACAATATTTAATTGTTCACGATGTACAAAATTGAAAAAGCAAAAGGTTGTAGTTGGAAAATTAAAATGTTCATTAACAGTCTTTCAAAAGTTCTTCTGCCTCTTTAATTTTCAACTCGGTTGCTTCCTGGAGGGTGTGGTTACCCACGATGATCTTGTATTGTGCTCCTCCTCCTACTGCAAGATGGGTATTGCATTTTTTCAGTAAAAAACTCAGTTCTTTTCTTATCCATTTGATATGCTTCATCTTTTCCTCGTATTCCTTCACTTGGGCCTGCTTTCCCCACTCCAGAAGGGCAAAGTACTTAAACTGGATTCTGTCGTGCATCTCGGGTAGCGAACTTTGAATCAACATCACCATGTCCATGCACATTTGGTTCAGGGTTCTTGGCAGTGGCATCTTGACACGGTCAACAACAAAAGACTTTGGAGTTAGTCAGAGAGTTGTTCCTTTTGTAGGGTACTACACTAGTGCTCATACTGTCACGGTCGTCTGTTATGGGGTACCCATCTACCCCGTAAGACCTACCTCCCAGAAAACATTACATCACCTAGTCACTGATTGGTGCATTCTCCCTTTACAACATGGCCTCTTGCAGTCAGAACCTCTATGTTCCACGTGTCTTTTATTGATTTTGTATTGATTTGTATCGGAAAGCCACAATGACGTAACCTCGTCACTGATTGGTCCGTTCCGGATCAAGGCTACATCCACCTATTTATTGATGCGCTCCACTACATTCTTCCTTTTACAACATGGCCCTTTGCAGCCAGGACCTCTACAGAGTGACGTCATCCTTTTATCGATTATATCGATTGGTTGCCCTGGAAATCCGTGAGACGGGTCCAGGATCTTCTGTCGAGGTCTGAGGCGCAGTTTTCCACTCATGGGCGCTGCCATCTTGTATTAACAACTCATGCTCTGATTGGCTCACTTTCTTGCATGCATAATTTTTCCTCATTTAATTTTTTCGGCCATCTTGGATGAAATTCGGCAATCTGATTGGTCGAGACGCGTCACGTGTGCTGTATACTGCTCTGTGATTGGTTACATGCCAAATAAGCTACCTTTACTACTGCCCATGACAGAATGGGAATCAAAGTGTTTTGCCACCACTGGTAAGTGTTGATCAACCTATCAAAGAACAACAACAGAGGAAGCAATTGTATGAGTATTCAGCAAGTATCCTGAATAGAAACGAGAGCAGTGGTTTAGGAAACACATGATCAGCATTTACGTCATCCCTGGCAACTCTAGAGGACTATAATGAGGACCTCAGTGATTTTCCTGAAGACAAACCTTCTTGAGATGACTCCGGTGTTGTGGAAGACTTTGGTCAAAATGACAAAGAAATAAGAAAAAAGCTCATTAACAAGCAGCTGAAGGTTCAGCTAAAGGCTAACATATGTGCTGGTAAGTTATGTCACTGAAAATTTTGTTGCTAGCAAAATAACACCTCGCACCAACCACACACATACATACATCTGTCCGAAAAACACGAAAATAACGAAACCAGAGTTCAGTTCCCTGATGTTCAACTGATGTTGAATTGCGTGGCGTAACAATCTAACGTTGTGTATCAGTCTATCACATTCTTAATAGCAGGCAGTGGAGAGCAGATAATGAGAAATCAGAGAGAGAAAGATCAAGAGAGATCAGAGTAACAAGACCACCCCCGGCATACCCCCCCCGGACCCACCCCCCAACTGCTACAGAAAAAACCTTCTCTCACCTTTTTTCCTGGTCACCATGATCATGGTTACAAAGCAAACAGACTCCAAGAGGCTCTGCTGTGTCATATACTTGAACACCACTTCCGAAAAGCCCAAAGACCCCAGCAGATTTACGTGTAAGTGGCTGCCCACATCCTGCACACTAAAGCAAACCAAATTCTCCTTACCTAAATACAAAGAATAACAAAGACAAGTAAGGAGAATTTACTTACTGGAATCTCCAAAACTTTCCAGAGCCATATTTAGCAACCATATCCAAAACAGTAAGCTCCTTCTCTGGAAATTTAAAGCCACAGTCCTCGTTATCACACACCTTCTGCCCCACAAAGGCGCACTGCATAAAACCACACCTGGGACAGTAAAACTTCACATCAAGCTCTCCTTCCCCATATCAAGGCGCCAAATTCAAAACGACACCATTTTTCGAGTGTTTTGCACGGAGCAAGTTTATGTCTTTCAGGTGAGCATTTTAATTCAATCTGGTGGAAGGCGCAATACATATTGATGAACTTCCACCTCCGGAAGAATCTGCAGAAGGCGAGGGAGGTGATGTGCAGCCGCCAGAGGACCTGAATCCGGTAGAAGAAGCGGAAGGCAGCGATGGCGTGCAACCCGATGAAGGCATGCCCGTTGCCCGAGAGATTTTGAAATTTATCGACGCTTTTGATTGGAATGTTTAGTGCAGGTTTTTGAGCGAATACCCTGGCATGATGTTCAATATCTCGGGTGTCGAGGGAGACTTATTTTTTCCTTAACCCATTGGCGCCTGTGCCGGCCGTAACCAGCCGCGCGGAAACCACCCCCAAAATACCTGTGCCGGCCTCATCCGGCCGCAAAGAGCACATGTTGACAAAAGGCCTTTCCCTCCCTCCTTAGAGAGTTTTTGCTTCTCCTATTGTTCTATAGGTAATAAGGACTAATAAACCAATCAGAATCCCTTTTCTGCGCATATTTTTAGAGACCTTTAGGGGTCCTAGAAAGGAGGTTTTTCGTCTTGACTCGTGCGTTAAAAATGTACAAGAAGATCATGACGTGACGCGCGATGTGTTTACAAACTTCAAAGGCCGCTTTTTCCATTCTTTCTTTGGCACTTGAAATGAAAAGAAGACACACCGATTAATTTTTAGGTGGTTTCAAAATAGAAAAATATGGAGTACAGAGTGCTAAAATGTGGCTGATGAAGGATCCATCTTGTCCTCCACGGCCGTGAAGACATGATGTCATGGCGCTTAGAAATGTGTTTTGAATTCAAATCACGGACCTGCACACGAAGTTAATGAGGCTTCTCAAGACTTTTGAAAACAGAATGGTGATGTACAATATTGCTTTAAATTTGTATAGAAGTTTTAGAAGGATTGGTAAAGCCACTGAGTTATAAATTGACTGCAAAAGCCGTCCACTAAAATTAGAACTTTCCGGTTTTAGCGTGAAGCCGAGTGAAATGGGAGTAAGCTAATTACGCATGCAGAATTTCTCGGCTTTGAAATTTTCGATATTTTGATGATTTTGAGTACATTTCTCCACTTCTTCTGAAGTGAAATTTAATTTTAAGCAATTTTTATTTCAAGTTTGTTTTATCTTTCAATCTTTAGTTCGGAATTTTATGCTTTTTGGAGCGAACAGATTTGGCATATTTACACACCTTCTTATCTGATCAAGACTTCTTGTCTTTTGTGTTAAATGGTATTTTATTTAGCCGCTTTCAGTCTTGAGAGTTGTTTAAGATTTAGTTTCATTGCTTCAGAAAGTAGAAAGGAGCATTTTTGTTAAGATTCAAAGTAAAGGAAAGTGTAGAAAGAGTTGACTTTTTTCATTTAGTGGAAGGAATTCTGCAGCTTTCTGATGGATATCGGGCTGTTTCACGCAACCATGATTTGTAAAGGAATTTATCATCTCAAATTACCGCTTCACTGTCGCGACATTAACTGCTGTACACAATGTAAACCTACGTTTTACCAAAGTATTTCAAGTTTTTTTAAAAATTTGTATGAAGTTTCAGCGTTTTTTTTGTGCCGATAAAATGACACGCGAAGCTGGAAAAAATGATTTCTGTTTTCAAGTTTGATTTGAGATCAGTTTATTACGGCTGATAAGCTCTTTAATTCATAAATTAGTCGTTCAACATGTCCAGTTGAAATAAAAGTTTACTTCGGAAACTAATTATTTGTCTGAATTTACTGCGCATATGGTTTATTTTTCCACTCGCACCTCTGCATTGAATGCCGCAAAAGATCCAGGTATTTGGGGGTGGGTCCGCACCTAAAACCTTCATGCATCGAAGGGTTAATAAGGAAAGCCATTCTAGACAGAGTATTCAGCGAGACAGATGTGCTTCCGGGCACTTTCATACCTGGTGAACCGCCAATAGTTGGAAAATATAGCCAAAGCAGAAGGTGGCTTGAAAGGCGTGCTGATCAGCCTAGAAAAATAGCTGAAGACAGTTTCGGCCCGGATGTGCCCAAAGTTCATTTAAGCATCTTTGGCCAAGTTATTCAGACATTGCAGGCTTTGGCTACGAACTTGATCCAAGGACCTGGTCATAACATTGATTTTTCTGCCTTTTTGCAGAATCGCTCCAACCTTGCATTCCTCTATGGCTCCTAGCATGCTTTTGGTTAATTGAACGTTGATTCCCTTTGTTTCTTTCTCTTGTAGCAAAGGGTGCATATCTCGAACATTGTCTTCCTTTTTGACCCTCCATGGTCAACAATGTTTGTTTTTCTTTGTTTATCAATAAGCATTATGCATGAGCTGCCGTGGGTGTTCATGTTCTTGTCACACCCTTGTCTTAATTCTTCTCATAGAAGTGCCATATTTCCCTTCATTCCATCAATGCTTGTTAATTTCAAAGTTAAAAAAACAGGAAAACGTGTAGTGAACGATTTCACTTTTTAGTGAAGAAACAATCAAACCGGTGTTGTGAGATATTCAGTAGTTTTTCATTATATTGTTTAGATTGGTGTGCCCGCTGAAACGTCGTTCATGTTGAAGGAATGCAAAGCCCCACGAGCTAGGACAGATACCAGGCAGGTCGGGTTTTCACACAGGACAGAGGGAGACGTTCTTATAGCATATCTAAGGAACAGCTTGAATTATTCATTGAATTTGGTTTCCATACATCTGAGATTGCCACTATGCTTGGGGTAAGTGTCAGGACAGTCCAAAGAAGACTATCTGAATACAGCCTCTCAATCGCTGAGAGTTATGCTGATATTTCGAATGATGTGCTGGATAACCATGTTTTGAAAGTTTTTCAAATGTTCCCAAACTGCGGTTATCACAGAATGCTAGGATTTCTGGCCACAAGAGGATTGCGTGTACAAGGGAGGAGAGTTCGAGAAAGTATGCACAGAGTTGATCCTGAAGGAGTACTTTTGAGGACACTAGAACTCCGAACAACTCACAGAAGGGGATGCAATGAAAATTCTCCCAGAGCTTTGTACTATATCGATGGTAACCATAAACTAATCCGGTGGCGGTTTGTTATTCATGGTATGATTGATGGATACTCCAGAATGATTATTTTTGTGAGGTGTTCAGTTGACAACAAAGCCTCAACTGTTCTGTCATATTTCATGGAGGGTATCCAAAGGTTTGGTTTGCCATCACGTGTATGAGGTAGGCTTTGTTGTAAGGACCCCTGTTGCCTTATAGGGAAGTCCCACAGGGTAATTTGCCCCATCAGCTATACACAAACATCGTTGTTTCTCAGTATATCCTGTGCTTAAAATAAAGCACTATACTGTAGAAATTTCTTTTTTCAAGAAGTTATTCAAATCTTTTAGACTTGTGCTTGAAATATTTGAATAGCCTCGCCTTTTTCAAGCTTTGTTAATGATATTTACAGGTGATTATGGTGGAGAGAATGCAGATGTGGCATGGTTCATGCTGACTCATCCTGACAGAGGCCCAGACAGGGGCAGCTTCATTGCTGGCAGAAGCGTCCACTACCAAAGAATTGGTAAACATTACAAAGACATGACTATAAGCTCATTCTTTTTTCACTATGAAATACCATTTTTAAAGTCCTGCATTTGTGAAGATTTGGTGTTCTATTACTTTTACTCAAGTGCATTTGCTTGGTAGAAGTGTATTGAAAATAAGACTTTTTAAAATGAAAACTCCCTGAACTGAAGATCGGAAAAAGTCATTATTGCAGATTCACACATCAATATTAGCCTCTAACTTACAGAGCGGTTGTAGCGCGATGTGTTTACTGGTTGTACGTACTTGTATTACAACCTCTTCTACTACATGGAAACTGTTGAACTGTTGGAGCCAGACAATGACATACACCTGTGGTGTCTCCACTATGTGTATCAACCTCACATAAATCACCATTTGCAATTGTTTGCTGAAGGCTGGAATAGGAAACCAATCAGCACAGCCAGAAATAAGACCCCTGGTCAGCTATGGTTCCTTGGGCTGTATGCTGTTGCCCAGTCAGATTATATCATTGCTCAAGAAATGAACCAAGGCGAAGTTCAGGTCAGTTTCCCTAAAAGTACTGTGTTGTGGATGTTGCTTGATACACTGCATGATTGTGGTGGGCAATACACTGGAGGAGAGATGCCAGAGTTCAGATTTTCAAGAATTAGAAATGATACAACCTCCTTGCCAAATTTATCTTTGTTAAAAAAATTGCTGTGTTAGGTTATCTCTTTTTAATTTCATGTGCATGTATTTGACACTTCATAGTCAACTCCTTCTGCACTATTGTGAACATCCCACTGCAAAGTTTGAAATACATGTAGCAAAGATTTTCCAGATTTAATACATGTTATAGCAGAATCTCCCTCAAGAGTTCTAGCTCTCACTTTCAAAAGTGGTTCTTAAAATCTAGGGCTTGATGAAATAATACCATTTTATTCTCTTGATAAATACGTTTTTTTTCCATTCCAGCTGTATGGCGTCGACTGGGATGGGCCTCCGTCCCCAGAGGAAAATGCAATTGAAGTTCCTGATACATGCCCTGTCAGCAACAGTGATTATGCACTTTTAATGAGAGAAATCAGTCCATTAAATGACACCACCATCCATGGAATTGATCTCTATGAAAGAACCGTACAATTTGTAACTAGCAGAATTCAAAGATAAAAACTGAAGGAATCCAGGGATACTTGAAAACTGAAAGGCTCAGTAACTGCAGTTAAAGTTTGGAAAAGACAGTTTAGGTCCTTCAAAACTCATAACTTGAAATAAACTCTTCTCAGTTAAGACCTCCCTGATAATAGACATGCTCCCATGGAGGGGGCAGGGAGGGGTAATCTGTCACACTTCTCCTAGATCTGTCACAGTTTTCCTACTTGTTTTCGTGCTGCCTTAACATAAAAGTGAAAAATTCCACTTCTGAAACAATCTTGGTGTTTTTTAGCTTGATTTGGACAGATTGCTCAAACTTCTGACAAAAGAACCCATCAATTGATAAACTGGGTCACGTGTTTAAGGACCTTTTTACCTAGTGAAATGCCTTGTGAACTCATCAATGAGAATACTCTTTAAATTAAGACAACTTTAATAACACAAAATAATGCAAATTTTATGTTGTTAGACGTTTCATGAGAAGCTGACATGCATCCATGGTCATACATTCGAATAAAAATCAACTTCAGTATACAGTTCTCTTGCATTATTTTACTGTTCTTTAGCATGCACAACAACCTGGAGAAATTAAACAACATGAGTACTTGGTCATTAAAAGATGTCAAATTGACCCTTGTGCCATAACTTAGAAACAAACATGGTATTTTTTCTAGTAAGAGCATTAACAGTAACACAAAGGGGAAAATGTCCTCATGGGCTGGGGTTATGGTTAACTTTACTGTAAAATGTTTTCTGTTGTCAAATCCAGTTGACTGAGAGCCAATTGCCAAGTCCATCTGTGAGCTGAATTCCTCAAAAGAAAAAACTTCAGAAGGAAGTTCCAATTCCATTGGACAGGTATTTGCATTGGGTAACGTACTGCATATGGAGGTCACTGTTACAACTGAAGGATTGTCAAACCCCATTGGCAGGATACTTGGAACGGCAGTACAGAATGAGAGAAGATCCTTCGATCCACTTTCATCTGCAAGATTAGGAAGATTGTTGTAAGCTGTCAGAGAAATGTCATTTTTCTGTTGCAAAGAGCTTGAATCAGAATTTTTCTTTTAGTTAGTAGAGCAATTTTTAAAGTAACAAATCTGTTTTACTTTTTTCATTGCTTTTCTCACAGAGAATATTCTCTACTGCAAAATGCACGTTCGTGTACAGGACTTTTATGTGGCAAAAGCAACCAAATCTAATATGAACCAGCCTGCAAATGTGAAGAGGGGGACATACGTTTTGATGTTTCTATCATCAAAAAAACACCACAATTGGTCAACCTCTCGGCATAAAATACCGTAAATATTAGAGTCAATGACGATGATGTGGTATTGTCATAATAATTCTTCATGATATTTGTGCATGAAAATGCAGTGAAAGCAACCAGCACAAGGTAATCAAGCAACAAGTGTAAGTATCGTATTAGTAGTTGTGATGTGCAGTTTTGTAAGTATTGTGTCGTAACATAATGAAATATTAATTAATAAAAAAAACTAATCAGGCAACAAACAAGAGATTCATAGTACTGTAGTGATTATGATTCATCTGTTATAAGTATAACCATGACTTTGATCCCAGCCCTCGAGACTGGAAAGTAAAAAGAGTATGCAATGCTAATATACATATAAGCAAAGGATGATCATCCCAGTGACTTTCCAATTTAAGCAACTGGAAAGAAGAAGCTTGAAAAAATAAGGGCTTTAACAGGATTCAAACCTGTGACCTTTGTGGATGCCGGTGCGATGCTCTACCAACTGAGCTATGAAGCCAAACTTTGGGAGCGAGGTCAATTTATTGAGTTCATAAAAAGTAAAGCATCACACTGGTAGTCCCAGAGGTCATTGGTTCGAATCCTGTCAAAGCCCTGATTTTTCAGGCTTCTTTCCATTGCTTAAATTGGAAATGCACTGCAATGATCATTCTTCACTTTCATCTACATTCGCAGTTCAAAATCACTAATTTACATCTTATTTGGTTTTCAGCATTTGTAGTGTGCATTCACATTAGTCACATGAGTATATGTAGATTACTTCATAGAAAGTGCGACGTACGGATTTTTATTCACAAGTCGCAAAACTTTGGAAAACGAACGAGTGAGCGCAGCGAACGAGTGCGCTCACTCGTTCGTTTTCCAAAGTTTTGCGACGAGTGAATAATAATAATCCGTACAAAGCACTTTCTATGCTGTAATTTGTTTATTATATATAACGAGTACTCAACCATTGTAAACTTAAAGCGATTTTTCTAGTCTATAATTAAAGAGTTAAACGCAGCGCTACGAGGAAAACAAAGCTGCAAATGCATTCTGATGGCTTTCCAAGCGAGATCTCTTTTAAATAGAAAAGAAAAATTACGGCGACGACAAGCTATCGTAAAGAAGAACTTTATTTAAATAGCAGTATAAAACACACTGTGTTCATACTTTTTAAAAGAAAAGCTTTTGCTATCGCATCGAGAAACGTCGCCATAAGTGAATCAACTACAGCGCGCAAATCAACTGGCGAATTTTTGAACAAAAGTTGTGATAACACAAGGAGTTGGTTCATTAAACAATAATTACGAAATCCATATTCAAAAGTGAAATATTTACTTTACCCTGGTGTTTCCAAGAGTGCTTGAATTTTCTTAGAACGTCCACGGCTGCGTCATATCAAAGCTACAATGAAAGTCTTTCATTTCTTGGCTTTCCCTTATCGACATTTAGTTTGTCTTCGCTCCGCCTGGAGAATGATTTTAGCATTCCATATCATAACTGTGTTCTCAAGGTTTTGCTTGGCGTGTTTCTGATGGCTTTCCTTTCCATAAAGTTCTCAAAAGTACAAAATTTGTAGCCAAAACATAAACTGTCTTCCAGAGCTTGCAAACTTGCAGCGTGTTGTTTTCACAACCTCGTTGAAAACCATTTGAATTCCCGCGCTCTGATTGGTTAGGTCGTTCTACTCTTGATGCTGATTGGTTATATTTTTCACATGCGAAGAAAGCTATACGCAAAGCTGATTGGACGTATCGCTTTTGTCACGTGAAAATATAGCAGATATAGAATTCTATCTGCAAGGTTTATTACCTAAAATTGTCACTATATATATAATAAAAGAAAATATTTATTTTGATGAAAGGCTGTTCTAACCTTTGCTGTCAATGTTATCATGGAAATATCCTTTCAGTTTATCTTCTAAGTTGGTTTCATAGAGAAGGGCTTTAAACTTTTCTGGAGTTACTTGGCATGTTTCTACATCATACACAAACAAAGGCTTGCATACCGTTGGATTTTCCCTGGCTGCCTTTAGGACTGGTCCAAGACCTAGGGCAAACTGATCCAGCTCAGTTTACGGCTTGAGATTAAGGAGTGGATCATGATGCTCATCATGGCACCACCTTTGTTATCTTTTGAAAGTTGCTTGGTAAATCCTGCTTGTACCAAAAGTTCAGAAACTCTGTCTGGAACAGCTGCAAAATCCTCCAAATTGTCAATCTGTACACATGACAAACATTGAACAAATGAGTAAATGAACTAGGCCATGCTGCTGCCAGGTTGGATGTTAAATCCTCTCTAGAACAACTGTATGTATGCCTGGCAGCCTTTTTCATAAAAGTTCAAGCCTTGAACCATTGGCCCAAACTGCCGGGGCTTTTACCCTGGTTTCAGTAGCCTTAAGTGGCTAGGAATATTTCTACTCCCCTCTAGAGGGGATGCTAGTCCATTGCAGGGTTATCCCCAGTATTAAATTCGCCAGTACCCATTTATACACCTGGTTGAAGAGAGAGTATGTGAGAGTAGTGTCTTACCCAAGAAAAGAACGCAGTGCTCCGGCCAGGGCTTGAACCCGCATTGTCTGATCTGGAGTTCAGTGCACTAACCATTAGCCCAACGCATTTCCCACAGTCTTTTTAATTGCTGCCGGAGCATTACCATAGGCAGCACACATATTCTTGAAAGGATTCGAGAAGTTTGGTACGTTCGATGGTTCGGATCGAGAAACAGCCTATCAGGAATCCCCTTTGAAACAGTAGCCAGCAGCCAATCAGCAGTTCCCTTATAATCGATGAAACTCACATGTCCTCTGCTGTTTCACAAGAAAGCTAGAGCGAACTATCAATTCGGGTGAATTTTGCAGCTTTTTCGTTCTCTTTGATTGCATTTGCCGATCTCTTTTGATTACTTCTACTTGAGGAAGCATTCATCAAGGTCATGAAGCCTTCAGTGACAGTGAGCATTTGCGGCCGGCAGTGTGCATTTATGTCACTTTCAGCTTTGCTTTTCAATTGATCGGATTCGGTCGATTTTTGGACGTAAACAAATATCTTATTTCATGGAGATCGCATGTTTTTACATGCTCTAACAAATGAAATGGTACCTGATGCCGACACTCTTTCAATAAACGAGTTGCTGAAGGTGGCAACCTCGCAGACCAATGTTTAGTACTGTTTAAACTACAGTAAACTTTTTCAGGGGCGTATTGATCGCTCATTTTGTGGTGAAGGACCATTTTGCTCACTGAGGCAGGTTTTGATAAATGTATTTTCGATAGTCCAAATGCAATGTTAGTTCTGTGATTGCTACAAAAAATACAGATTCCTTTTATCTATTTTATCCACATGCAAGAAAGGAAAAAATTGCCTGGGAATACCCGATGGAAATGGTACTGCTATTGTGTCAAAGTTTAGGGCTTATGTATGTAACTGATTTCTATCTAAAATTCAACAGAAGAATTTTCCAGCTTAAATTGCAAACGTCCTGAAGAGCTTCTCTTGCTTCAGAATCTGGAATTTCATCAGAAGCTGCCAGTTTAACAGCATCTTCCACCGACTGCGTAACAAGGTATGAATAGACAGGAGATGCCAAACAGGGATATCCTGTTAAACCATTTATAACCGAACAGGCGATCATATGGCCAGCAACCTTGAACAGCCCAGCTCTAAGGGCATCAGTGTTGTGCATGGGAAGAAGAGAGTGTTCTTCCCCTTCAAACAACCTTACACTAGAAAAAGGTGACACAATAGCTCTTAGAAGAAGAAAGAAACATTCTCTCATAGGGCCACCACCATCAATGGCTGGCTCATTTTCAAAAGTGATGCGGAAGGGCTGGTCATAGTCAAAGTTTGCAGACTTTAAGGCAATGATACTGTCGTTGAAAAGGTTGTCACGCTTCACACATTCGCCTAGGAATTATGCTTTTTGGAGCCAACTGAGAAAGGATAGTCTTACAGTCCACTGGAAGGTTAATGTTATCCTTTGTTACGAACTCTGACCCACTGCCATTAATAACACATGCCAGAAATAATAACATGAACAAACATGTGATGTCGTCTTACTACTAGAACTGGAACTTTGCCTTCATCCACCACTACCTAAGCTTGACCAAGATGATGCAAAACTGTTAGCCAAGGCTGCAGACCCTGATGCTCTTTGGCCTGACTGGTGTGCTGTCTGGGTTCCTGAGGGGCCTGGGAATATATTCCCAACAATGGAGGTTAAATGATAATAATCACAATCTTTGCAATCTCCAGAGTCACTAATTTCACTTAGTATATTAAAAAAGCAGCGCTTAAAACAATTCAGCTGAAGCTTGCTTATCATTGGCCAAAATATTCTAATTCAATTTTTCATCACCGTTCTTACTGACCGTTCGTTATAACCCAGAAATTTTACCTGAAAGACCAGTTAAAACCGCGATTAGAGTTCTGCCATCTTTGAAAGTGATTGCCTGCTCAGAAGTTGGTCAGCGAGATCTCGTGTGACGTCAGAACGTCAAAGTCAATTCTCTGTAATTTGATCTTTGCCCGTCTTCCAGTTGTGTACTTTACAAGAGCGAAGATTTTATGGGAATTTGGGGAACGGAATTTCACTAAAACATAACTGATAAATCTGATAATTTCGACGGAGAAGAATGTGGACAAGGATTCACTATTCAGCCTTACCAGTTTGAGCCGCGTGTAAACTCTGAAGCTATCAGCGACAATGAAAGCCGGTCGGGCGACGAAGCTATGGGAAGTGAGGAAGAAAACACAAATCCTCGATTGGAAAATTCAGACTGGTATGTAGCGATGATTTTAAACAACCAATTTATTGTACTCCTTTAAGTTTTCATAGACTAATGGGTTAGTGTAAAATAAAATAATTTTAACTCTGTTGTGGCGCTTCTTTTTACTTATGTTAATAATTTCTTGTATCGATCGATGGCGGCTCGCTGTTAAGCCTCGTTTTCTAAATAGCATAGTTTTTAAAATAAATGTGGCTTTTGTCACCTCATAAAATTTGAGGTCACGACTTAATAAATGTAGCCGTATTTCAAATTTGCCTGGGTCTTGGAGGCTTCCTGTGAAGGGAAATCAAGCAAAATGTTGTCCCAGAATTGCAAAAGAAGCGAGAGTTCCATTTCATTGTTGCCTTCTTCATGTTTTCCCAAACAGAAGTCGCTTATCGTAGCTAAGAAGGCGAAACCTCTGGCACCAGTAATCTCCAGTCCTGCCATAAGAATTGAAAAACCTTCTTTTATTGTCTACTGAATGTAATAAAAACCGTTTATAGGCACCCTATACATAAGATTTATACAGTCTTTCGTTTCACTTAATGTTGTTGTGGCTCATTTTCTGACAAAATTGGTGAATTTATTCATGTATTTTTCTGAAGATGCTTGGAGAAACTTGATTTTCTGTTTTCTATAATTTAGGTGTTTGTGTGAAAACTGCCAGGTCATCGGAAGAAATAGAGGCAGTAAAAAATAAACTTGCCGAGGCAGTTACCAGTGGTGAATGCTAAGAACCACCAAGTTGCATTACCCAGCACCCAGGGTTTAACCCAGTCTATATAAACAGATGGGTTTTACGAACTGCTTGGTACCAGTACAAGCAACAGTACAAAGATCCCTATGATGGACCAGAGCATAAACTATTTAGGCACATTGCCTACAGACAGTTTGCTCATTGGTGTTGGGGTATTTTGGGAAAGGAAATCAGGGTAGTCCTTCCCTCCTGTGCCGTAATGTGTATTCGAAGCTTCTATCCTCCACCTGGTCCAGAAGAGGAATTTACCTTTGAAGGGTTTCATTATGCAGATGAGTGAGCCCTGTTTGAACTATCAAAATGTTCATTCATGATGGTTTTTTCCATTATTTGTGTGGGTCTTAAACCCTGCCAATCAAAGATAAATTCTGACTATTTTGTTAATCAGGTTTTGTGATTTTTGTGCCTCTTTTGGTTAAGTAAGTTTTGAGTTTGCTTTCCAATTTGGTTTATGTTGAACAATATGATTGTTTCATACAAGGGCATTTTCATCTGTTGGAGCAAAACGGGGTTTACCTATGGATGACCACAATTCATTTGTATTAGTAACCTAAGCTGTACCAATGCTCAATACCAAGATTCGCCTAATAATGAAAATAATATTTAACTATTAGCTCTGTTGGTTAATACCAGTACTTCCTCATCTGTTAAATCTTATCCACGTTTTTTTATTAAGTCTGTCTTTAGTGGGGCTGGCTCGGAGGCGGTGTTCCTTGGTAACTGGACAGGCACAGGATGGGCAGCTGTATTCCCTTCTTCACACCGCTTGACAACTTTAGATAATAGACTAGATAAATATTGGTAGGATTTCTTCTCATTTATGGGTTTCATAACCCATGGCTTGTTTGCTTTTGGAAAGCACAGCTTGTAGTGCGCCTCGCCTGCCTGTTCTCCCGACTTTACCTGAGCTTGACTGCGACCAGTGTTTGTATGAAAAATGCTCACGTTTAGAGCAATACTTGAGCATCATAGAGTGATATACTTCAAGTCCACCAGTGTGACAAAAATCAGTAAGCTTAGCGAGATCCTTAAGAAGTTTAGTGTTCAGAACTACTTCCTCTAAAGCTAAGTGAGCTTGGGAGCCATGTTTGAGCCAACAAATTTTCTTGGCTTCAGCTGATGAAATGCGGCTGTGACAGCACTGGTGAAAATGAGTGTTTCCAGTGGTTGGAAATGGACTGTATCCATGGAGACAGTTCTTCGCAACCCCTTTGCTTGGCTTTATTGGTGAGCTTCTTAACCACCCACTTTGACAGATGCCAGACATCGTACTTGTGTTTGATATGTGGGTGATCCTTGGCCATACAGCTACTGATGGTCACATGGCGGTCTGTTGCAATCCTGCTGATGGTAATGTCATTGCTTTCAAGCATTTATACGCATCTAGAAAATCCCTCCTTCTCCATAGCATTTGAAGAAGTTACTTCTGATACTTGGATGACATTGAAGGCTACAACATCGCCTGTGTCATCATCCATTAATGTGTACGTTCCATATTTGGCACTATAACCTGGACTATCACAGCGTCCATCACCATCAAGGTTAACAACTTCTTTGGCAGTCAGCATTTCAATTTGTCGTCTGCTTTCAGCCTCCCATGCCTCATTAATGACAGGAAACAAGTACTTTTGCTGCGTGTCAAAAAACACACTTTCACTGAAAAACTGATGGTTGACACACGAGGCAAGGCGGTTGATAGCAGCGAAGGTGTTATCTGTGAAAAGAATAGATGCTGCCAACAAAAGGTTCCCTAGGGGCTTTTTCCTCACCACCGGTTGTGAATCCCAATGGGTTGTGTGGCCACTATGGCAGATTAACTCAACTGATAGCATGCTACCAGTTGTTTTCCTGTTATTTTTGACCACTACATCTCCACACTCAGGGCACCTTTTCAGTAACTTAGAGAGGCAGGATTCAAAAATAATAAATTTTTTCTCACTATCAGGAGTACTGGGATCCCCCTCAAATTCATCTTCAGATGACATATTGTCATCTTCAGCACCACTCTCATCACAGGGTAATTGCCAATTGGGGTCCAGGACTTCATCATCCTTGTCATCATTATCATTATCATCATCACTTTCAACGTTCTCAGTACTTGTAGTGCATGGTATTTCTACCTCATGCAGTGGAGGTGAAGATGTGGCATTAAAGATGTCATCCTCATATGTAGGAAAAATGAGGTGAGTAGGAGCCTGAGCAGCATATGAATGGTCATTTTTAATTTTCCATTCTTCTGCAGTTGCATCTGCTGGGAGGGGAATCTCATTGTTTACTGTCACTGGTACATAAGTAAATGTGCACGGTTCATAATCTGTTTGAGTTTCTGCATTTTTGAGGGTAATAGGATTAAAACAGCACTGGGTTTCAATATCATGTATTCCTGGGCTTGGTAAACAGGGTTGCGACATGTTTTCAACGACATGTATGATGGTTTCCTCATTACATACTTCTTCTGGTGAAGTGTTCTTGTAGTTTGGGGAAGCCACTAGTAGTTCTGCAACAGCCTAATGAAATAAACCGAAATTTGCAGCTTTAAAAGAAACCGAACTGACACGAGGATTAAAGATTATGCCCTTTAAAACTTACTGCAAGGTGTTACTAAAACAACAATACATAATTCTAAGAATGACCAAAATAACATGATATAATTATACAAGCTTATGACATTAAAAAACAGAAGGTCAAAGTGTTCGAAACAAAAGGATTTAAATAAATACTTGTCGGTTTACATACGATTTGGCTACATTTTCCATGAAAACCATCAACAACAGAAACCTTCAGAACGGGCGATTTATCATGCAAAAGCTGAAAGGAGAAACTTTTCTCCTTGGAAAACTAAATAAGCATACACATATCCGTAAAAATAGAAGCGGAAATCAAAAATTACGGACGCGTTCAAAGAGAGTAAAAAATTCCCTTCTGAGAAGGCATCCTTTTGCTTTGAAGAATTTATTACTCACTGAACCGAACGGTCGGCTTGGACATACGGCCGCATGTATATATAAACAACAAACAAAAAACTACTAACTTCTTGACGTTGTCTTCGGGCAAGCCGATTTTCACTTGACAATCGAGGGTTTTTGGCCTCTGGAGAATATTTGAATTCAGACGGTACAGCGTCGTCCTTTAATCAGCGTTTAAACTTCTGACCCGTGATCTGTGATCGAAGATCCAACTCAAAACAGCTTGGCAAGAAGTGGTCGCTGCAAACATAGCTATATTTAATTGGCGGCATATTCGTATGTCAGATTCTGTCCAGCCAGCTTTCCACGTTGTTTGTCCGATGGGATCTTGTAATAGCTTACGTCTGTTGTCTTTGCTGAATAATTGGTACATCCAGGGACACAGCAGTTCACCATTTTTATCGAAACACTTTTAATAAACTAGCCTTAATTGCAACGCGATATGAAAACACTTACAAAGAAAAAGAGAGCGGATCTGTATTTTGAAGCTCCCGCGAAAGGACATTTGACGTTCATACGTCACAGCGTACTGCTGGCCAAGGTAACGCGGCTCGGATTCTTCCAAGATGGCGGAACACTACTTGCGTTTTTCGCTTGTCTTTCAGGTAAAATAGCTAAGTCAAAATGAATGGTCAGGAAGAAATGTTATCAAAAATTAAATTAGGATATATAGGCCAATGATACAAATAAACTTCAGTTTTACCCTGGAGTTCTCCTTTAAATTTAATACTCCAAAGTAAGCTTAAATAAGCTTATTTATTAAAGTTATTAAAGCTGACTGCCAGCTTTCATGATAATGTAATGAAAGGTATAAACTCATGAGTTGTGATCACTGAACACTGTATTTCCAGTAAATCTGCAAAAGGAATATATAACATTATCTAGGCAATTAGAACTTCTTATGGTTCACAAAAACGAATCATTAACATGCACACTTTACAAACATTACCGGTAATTTGCCGTTTTGATTTCAATACCAAATACATTTGAATTTCAAAAACGCTGTGAGAACGACCGGCCGATCGTTCTTATACAAAATTGTAATTGAAAACGAAATGTTTGATGACGGCCGAGTGTTCTCATAGCCCGCTATATCCATGATCAGCGGTCTTCTAATCAAAGATGGCGGAAAGGTCGATCCGAAGCAGTGACACACGAAGCAGATCTACGCTATGTTATGAAAAATGTCAGACGAAAGGAGATTCTGGACTTCAATTGTTCGTCGGGATTTTCTTGAACATGCTTAGAGTTTGGGAACTTTGAGCAGAAGACTGGTTCAAAAAGGCCTACCAGTGCAGTAAGACACGACTAAGAGGGTCTTCAAATTCTGCTTTGTGTGGTGTTGTCAAACCAAGTTTACCGGGGGTGGAGGGGTGCTCCCATATGAACAAAGGCGTACGAGGTGCCTGGGGGGCTGCAGCACTCCCCAGTTTCAAAAATTTTCGACATTTTTCGGGCAAAACGCGTAGAATAGACCAATTCCAATATATTAAAATTCTAATATGGCGCCGAGGCTTAGGGGAATAAAACAAAAGAAATTATTTATTCATCCCTAAGCCTCGATGCAAAATCTTTTGTTTTATTCCCCCGAGCCTCGGTGACATGTTAGCGTCGCACAGGCTTGTCAACAGTTTTACACTCTCTAAGACAAACTAATAGCCTTCAAGAAGTAAAGCTACAGCAGTATTTGGTTTCGTCGGACAAAGATAATTATCGTATCCGTGATAAGACGCAACAATAACTTGCAATAGTTTAATGAAACAGCCAGGCCCGGCCCCACAATGTAGAATGCAAGAAAGATAAATCTCACGGTAAATCTCACACTTTGTCTTTCTAAAGCAAATTTAGAGAGCTAAAAGAAAGTCTTGCATTAGATATGATCCAAAATAAACTACATGTAACAGCAAATGATAAATTTTTGAGGTGTCAGACTCTACACGAAAGCGTCAGATAACAACGGAAATCATGCAGCCCTATGACCTCTTAACATTTTCTGTACAACGCTAAAACAGATCTATTCTTATTCATAGTCCTCCTCATGACACAGAATTATTGCCCTTAAGAAACAAGTGCGAAGCAAGAAAACGGTCGAAAGATCGAAATCGAAAAGGGAACGGCAAATCAGTACAAATGTCACGGCACGGCACGTAGGAGTCGCGCAGGCTTGTCAACGTTTTTACACTTTCCACTTCTTCGATCGATATCACCGAAAACTCCTAGCCTTCTGCTCAAAGTTCCAAAACTCTAAGCATATTCAGGAAAATCCCGACAAACAGATGAAGTCCAGAATCTCCTTTCGTCTGACATTTTTCATAACATAGCGTAGATCTGCTTCGTGTGTCACTGCTTCGGATCGACCTTTCCGCCATCTTTGATTAGAAGACCGCTGATTATGGATATAGCGGGCTATGAGAACACTCGGCCGTCATCAAACATTTCGTTTTCAATTACAATTTTGTATGAGAACGATCGGTCGGTCGTTCTCACAGCGTTTTTGAAATTCAAATGTATTTGGTATTGAAATCAAAACTCTGATTTTATTCTTTGTTTTTTTTTATTTACTGATTTTTAGTAAATATACTCTAGTTTATTTTTGTTTTTTCATTTCCAAAACATGTTTCTTAATTTTTTTCTTTTTTTTTTAACCAAAATTAAATTTATTTTAAAACATTTGCAGTATATCCCTTTTATTTTTTTATATATTTTTTTATTTTTCAGAAAAAAAAATTATTCAACGAAAAAGTGTTTTTTTCTTCGCTTTTTCTTCGGATATTAAAGAATTTGGCCCAATTTTTCTGTGTGAACAGTCGGCCACCCTAGTGCATTTCTTAGGGTGCAATGTGCTTGCAAAGTTCCAGTTGCATTGCAATACTACTTGCAGAGATATGCCATATTTTGTGTTTTTGCACCCACACTATCACACCGCAATTGAATTCCAGATCGTTTCACGTGCATCATTGCGTGTCCATGCTAAGCTTTGTAAATTTGCGTGGAACGTTTCTTAAAATAACTTGCTAACGGGACACCACACAGGCCTGAGACTTAGAGAAATTATTTATTTATTTATCATCTACACGCACTGAAATTCTAAGCTTCTTTAGTTGAATTGTTTCGAATTTAGTTTTTGATAGCATGACAGTGAAAACCATCAATAGCAGACTTTTAGCTAGAATGTCTCCTTTTAGCTTTTTTGTGCTACATTGTGTAGTTCCAGAAAATATCCATACCCCCCCACAGAAGGCTTTTTGGTTTGCACCCCCCTCCCCCCCAGGAATTTCTGTTCCAGAGGGTCTGTGAGGACCCCCCCTCCCCCCAGGAATTTCCAATATTTTTAAACACCTCTTTGAAAATTCGAAATTGCTTCTTTCTTTAGAACGTAGGACGATTGTAACAATCTAGCTGTATCGTAAGCGTTTGGGCACCAAATTGAGTCGGTGGAAACGTTTATTACATGCGTGACCTTCACTTGTAAAGTAGAAATTAAAATGTAAACATGTAGCTTTAAACCCTCATTCAACGCCGCTACAATAATTTTTTGATTTGTTAAAAGCCTGGGCCTTTTAATTTCTTTCGCTGTTAGTCATTAATTTACTAGAAGATATGTTGCAACTTCTGCGATAATGTTGTTTCAGAATTTGCCGATATCTCAATTAATTTCTGTCATGTTTACAAAATCGAGTCTCGCGCAACGATTTAGCGGTCAAAAAAAAAATTACGACCTCTCAAAGGAATTCATTTAAAATTATTTTAATTACAAATCATTTTTAGATATACACTGGAGAATAAGTTTTACAGTTTTGAAACTCGCTGAAATGTTTATCCACAACGGAAATTATTTATGCTTTAATACGTAAAGTAGGAGAACATTCCTTCTTTCTAATTATCAATTTTACCATTATTGCTTTGCACTAAACAAAGTTTGCTAACGTTTCTTCTCTTTCAAATAGATAAACTTAAGAAGTCATGGTGTTTTACGTACCACAGAAGTCCAAGACTTGTCTTCCCGTTATGGGAAGACAAGTCGAAGTGGCTACTGAACCTTTAGTTGAAATAATTCGAAATGCCATGGACGGCAACAAGAAGCCGCTACAAATATAACCAAAGTTAATCATGAATAACGTGTGTTCCATTTTTCCTTGAATGTCATTCATAACAATTAAGTTTATGGAAAGGTCGCCAACAATATTTTTGCAATTGAACAAACATGGCGATTTCGTGTGTAGCATGACTTTGTACGTTTTCACGTGACTTGCGATGTCGTCATCCTAATTCCTACCTGTTGTAGGCCCGTTTAAAATATCGTGCTAACTGCCGTGCCAAACTCGCTTGTGAAATTTCGCCGAATTTAAAAGCTGTTGGAAAACGAATCTACCCCAAACATACGGTATTGAAATTACAAATGAAGTACAAACTTACCCAAGACAGAAGTTACGGAATAAAATGTGTTTACATTGAAATTGAGTTTGGCACGATCTAGTTTTACGATGTTTGAAATGGACCCCATTTTTTTTAATTTTGCTGGCAGCTATCACAAATTTCACGAGGATTTTGGTTGAAAGGAAAAGCAGTAATTGCAACTGTAACCCTTCTTTATGCCTTCACCTGAATATGCCTATAAAATATAGCAATTCACTGTGCTGTTGAGCTCTGTTTGCGAGGCAATGATCACCACACTACAACTGATTTGGATTAATCTGGCTATGTGCCTGAGCACATAGCCGCTTTAATGATATAAACTTCAGATAACAAAATTAATAATATTTGCCAAGCAAAGGTGGAGGTCTTAAAAACGCCTCCCTAAGACAGGTGGCAGACACAGGGGAGGAGGCGGGTCAACGGGAAAGCGTGTTGTCTCAAGCGTGTAAAGCGAAGACTGACCAGGCCTGAATGCAAACCTCGTGTTAGATACCCCGTTATAGGGGGTATTCATTAATTCCAATTGCTACCCCCTTCAAGTGTGCCTCCACGTGCCTTTCATGTGAGAGTAATGTATAAACTCTATATCTGTCACAATTATGTCTGTGAACTTTGACCAGTAACCGGAAAAGCCATCGGAGAAGTCATAAAATTTTTATTGGCAAGCCAATAATTCCTTTACAAACTTCTCTTCCATTCCTTGTTATCAAGCCAAGTTTCAAATTTAACCGACTTCTATCATTTCAGCGTCAGTTTCATGACCTACATGCTCATATTGGACGAATAATTCTATCCGCGATGGCACTAGTTGCATCAAGCCGGTAAACTGATCGGTCCTTGAAGTAGAATATACACAGTTCATCGCTCTCCTCATCAAAGCGCTGAACTTCTCCCTTATACCACCCTGGTTCCCAGGTGGTACCCTCCAGATCTTTCTCGGTCCACAAAACCTCCACTTGTTTTCCGGTTAGAAAGTTTTCTCTTTCCTCTACCTCTCCTTGCTCTAGAAATTTCACTGGTCGCCTCCTTTTTCTTTCTGGTCGTGTGTTAGCATTAACACTAGGGGTTTCTATTTTTGACTGGACTTTACGCTTTTCTCTGTTTGATTTGACGTTGCAGCTCTTCTCCAATTCACCAACTTTTCGCCGTGACTTTTCTTCCTCTTCAGCAAGGATGGCTTTGAAGATGGAAAGGGTCTTTTCTACATCTCGTTGTTGGTTTTTCTGCTGGATTAACGGCAACTTTGGTTTTAATGTTTCCCTAAGGCATGATGTTCTGGTGGTACTCGTATTTTCCTGACCAACAGCAAATTTTCTTTTGCGATGAATGGACTTCATATTTAGCTCTTCTTGGGTCTTCCACATCTTCATCGCTGTTTCTATGATATGCAGCAAGCACAAACGTTCCCTGGAAAAAGCCGCTTCCGGATAGCCAGCCTTTAGAAGACCTACCCTTATTATAAGTTCTTCTTTTGTGCCCACTTCTAGAACGCGGCGTTTTCTTAAAATGGCTCGTAGCTGAGCTGCTGACAGTTTTATCAGTCCTGCACTGGAGTTTGGTATGGATTCGATACTGCCATCATAAAGGTCCGTTTCTTGCAGGCTAGCAACCTCGTCATCCTTGTGTTTCACAATGCGTTGAACTAGCTCGTGCTTTTTGCCAAAAGCAAATAAACCGGCGTCTCTGCACATGTTGCCTAGAGTTTCCTTACTCTCTCAATAAAGAGCATGCTTTTTCCAAGTTTCTCTTTTGATGTCCTCGTCTTTTTGCTCTTCCAGTTTCTTCACCATCATGCTGTAGTAAGTTGCCACTTCTTCAGGAGACACCCAAGCGAGGAAAGCGATAGAACTCATTTCCTCTTGTGAAGGTGTCTGCCGCACTCTAAAGCACATATCAAGGATCTTTTCTGGCAAAAAAATTCCTGGACACTCATCCCATGGTCCCACTGGGAAGTCCCTTCGCTCTTCGTAACTCATATAGTGCAGCTCTCCAACCTTTTCCCATTGTTTAAAATCTGGCAAAGGCTGACGGTCGAAACGTTCAAGTGGTTTTCCCCCTCGCCAGCATTCATCTTCACGGAATATAGAACAACTGTAATTGTCAGAAAAGGCAGTTCCTGGAGCGGTAAGTGAAATATAATCTTCTCCATAAGTTCCTTTAAAATTCTTATTAACGCCCCAGGCATTTTCTAGATAGTTTAGCATTTCACATTGGGCGGCTTGATAACTGGTTCTATCTTCCTTTTTCCTGTGCTCGGATAACAGACTGAATGATTTCAGCTCATCTTCATCTCTAAAAATGAATTTGTCTTCGTTTCCAATTCCCCGAAAACACTTGATGGTCTCTTTGTTGAAAACCCCCTTCCCGATACAGCCAATTACTTCTTGAGCCATGGACTCCATGTTTTCAAGGTGTTCTTCGCTTCCAGGAGATGCAGTCTTGTGTACAGGAGTCGACGAGAATGGTCCATGATCTGAAAGCACTTTGTTCTCAACAGTGTGCACACGTTCGACAAAGTTTCTTTTACTTAAATATTCGGCAAATGATCTTTGCGTTACCTTGTCAAGATCAAGGAACTTAAGAAGCCGAACCAGCAACATTTTAACCAGCAAATTGCCAGGTGCTTCGGATGGTCCGTTATCAACGATGAAACCCATAATTTCTTTTAGTTTCCCCGTTTTTGAGTTCCGGAAGAACTTGTCGAGGCTTGGGATGCACATAAGAAGAAAAAGCTCATTGAAAACTCGAAACACAGTTTCTGGCTCA
Source organism: Blastomussa wellsi (assembly GCA_947652115.1). Lineage (NCBI taxonomy): Eukaryota > Metazoa > Cnidaria > Anthozoa > Scleractinia > Plerogyridae > Blastomussa > Blastomussa wellsi. The sequence goes on from OX393561.1 coordinate 24,682,413, forward strand.
CAAAACGAAAGGTTGATAAGCGTCACAGCCGTCCCAGTTCTTGTGATGTTAATGACCACATCCGTTTGCTGAATTAGAATATTTGCGTCGTTCATTTCAGGCTCAGTCCGTATGTCCATAAACAGATGAGTCATTGGGGTTACTGCATTTACACGCGATTGATCAAAAGTATGATCTGGCGTTTCGAAATTTCGCCAAGTTTTCCCTGGCTTGAGCACTGGGGCAATGTCTCCACAGATGATACATTTGGCATCTTTTGAGTCTAGAAAGAAACAATTAGGGTTTTCTGCAGCTGAATCGACAAGATAATTTACGTGAGACGAAGTCCAGCGAGCATTAAGAGGATGAACTTTCTCGGACGTGTTTGGAGCTTTATGCAGCGACGCATTAGCGTTTATGTTTCTTCCGTGGTGGTGTCGTTTAGCTTGTATAGTGCCCTTTCTGTAGTTGTTTGTGTAAGTGTATAAACAAGACGTGGAGATGGTAAATCCAGGGTTAATGGTGTTTAACATTTCCTGTACATGACGCATGACAGTAGCATTATCAGCTGCTTTGAAAAGTTTTGTATCGATAAGTCTGGGATCCGCTTGTAAGCCACCACCCCCACGAAGTATTCTGTCCCCTTCGCCAAATGCAAACTCAATAAAAGTCGAAAGCTCAGGAAACTCCTCACACTTCAGCTTTCGTCCTCTTCCCTCGGCAACTGTTTTCATTTCCTCTTGTTTTCTTTTCTTTGTTCTCCGTTCGAAGTGGGTATGCTGTTGGGAAACAGTCATGTCATTTCTTACGGTCTGTGAGGTGACTTTCAGCTCATTAAATTGTTTCAACTTTGAATCCAATGTAGCTTGATGTCCACTCACGCTACCCTTAAACTGTCTTCCTTTCATTGAAACGACGTTTGAAACACTTGTTATTTTAGCAAGAACCGCCTCCATTAAATCCCGATCTCTTTTACTGTCCATATAATGTAAAATGCCATTAAACTGATCCTTAAGTTTTGACTGTACAACATCGTTCATAGTACCGTGTTTAACCCTTGTCAACGCATTGTTAACAGCTTCAACAATTTTCGAAATGTCCTTCTCTTTTCCTTCCACGATTAGCGCCTTTTGATCGATATATATTTGAGCAATGTTTAGTCGCTTTGATAGCTTTTCGTAAGTGTCAATTGGACAAAAGTACTTAGCTTCTTCGCCTCCGACAAGGGATACCTTCCTTTTCCGGTAAATTTCAGCAGCCTTAGAGGTTTCTAAAAGAACACGTTTTTTTAATTCCTCCGCAACATCAATAACTGCTTGCAGTTCAGCCTTCCTTTTCTTATTTTTGCACAACGTTAGTTCGAGTTTAATGTTTTCGATGTTTTGGTCCAGCGACCCATGTACTCTATTTCTTTGCATGCCGATGAGTTTTTCATTTTCACTAACAACTGGTAATCGTTCACGCTGTCTAGTTCTTTTTACATTCTTGTTTGCTTTTTTGTTTTGGCCTGCATAAAAGCGTCGAGACGCGCCAGGAAATGGCAGAGCAGAACGATCTTCGATGAACTGTGTCGCAGCAGGTGATGGAAATTTATCCTCACTATGTGCTTCATTTTTCATTTCGTTTTTCATCTTCTCCGCGTTATCTTGCTTAATTCAGACGTCTTCCTGGCTCTCAGTTTGCTTCCTATTGTTCTGTTCTGTTCCGGTGTTTTCAGAGTCGTTGACGCCCACTTTCATTTCGATGGGGTTTTGTTTTTCGCTTTTTCGGTCCTCTGTCCCATCGCACTCCTTCAGCTGGCTCTCAGTTTGCTTAGTTTTGCTCTGCTCTGTTCCGGTTTTGGTGTTTTCAGAGTCGTTGACGCCCACTTTCATTTCGATGGGGTTTTGTTTTTCGCTTTTTCGGTCCTCTGTTCCATCGCACTCCCTCAGCTGGCTCTCAGTTTGCTTAGTTTTGCTCTGCTCTGTTCCGGTTTTGGTGTTTCCAGAGTCATTGACGACCGCTTTCGTTGTAATGGGGTTTTGTTTCTCGCTCTTTCGGTTTTCCTTACCATTACACTCCTTAGTCAGGTTTGCTGAACTATCTTTCTTGTTCTTTGCATCTTTGCACTCGGGCGCTGGATTTGCATTTGCAATATGATTCTGTGGGTATGCCTGACTCTCTCGCTTGCCTGTTTTATCTTTTGTAATTGCGGAATTGAATCTAGTATACTGCTTCTTTGCGTTTTCATCGCTTACTTTTGATTTCTTGTTTTGTTTTTCAGGTGCCTTTTTCTCATTCGGTCTTTTCGACCACCGTTTTCTTGTCACAACACGCCATGTATTGAAATTTTCTTCCTCTCCAGTTGTTACCGTACTTTTGGCAGCTTTCCTTTGCCCTTGCAGAGCTTCATTGTTCCTTTTAAATAAAGGAACGAAATGATTCACAACAAACTCCTTAGACCTATCTGGCCAACCTCTTGTATTAGTCCACATGATTCTCACGACATTACAGTCTGTAGGAGAAGAACTACGTCTGGGATAGAAAACGTTCTGGTAAACTCCTAAGAGTCTGTCGTTCTGATTAGGGTAAACTGTTTCAATGGGAACCCCAAGCACGCTGGCAAGGGCCATAATTTGCAGAGTTCCACTGTAGGACCAATTATTGGAAGTTTTCATGATTTCGTTGTTGAATGCCGCTTCAAAGCCGTGCTTTTGATAAACATCGGACGAGCTAGATTCAAAACACGTGAGATCGCACAGTGTTTCCACCGACATAACACCTGGGCCATCCTTTCCTTGGTAAGTAACACGAGTGTTGACTAAAACAGGATGATTTCTGTAGAAATCTCTGTTGTTGGCAAGCTCGAAACACGTGCGTAGTCTAAGTTCAACGGTCAGGCTTTTATTTTGACAAAGAGCCAAGCTAGCAGAATGAAACAAACAGTTGCCATCTCCTGTTGAGCGTATTGGAACATAACATAGATCTAAATTCGAAGGGATGATGCGGCGAGAAATTTCGTCCACTTGACTGAATGCAAATTGACTCGCAGAAAACTTGCTGACTTTAAATGCAGGATGTAGACCCCGTCTTCTTTCCATTTGCTCACATGTTAAACAGAATTTACTGAAGTCGTTGCAGCTGGCTGCCAGACATCTAAGGTCTTGAAGAGCCATTTTTAAAAAAACGAATCGGAGTGAAATAATTTCCTTGCGCTCTCTACCGTAATGATCTGCTTCATTTATCCCCGACTCAGCACAATGTATAAATTATGCACGCGATCTTGACACTTTGTTAATTAGTGATTTTTTGGTGAGAAAAATCTTTACAGACAAAGCAGTTGTTGTTCAGTGTGTATTATATTAGTCACTCCTGCAATTAATCCCGCCAGTTACGCAGGCTATTTTTAACACCGACACAAAAAAGAGGTGGCAGATTTTCGCACTTACTGATGTTATGGAAAACCGCTTGGGAACGTGTCATTTCCTTTCTTATTTTGTCTCAACGTAAATGAATAAATCGTGAGCAATCCCTTGCATAACTTTACCTCAATCAGTCTTCTGTTGCTGCTTGGCAAACGATCATGTCAGATCTACTTGTTTATGTCAACGAGGTCGTTTGTTGTTCTGTGATCTTCGATAATTCAGAGGTAACTTTAGAAGAGTTTCGCAACGAAATCTTAGATACGCAAGTTGACGATGTTTTGGCATTTCCCTACAAGTTCACAAGAACTGTTAACATGAAACGTGTTGTTGTGGGTGTAAAACAAGAAAAGATCCTTAAGTTAAAGCAATGTTTAGAAGAGTCAGACGAAGGTGAAGGCGCCGTTTACTTGGTTCGCGAAGAAACGAACACGAAGAACGCAGAACAGCAAGAACCAAGTCTGCCAAGTACTTCAAACGACGACGAGCAGATCCCACCAGCAAAGAAAACAAAGGTTTCTCGCCAGCCCACGCTGATGGAAATGTTTTCACCAAATCGTTTGTCAGTATCATCGGAGCCTTACTCCGCGGCCAGAGCGAGGAAAGTCAAGATTTTTAGTGAGAAAGAAATCGAAGAAAGCAAGGGATTGCAGAAAACATACAGACAATTCTGGAACAACAAAGCAGAAGAGCTTTGTAAGAACAGTGCACTGAGAAGCTTCAAGCCTGGAGAAATTCAAGGGGCGGTAAATGCCAACTGGACAATAAAGAAAACAGAGCATCTAAAGGATGAATTGGAGAACATTGATCAGGAGATCAACCACAAATGCCCTGTTGATGTCCAAAGAAAGTTTCAGCTCTCTGCGAAGACATTAGAAAAAAATCGGGAACGCGTGGAAACAGCTTCGACATCCCTGCAAGATCTACAGCAAAAACTGACACGGGCCAGGCAAGAGTATATCGATAGCAGCAAGTCTAACCGTCAAGCGGCATCAGTCAAAGTGGATGAACTCGAAGACGACCTCCAATCACAGCTGACTGAGATGCGTAAAGCACAGGACGCTTTAAGGAAAGCAATAGATACCCGAAGAAGACTGTTAGGTCAACTTCATGCAACTCAACAAAGTGATCACGAAGAAGTCAGTGACGACAGTACCGATAGTGAATGAACTCAGTTAATGACTACAAGACATTTTTTTTAAAACGTATGTCAGCATTTTATAAGTAACAATTATTAATACACAGTACATTTGCAATTTGCAGTAAAAGGTTCAGTTTTTTTGGCAAATTTTGCCGTTGTGTTCTGAAGTAAATTTACATAAAAAAACTGGAAACTATCTATAGTAGCAGTACTAGATCACCAAACAGACATAGAACTCGTAGTTACTTTTTATTATAGTTTTCACCTTCCCTGAATGATAGAACTAGTTACATTCGGTTTTACTAGCTGGGCAGAGCGTGGACACTAGCACAAAGCGTTAGAGCAAACGTACTTAAAAGCGCGAACTGCATAACTTGTCTTTTTTTCTCGGTTTTCCAGCCAATAATTTGTCATGATAATTGAAAAAGTTAAATAAATGATAAAAATATTTGATCTATTAAACCTTTCTGTTGCCGTTTTGTTTTGTTTACGTTAAAACCTTCCGCAAATTAGCAGCCATTCAGTCTTGCTGGCAAACGATACCTTTGCCTCACCGAATCTGAGCTAGTTTGCTGCTTAGCAAAGCTGTTTTCTTTAGCCTGCAAACAGGCTCTCCAGCGAATTTTTTTAAGTTGAAAATGGCAAGCGAAGCGAGCGCGATTATGCGGTTTTACTTCCTCTAGTAACTAGCAGCAAAGACACTAGTTTAGAACTTTTAATTTAACTTGACTGAAGAATTCGAGAATACGCCTCAAGCAAGAAAAAATGCGACTTCCAGTTACTGTCCGTGTCTTATTGTCTCAAAGCGAAAGAAAAATAGCATAATACCAGTGAGGCAAACGTCAAGGTACTAGCAACCCGGATAAAACTGCTTGTAACAGATTACTACCACAGATAAAAACATTTGACCTAACACATTTAACTAAAAGTTTATGGGGTAAAAGCGCCGATAGTCATGCAACGGAAGTCGGAACACGACTTGTCAGACGAAACCAGGAGTCTGGTGACGAGTCTCTCCTGTTTGTCCGCCATTTTGAGTTCCAGATAAACATCGCCAGTGCACATCGTTCTTCTGGAGTTTGTAGCGCTAGCTAACTCAAAGAGAAAACAGAAAAATTAAAGCTTATGTATTAACCTCATCTCAATATTCGGGAGCAATGATTTTTGTTTCAAAACAACGTAGGTAAGTATGTTTTTCTGCTTCGATCGATAGAACGTTGCTTTTAGGACTTTGTACGGGAGCTCGTCACCCTTTGGAAAAAACAGCTTCAAAAGAACCCCCGACCCCTCGGAAATTACAGCCTTTGAACCCCCCCCCTCCCCCTCGGAAATTCCAGTGACCTTCCGTGGGGGGGGGTATGGATATTTTCTGGAACTACACATTATGCTAGTCAGTATTTCTGTGGACCAAATAACAAAGAAGGCGCTCCTAATTAGAGCAGTGTTCATCTTGATTTTTGTTGCTTTGTTGCTGCACTCTGTTGAAATCTATTTTCAAATATGTAACAATTGTTATTTGTAATTGATAAAATTATTTTACCAGAGAGCAAATTGAGCCACCTAAAGGGTGTCAATAAGCAGCCATTTGACATCAGAACCCATACATCAAAAAGATGTTTATTTTCCTGTTTTTTTACTGCTGTACCAAGAAGAACTCCACAATAATCAATTTCTCTTCTCTTTTTATTCAGCTAACGTTTCTACATTCATCCAATATTCATTCAATTCATCCATGAGCAGCTCACAGGAGCCTTTGATTCTTTTCACTTGGGCTTCCCGGAGGGAGCCCAAGGTTAAAAATGGCCTTCGTGTTTTCTGCCTTGGGTCACAAATCGCCGTATGGGCCCTAACACGCATGTGTCCTTCCTATTGTCTCTGTGCATGCACATGATTAGAGAGCACGCACGGACTAACGCACAGACGCACATGGTGGATTTATATTAAGCGTTGTCCTTGAAAGGAAGCACGAATACTATGATTTCTTCTTCGCTCAAGCCACATACAAAAGAACCTCAAGAACCATGCTATATCAAATGAGCTATCATTTTTTTTTTTTTTTTTTTTTTTTTATTGCTCACAGTGTTATCATCTTTATGATACTAACATTACTTACAATACTGACATTACGTACAATTGTAACTGTACTTGCACTACCAGCTTTAGTTACAATACTAAAAATGCTTACGGTACTAATATTACATACAATACAAACACAATTTACAGGTTAGTAACGCCATATAACACCAGCATTAACTACAAAAACTAACAAAAAATTACAATTGTACTGTAACTTCATAGCTCATACGATAGCTCAATTGGAAAAGCATCGCACCGGCCGTAACGGATAACTAGTAATTCATGCCTGATAACTAGTTTAATTAAGCAATATTGATTTTTACATTACAATAGCCCTTTTCACGGATGACGTTTTTCGTTTACACTGATCGCAATAAAACTGAATTTCGGACAAAACAACAACAGCATGGCAGCATGCGTGGACTCGGTGTGTGGTGGCACGTTTTTTGAAGAGCGCTGTCTGCGTCCTCATTTTTCTTTGAAAATTCATGATTTAGCATAGTCCTTGGTTCAAGTATTGTCTTAATAACTACCATCAGCAACCAACACATGAAAAACCGTAAAAAGCACAAGCGAGGAGCCCGAGGTTCGATTGAGGAGGAAACCGGGACACCAAAGCGATCCAACATGGCGACGGAAGAACTAGTGTCAAATGAACAGCAATCAAGCCTAGCGGAACCAGCTCCGACTGAGGCGGTACTAACTGGGCAGGATGATTCCTCGCTTGCTCCTGTAGAACCGTCTCTCGCAGAAATCAGGGAAATGCTGATCGACATCAAGATCGACATGTGCAGCCTTCTACGTGAAAACGAAGCCATGAAGAAAAACATGGACGAACTAAAAGCGACTGTTCGAGGGCAGAATGTTGAAATAGCGAACCTCCGAACGTCGCTTAATAAAGCGACGAAGAAGTTGACCGATGCAGAACGGGATTTGGCTGAAACAAGAAATTTAGTCGACGAACAGCAGGAAGAAATTTGGGAGTTATACGATCTTCAAGACAATCTAGAACAGTATACGCGGAAAAACTCCTTAGAGATTCATGGAATCCCAGAAGAAGCGTATGAGTCAACGGATGAGGTAGTACAAAAATTGGCAAATGCCCTGGATGTACCAGTGACCCCACAGGATATTGAAATATCACATAAGCTGAAGAGAAAAGGTGTTAAACCGATCATAGTAAAATTTCTGTCTCATAGGATCAAAACGAAATTGTATAAAGCCCGGACAAAACTCAAGAATGTAAGTGTTTCAAGCCTTTTCCCCGCTTCGACTGCCGCAACACAGGTCGCTTCGGGTAAGATCTGCCTATTTGAAAACCTCACGTCTTATAGGAAAAAGATTGTCAACCGTGCGAACGAAATGCGGAGCGATGGTCTAGTCCTGAGTGTTTGGACAATGGATGGGAAGGTTTTTGTTAAGACATCGCCTGAAGGTAGGCCTATTAGAATTAGTGAATTAGAAGATCTGGACCATCTTTAGTCTTCAAATAACCAGCACTTCTAAGAAAATCCGGAAAAGTGAGGACAGCGACGGACTGTAAGTTGAGAAGAAAGTAACGCTCGGAACTTATTTTTCTTTTGGTTTGTGTGTGTAAACGTGCGTGTGTTTGTTGTTTAGTTCGACTGTTTATTTTTTTTTTCTTGCCTCACCGTGCTCTCAATGCAAGAGAAGCCAAAATATGATATTTTCTCATTAAATGTAAGGGGAATTAGGGATCAGTCAAAGCGGAGAAGCATCTTTTCGTATCTAAAGGATCAGAAAGCCAAATTCTATTTTCTACAGGAAACATTCTCGGAACCGGTTGATGAAACAATTTGGAAAAATGAATGGGGAGGTGATATGTTTTTTTCCCATGGCACCAACCACAGTAAAGGAGTCTGCATTCTTTTGCACCCTACAATGACATGCCAAATAGAATATTCATTCCGTAATAACACAGGGAGACTATTGCTAATTACTATTCTCCTGGATTCTATGAAACTATCTCTTTGTAACATATATGCTCTAAATAACTTAACAGAACAGTTAGAATTCCTGCAAGAACTTAACAATTGCCTCATGGATAAATCAGAACTTTCAACACTTATTGTTGGAGGCGATTGGAATTGCACCTTAACAAAAAAGGATAAAATAGGCGGTGCTGAATGGAAGCCAACAGCGTATGGAAATTTAATCTTAGCAACTATGGACGCTTTCGACTTAGTAGACATCCAAAGGTTACGGCACCCAAGGTTGCAAAAATATTCATATGAATCAAAAGCGCTAAAGGTAAGATCTAGAATAGATTTTTTCTTAGTTGCAAAAAACTTGACCCAGTACGTAAAGAAGAGTGAGATACAGCCCTCCATAGCGCCAGACCATCATGCTATCTATTTACTTTTGTCTTGGACAAGCGAAATCTCTAGAGGACCGGGGCTCTGGAAATTTAATAACACCCTACTTAATGATGCCGATTACGTAACGAAAATCCACGAGACGTACTCGCGTGTTCGTGCTTTCTATTCAGATTTGGCAGACAAGCGTCTTCTTTGGGAAATGCTAAAGATGGAAATGAGAGCGACGACGATTCTATTCAGTAAAAACAAAGCGAGGTTGACAAATACAAAAGAATTGCAAATTAAAGCGCGACTAGAGGAACTAGATTATCTTATCTGCAACAATTTCAACTCCCCAGATATTGACAATGTTCTGAACGAATATGAAAACCTCAAAACAGAGTTACAATCAATATATGACCAGAAGGGTAAAGCGGCCATATTCAGATCTAAATGTCGAAAACGGGGAGCGTCCCACCAAATACTTCTTCAATCTCGAAAAAAAGAACCACAACAAAAAAACCATAACGGAACTCCGTATGGAGAATGACTCAATAACATACAATGAAAACAATATTTTGGAAGCTATTGAAAATTATTATAAAATATTGTATACATCTACCACCAACACCAACGATAATGATTTTAAGGACTTCATTGAACATTTGGATATACCTAAACTTACGGATGAGGAGAGAGACAAAATTGAAGGTCCACTAACTCTTGAAGAATGCAAAACTGTACTAGAGACTTTCAAAGCTAACAAAACTCCGGGGGAAGACGGATTCACCGTTGAATTCTATAAGTTTTTTATCGAATTATTGGGAGAGGATCTGGTTGCGAGTTTCAATGCTGCTTATGATGCAAACGAACTCTCCATTTCCCAACGTCGAGGAGTCATCACCTTAATTCCAAAAGAAGACGGATCATTACAAGAGTTATCAAATTGGCGTCCAATTACATTACTAAATGTAGATTGTAAGGTGGCAACTAAGGCCATAGCCAGAAGAATAGAATCGCTACTCCCAAATTTGGTGCACTCTGATCAAACGGGGTTCATTAAAGGCAGATATATAGGACAAAATATCAGATTAATTATGGATGTCATGGAGCATACAAAGTCACAAAACATAGCCGGCATCTTAGTTTCGTTGGATTTCCAGAAAGCCTTTGATTCTCTAGAGTGGTCATTTATGATGAAGACATTAGATACCTTTAACTTTGGAATTAGCATCAAGCGGTGGATAAATACTTTCTATACAAATATCGAGAGCGCAGTGATAAATAATGGCTTCATTACGAATTGGTTCAAACCTTCCAGGGGTGTACGACAAGGTTGCCCCCTTTCACCTTATTTATTTATACTTTCTACAGAACTATTATCAAACAAGATTCGACAAGACCCAACTATAGAAGGCATCAAAATATTTGGAAACGAAATTAAACTGAGTCAATTCGCTGATGACACAAACCTATTTTGTTCGGATTTGATCTCTGTTGAAAATGCTCTAAGACTGATTAGGGACTTTGGAGAATTAGCTGGCTTAAAACTTAATATAAAAAAGTCCAAAGGGATTTGGCTTGGAAAGTGGGAAAAAAACAAACTCAACCCTTTACAGCTAAAATGGCTTCGTATCCCGGTTAGAATCTTAGGAATATACGTCTCCTATGATCTGAAAGGGAATAACGAATGGAATTTCAGTCTTAAACTAAGAAAGTTGCAAACAAAACTTGATATGTGGCGATCGAGAGATCTTACATATGGCGTTCCATCCCCGCCAAAAATCAACTTTTGCACTCGACATTTAAATTTAACATTCAACATCCAACTTACGCATTCAACATCCAACTAAAGGTATCAAAAGCCGACTTTTGCCCTCAATGTCCAACCTTGAAGTGAACTTTCTGTGACTATGCACGATGTCGAATTGACAACGATTAATCTTTTTCAGGTTTCAAGTATGAACATTTCAACGCAATGGCAAAACGCGCACAATATTCGAGTGTGATCATTTAAAGCGACGATTTGAATCCGATCTGTTTACTTCATGCAACTTTGTCAGTCGGGTCCCCCAATAATAAAGTCGTTGCGAAATGTTGACTTCGTTTTGAGATGTTGACTTCGTTTTGAAATGTTGACTTCGTTTTGAAATGTTGACTTCGTTTTGAGATGTTGACTTCGTTTTGAAATGTTGACTTCGTTTTGAGAACGACGTGCTATGTCCGCCAAAAAGTATCAAATGTCTGTAACATCCGGAAAGGACTGGGTCTGGTCGTTTGCCACAATGGCGGACTTGTGCAGTGTAGTGCAGGCCATAAATGACCTTATTGTCAGGATCGAAAGATTGGAAAATTCAAGCGAAATCGGATCTGTTGTTTTAAGATTAGATTTTATAAATAGGATGCTAGTCAATCTTGATGTGCCCGATGATATTGTTAACGAAACCAGAGCTTTATACGAGACCGTTGTGGCCATCGATAGCGAGAGAGAGCGCAGAGCACAAGCCGTCCATGGTTATCAGGTTCAGTTGCATCGTTCTGGGGCTCGAGGACGACCCTCGTTTCAAATAACACGAGAGCAGTTATCTTTTTTGTTGGACCAAGGCTTCAAAGTGCGAGAAATCAGCGTTATGTTGGGGGTAGGACAGAGGACTGTCGAAAGGAGAATGTCAGCATACGGCTTAAGTGTTTCTGGTGAGAATGTTTATTTTACTTTGCAAAATGGGGGGGGGGGGGGGAGGGAGGTTGTTTCCCGCCAACATCTACCTCACCGAATGCAGGCACTCCTTTTTTATAAAATGTCTATGGGCCATTCCAACCCCTCCTCTCACCCCCATTGAGGGGGTCAGTAGAATTTCCCCCCGAAGAACAAAAGGACATGCCCCATTTCCCCCCCCCCCCCCCCCGTCGAAAACTACCAAATTTTCTTCATCCCATAGAAAAAGACCACATTCTGCTTATGTTTTACTTATCCCTGAAGAACGAATCAAAGGTGCTAACATAACATAGACCTCTTGAGAAAAATGCGTCAGCGGGCCGGGTGAAGTTTTTTTTGGAACAGTCCTGTGGGTCGTAGTTATTCAGAAACAGAGACTTCAAGAGGGAAACCACAATCATGTACCACTTCCAAATTCCGAAAGATTTAAATTCTCCCATTACTTCCTTTTTGCCTTCATTAAAAAGTAAAGAAGTGAAATACAGTACTTTACAGTTATTGATTGTACTATAGTTTGACAATAATTTCAAGCAATCTAATAATAATTTGTTCATTTAGGTCTGTTTAGTCATTTAAGTGACGAAGAGCTGGATGATTTTTTGAGATCTGCACAACAGTCTAACCCCTTTATTGGTATTAGAATGGCAAGGGGCTTACTACACAGTAAAGGACACCGTGTACAAAGGGAGAGAATCAGACAGTCATTTTTAAGGACAGATCCCATTGGGGTACTGCAGCGTTGGAGAGATGCAGTAAGAAGACGACGATACAATGTCCACTCACCTCTGGCACTTTGGCATATTGATGGCAACCATAAACTAATAAGGTACATTTAACAAGAAATTGTAATTATCTTTTAATTTTTATCATACATACCATAAAGCTCCATGAAATCCCCCCATGGGGGTGTTTATATCTCTTTTTAAAAAATCTTTTGATTTAATAGAGAGAGGGCTTATTGGAAACAGAAAGCTTTTAGAGTCATACCTTAGTATGGCTAAATTAAAAAGAGCTAAAGTAGACTTTTGATGTTCCAGTGCTGTTCAGTAAGTCATTTTCGCAAAACAGTAACCATAATAGGTAAAATAATGTAGTGGACATACAAATGGTGATTTGCCATATATGGCATTTGCCATATATATGGAAGGGGGGGGGGGGGGGGTGTTAAAAATCTTCCAGAGGGCTTCAAGAGAAAGGGTTTTTTAATAGAGTTTTTACAGCAACTGTTTTTATAGTACCATTCGAAGAAAATGTATCCATGAAAATTAATGATTCTTTGTAAGTGTCCTCCTAAATCAAACCAGGGCTGCAGATTTTGGAAAAAAGGCAGTAAATGTTTACTAGTAGTAAGTTACCTAAGAGCACAACTTGTGACTTTTTTTTAGATCAGAATTGTTATAGTCATTACTTTTATTTATAGTTGTGTGTGCTTAGATTGACATCACATTTGAATAGCTTATTTTCCACCCTTGCACATCCAATTGTTGTCCCCAGATGGAGAATAGTTGTACATGGTGGAATCGATGGGTATTCCAGGATACCTGTGTTTCTTCAGGCATCAGACAACAACAGGGCAGGAACTGTGTTTGACCTGTTTCTAGAAGCTGTTAATGAATATGGGCTACCATCACGGGTACGCTCAGACAAGGGTGGGGAGAATGTGGACGTCTCTTGGTATATGCTCACACATCCACAACGGGGTCCTGACAGAGGGAGTATGATAACAGGTAAAAAAATGAATGTTGTTGGTTACTATCCTAATCTGCAAGAGAGACTTTGGTGGAAAGTGAGCTGGGTGTCTAACCGGTTCTTTAATTTATTGTAGGGAAAAGCACACATAATCAACGGATTGAGAGGCTGTGGAGGGACGTGTTTGCAGGATGCCTGACATTGTTTTATGATTTGTTTTATGGATTGGAGAGGTCAGGAATGCTCAATCCAAATGACGACATTCACCTTTGGTGCCTGCATTACACATTTTTACCAGTTATTAACAGGCACTTGACCAATTGGAAAAATGCCTGGATTCATCATCCTTTGAGAACAGAGAGGAATTCTACCCCAATGCAGTTATGGATAAGGGGCCTGCATAGCATTTGGGGAAGTCAGTCAACAATTGATAGAGAGGTCTTCCAGGTGAATGTTCTTGATTTCTTATTTTTTTTTCATTTGGACCTGATAATCGGACTCCTGGACCCTCTCCCTAGGATGTTTTGATAGTGGTTTTCAAGTCTGCTTCAGGATTAGGGCAAATTGCATCTGTGGGCATTGTTGCTCAACATTTCCAATATTATCCACCTGTTATACTCTATTAGTTTTAAGCGACCTCTCCTCTCCTAAACAGTATGATCATTACTGGATGCCCCATGAAGCAAATCCCAAACTGACATAACCAATAAAACAACCTACTACTTGAAGTTAAAATAACCATTTTTTTTGTCTGCAGAATGACTTCTCAAGCTATGGGATTGACTGGGATGGACCAGTACCAGCTCCTTCTTGTGACAGTGTTGAAGTTCCTCAAACCACCTGCCCTGTTGATGCCGAAAGAATGTCATCATTTTATCCCCCTCACAATGCATCAGTTAATGATGTCATTGAGCTATTTGTCAGTGCTGTTGAACATGTTCACGAGGCGTTAAATCCCCAGCATTCCATATAACAACATTTACAGCAATAAATAAGCAATTTTAATTATAATCATTTAAACAGCTGAAGTAATTATTAATACCATTTGAACCATTATGAAAGGAAGGGTATATTGTAGCCTGTTTCAACTAACACTTCAGAGGTTAACGATTACCTAACTTATGAAAATGCTATAATTGTAAATATGTGGACTAAGTAAACAGAAACAATGCTATTTTCTAAATATTGTTCTAGGAGTCTCAATTGATTCTCAAATATTTGCGAAATTAATAAATCTCTTTCGATGGTACTTCCATTCAATAAAATAAATTGGGAATTTGCTGATGCTCAACACAGCAAATAACTGTACAAACATATAAACTGTAGGTCTAGCCTACTGCGATTTCAGTTTTGATATAATATCTACAAACCTAAGTTAAAATGTACTAAATGAGTCCTTATGAAAAAATGGCTGCCAGTGTCTTCAGCTGTCTGGTCAAGTTACTGCACTGGTACGAACCAAGTTGTTACTGATTTACATTTCAGAGATCTGAATGGAAAAAGCCACTCTGACTTGCCTAGAGTTGTTTTGATGCTTTCATAATACAATTGTCTCCTTATGAGGTTCCATAAGATAGGAATGTGATTCCCTTTGACTTGATATTTAAGGGAAAGTAATTTCATTCTGTTAACAAGTGTTTCTTCTTGGGGCCAAAAACAAATGGTAGTCATAGTTGCATTGAGTCTATATTCCAAATATGTCAATCTTATTATTAGAAACAAACTCTTTAGTTATTAAATCTATATCTAGTTTAAAGCATTGCAGTCATGTCTAGCTAATTTCTTGCACATTTAATTACCAGATATATACTTATATTGCCTTTTACCATGGCATGACTTACTCAAGGCCCACAAATTAATTGACCACATTCAAGGTTTAATTAACAGCATGGGTAATACCGGTTGATTGTTGATTGACCAAAAATTTATGTCTAAGAAGTTCTACTACAGTACAATTGCAGTTTTGGGCCACTATAGCCTCTTATCTTTCCAACGTAGACATTCTCTTACAGCTCACACAATACTCGGTATAAAAAAAGACAGTGCAGTTGTGTTAAGATGAGTATAGATGACATCAAAAGTTCTTAGATGTGAACAAATTTCAACGGATAGTATTTAAGATAGGGAATGTAAAACCAATCTCCTAAACACCATGGCAACAAAGAAGCGTCAGTCGATTTTCCTTTGTAAGCATTATAGTCATCAACCTCATTCATGTAGCTGTGATAAAATTCCAAATATGTAGAAACTCTGATGCTAAGGTGGCTTACAGTGAACAAAGTCAGATCAAAATAGTTTCAAGTTGGTTTCCATGACAATGTCAAAAGAGATCAGAGACATAATTAACCTTTCGAGCGAAGCTAAGTGAAAGTTGCAGATTTGTAGAATTTTCTGTCAATTGGGTTCAGGGCGATCTTATTTTTCATTCATTTTATTTAGATTTTATTTCTTTATTTCACCTCTTTTAGGTTGCCATGGCATCAATTTGACATCATAGGGACCCTATTTGTTCATTGTTGAGACATACACAAATGTGTTCTAAGAGTTATTCTTCAGCATTATTAGCTAAGACCGGATTGTATAAACCATCAGTATCCACCTTAATCAAGTGAAACTGAATCCTTGTGCTCCATACTTAACTGCTATGTCGAAAAAATTTTGGAATTCTTGGAATGACTGGTATTTGGTAGGGATGGTGATGCTGTTAAAACAGGTTTCTGAGATGGGAAGTCCAATGCTAGCATCGAACTTCACCAGCATGGTGTCTCTTTTTGGCAGCATGTTCGTCCCCGTCCAAAAACTGCAGAGGTCGACAAGGCCTGCTCCATCTGAAAATATATATATAGAGAGAAAGCTCAATTGTAATTGAAGGAAGGGATTCAAACAGTTAACCATCGAAGCTGTGCAAATGAAGTAACATATTTAGTAAAATGAGTGAAATGTACGATGCCAAAGAAGTTTAAGAAAATACTCGCTAATAATTCTTTGCAAAATTCTTTAAGGTTTAGAGCTTGTTAATTGAAATGTCAAGAATGAACCATGATTTAGTGCCCAGTTATCTAAAACGCTAGCGGGGCAAGGGTCATTTCTCAAATTGAAAAGGAACACGGGGAAGATGCAGGTGGTGCGCACCCTCCCCCCCCCCCCCCCCCGAGATAACTGGGCGGCTTCCTAATACAACTAGTATGCTGCAAAAAAGAAAAAAAATCTATGCGCTGACCCTCCTAAGATGTGTACCCTCTCCTAAGAAAAATCCAAGATCCGCCCCGAATACGGACACGTACCTTCGTTTCTTGATTCCATAAACGCAAGGTATCTGAGAAAGAATTCAGCTGTCATTGAATTTTCGTTTGAAGCGTCTTGCTCTTCAAAGGTGATCTTGTCTTTGAACTCGTCGCAAGTAATCAGCCGTTCTTTTTCTTCAGGAAAAATCATTTCTACGAGGCACGGCCACTTGGCCAGGGCTTTATGCAGACCAACCTCTTCCATTCCTGAGGAAGATGAACGAAAGATTCTGTTAAAATGTACGCATTTCTTTGTCGGTAATCACCTTATTTCTCTTTTAGTTTTGTTAGCAACCTACCTTTGGCGATGTCATCGAGCTCAAGTTTACGCTTGAGGATGACGTTGTAAAGCATCAGTCCCTGTGTTATTAATGCCGGTTCCTTCGTCAGCTTATCAATATCGAGGCCTGCCTCGTCTAGGTACGGCTGAATGTTTTGCCTTAAGTCGGCTGTCGGATGGTTATCTTTCCCCAAGGAATCAATCTGAAAGTAAAAAAAGCAAACGGATTTACAGTGGTTTATTACAAGCACAAACAGTTCAATTACTTGACGTTGGATGCAACGGTTTGCGAGTTAGACCATGGGTGTACGCTGCTGTATGCTACACATTTAGAATGCATTCCTCAATAACCGTGAAAGATTTTTATCATCGGCTACGCGTAAAAATTTCTCAAAGATTTGATTTCATTTTATGTTTTCGTCAGAAATTGCGAGAGTCAGTTCAAAATCAATAAGCGCGCAGTTGAAACTCAAAGAAATTGCAGTAAAACGCCTAAAAGTTGTGCTATAAAACAAATGGTAAACGCCACGCCGTACACTATTGAGCTATGGATGCACGCGGGAGGTTGCTAAGCACTCAAGAAGCGAGAGTCGTCCTCCGCTATCGCCTCGGCCGACTCTTACGCTTCTTTCGTGCTTAGCAACCTCCCGCGTGCATCCATAGCTCAATAGTGTACGGCGTGGCGTTTAACATTTGTTAAAGGGGTTAGGGGTTAGTATTATATCTCGGTAACACAACCTCAAACTTAATTTCTACCTTTACAGTCCCTCCCTTATAACATGCATGCCCAGGCATTCCACAATAAACAAACGCATGTAAAAGATGGTGGCGAAAGTGGGTGAGCAATTTACGTAGATGTGTCTGTCACTTACCTCATTTATCAACTGCCTGAGATCAGTATCTGGAATATCTTTAACAGATATGGGCGGGGGGTTCTCCCACAAATCTACCAATGGGCTTGATAAGTAATATTTGATGGCGGGCGAAAGACCATGCAAACCAGGGCCATCGTGTAGAGCACAGTGCCCAATAATGCGCCCAATAGCCTTGAATGCGCCCGTTATTCTTAGCGATTGATCGTGTAAAGGCAATCTGTGGTCTTGCTCTCCTTCAAAAAAAATTACGGGTTTGAAGGTATTGCCAATTCCTTCGTCTGCAATTTTCATGGCAGTGAGGAGAAATTCCCGGACAGGTCCACTTCCGGCACCTTCCTCGCCCTCGAATCTCACCCTAGGACGAGCCTTCAGGTTTGCATTTTTTCCTTTGTATTCCGCTAGAATATCTCGTTTAAGTTCTTCCGTGCCTTCCATTCTAGACACAGAGAACAGCTGCCGCGGTTTTGTTGACTCTATAACTTCATCACGGAAGCGTTTCAGGGCGTCCATTGCGTCTACCGGTTGAACATCTTCTGCTTTTGAATCAAGCATTGGCACGAGATCATCGTCATCCGCATCATCTGGCTGTGCACCTGAAGTATTTATTTCAGATTAGACTGTTACATACTCAGAGCAGGATACTTTATGGAAGTAATGAGACGTAAAACAGTTTTTTTTCCTCTGCTATGGTTTCTTACTGCGTTCGACAAAGTATCAAGTATGTTGTATAGTTTTGCAAACTTGCAACGATGGGCTTTTTAACACCGATGAAGGGCACTACCCGAAACGTCTGTACGTTTTAAATTCTTGACACTTTAAGAGTTTTCTTATTTACATTTGACAGTTATCATAGTGTAACGCATCGTTTAATCAATGATTACTACTAGTTTATTGTATTGGTATATATTAAATCAGTTACCGAGTAGGGCATGTGCTGCCTCGTTTGGATCACCTCCAGATGCTGACAGTGCTTCTTGAATTTGTCCTGTAGTAGCGTCCGGACAAAGTTCCTCCAAGAAAGAAGACGCTGCGCTTATATTCAGTGGGGTCCTGCAATGCATCCAAGAGCTTTCCTTAGCTTAGTTGGTTAAAATAGTACAAAGCTAAGTATAAGCGTTGTTCTTTTTTTTTTCTCTATTATAATACTTGCGCTGCTATAATGGGCGAAATAAAAATTGTAGTTTATTATGTTGTGCTAAACACGATTAACAACCTGAAAACACCTATAAAATAAAGCTACAGTAGCGTTTCTATCTTTTTTCGGCTCAATTTTCGACTACTATATCTTCAATGGGAACAAGGGAGAGGAGTCCTAGTCCTGGAAGAGAGCAGAAGGTCTACACGGATGGAACGAACATGACGCAAGCTGACAAGAAATCTTTTAGAACCATTCTATCCCCCTATACTGTGAGAACCTTTTTGCAAGCCTTTGAAAGTTTAATTTACCTTGATAGAGAGCCAGGTATGGCACTGTCCTCGTGTGCAAATACCATATCCTCTATCGTTCTTTGTCTCTATTAGGAAAAAGTGAGTAGCATTATCAAAACACGATGTAATAATACATTTCCCTGGACTTCATGTGGAACAACAGCAAAAAAAATCGTAATACCTTTGCCTGGGGAACTTCACTCTCATTTTCGTGAACATCCGCAATATGGTGGCTTATACTTGCCATTGGGACAGAGATCCCACACCGTATACAATTTACAGTAGGGCCATCTTCAACCTAGAAGAGTGACACGTTAACAAATTGACTCAAAAACCGGCCATAACCGGCCGTAAAGAAGCTATGCATTACTCCCACTTGTGAAGTCATCAACTTTAATCGAAAAAGGCAACATTTACGCTCCAGTAGTGGTGCAGGACGAGACCTTTCTAACGATACCTAAACCAGTGTGATTAGTTTGCCAGAATTTGAAATATGTACCAAAAAGGATTCAACTTGATGTTAGTTAACAACTTAGACCAAAATTTGCTTATTCCACCTTATTCCAATCCATGGTAAAAATTCCATGTCTCGTTTACGCTTTCTCAGCAATTCTTTAACTAAAAGTCAGTCTTATCATTTTCTTTGCTTCAAGTGCGCCTACTTTTTTTACTCTCGTAGATGCAGTTATTGTTGTTGCATGCGATTTTTTGCGTTCTAATTTTTGTCTACAGAACATCCTTATAACTGAAAAGATTACTGATCCCTGCTTATATTGCACTTGATATTCAGATAACTATACCTCAGGCAAAACAGCAGCCTCTCCCACAACGCTTTCATCCAGGTCCTTTTGTAAGGGCCGTATGTATATTTTGGCAGTTCCGGCGGCATCCCTCATGCGTTGCGCGGTGTGAGGGGAAGAAATGTTCTAAAAGCCTGCGTCTTCGCCTCGCTGGTACATCACCAGTTCGTACCCCGATTCGACTAGTTTGGGAAACCGGGTAACGATTTCATGGTGGCATTCCAACGCGTTGGCATCCTGTCTAAATTGGATGCTGGCTTCTCCTAGGCCAGCGTTCAACAACAGGGTTCTCTCTTTTATGCCAGTGGGTGGTTTGGTGGTGCTGACCCGAGAGAGGCAAACAAACTTTAGAGTATAAGTAGGGATCCGCTTTCCTTTACCACGTCCTGTAACGCTTCCCCTTGCGAAGTTTTTCTTTTGGGGAGCGAATAACCTTCTATGCTCTTGAGAAGCAGAAGCGGAGGTAACTGCTGCTGCGACTGAATTTGTACCAGATGTACCTGGCATTTGTTGGCCAGCCTGGCTAGTGGATGGTACCGGTCTCACTGATACTACATCTTGTGTTGAACCAGAGTGGGATCCCTGCACTGTATTCAATCAATCAGGTGGCAATTAGAAAAAAATGAAGTGCAATGTCAATAAATACATAAATCTAACGATAGCTAAAAGTAAATACTCAACTTCAAATACTTCCATTTCGAAATACAACCCTAAAGACTAGTAATTTCAGTTTGAAAGTTAGTGCTGGCGGGAGGTGAAAAATAAAGGAATTTAATTGAAAGTGAACAGCTTGAGTGGAAAACATCTTGAGTGGCAGGGTTTAGAGAGTCTTTAGAGGGTATGCATAGTAGACTCTCGCGTGCCTGTTGAAAGGGCGCTATCACTAGTTGAGTAGTTTGCTTCAAAAACCGATCGCCTCAACGGACAGAACAAAGAACACAAGACAGACGGCACAGTTGTCGCTACCGGAAGTTACGTTGTGTGACATTTCTTTATCATTTTTCCAAGTCAATGCTGAACTAATTGCATAACGCTTGATATGATCAACATAGTTCTTTTATAAGTTATAAATAGAAATCTAGATTACATACGAAAACATTTTGGATTTTTTTGCCCTATTGACAAGAGTAATACGCTGCCTTGCTAAGGCTCGCCAGCAATTACTGTCGACAGTTTCAGACACTTTTTAATACCCCATTCACACCAGCAAAACATGTTTAGCTACACCAGGTTTAACAAAATAAAAATCAGCAAAAGAAAACAGAAAAACTAAATTTTACATAGGGTTCAAATTAAGCCCTAACTTGTGTTTTCATTGTCTGTAACACAGTTGTAGTTAATTGTAATTTAACATAAACGTCGTCAGATGCCGATTGACTAATTCTTTCACGTGTAGACCAATTACCCTTAAAAGCCGCTCTAAATTGTATCTAGGAACGGTGGAATAATTTCATTTAAAGGCTACAAGTGCGATAAGCAAGTAAAGATAATGACTGACACTGAAGAAGCGCCTATTTGTTTCTTAAACAAGCATGAATGCCATATTTACCTTGACCGCCTTGAGATGTTCGACTCTGACTCATCACATCAAGTCGATCGGCCACTCGACGTAAAGCATCTTTTACCTCATTCAGTTCTCTATCCATTCTTCAGATACCGTGATAAAATACGCTTAAAGGGAGCTGGATTCGACACTTTCCGCGCAGTACTAGAAGCCACGAGCCACGAGCCGTAATCTTTATACTACCTTTGACATATGACACTCAAAGGCCAGGCCGACCAGATCCACATGGTGGTACTTTCCAGATGTTACATAACATTTTGATATTTGATACTTTTTGGCGGACATAGCACGTCGTTCTCAAAACGAAGTCAACATTTCAAAACGAAGTCAACATCTCAAAACAAAGTCAACATTTCAAAACGACTTTATTATTGGGGGACCCGACTGACAAAGTTGCATGCGCGAAGTAAACAGATCGGATTCAAATCGTCGCTTTAAATGATCACACTCGAATATTGTGCGCGTTTTGCCATTGCGTTGAAATGTTCATACTTGAAACCTGAAAAAGATTAATCGTTGTCAATTCGACATCGTGCATATAGTCACAGAAAGTTCACTTCAAGGTTGGACATTGAGGGCAAAAGTCGGCTTTTGATACCTTTAGTTGGATGTTGAATGCGTAAGTTGGATGTTGAATGCGTAAGTTGGATGTTGAATGTTAAATTTGAATGTCGAGTGCAAAAGTTGATTTTTGGCGGGGATGGAACGCCATACTTACATTGTTTGGTAAAGTGATGATATTAAAATCGCTTGGTCTGTCACAACTAATTTACTCATCCTCGATCCTCA
Organism: Blastomussa wellsi; assembly: GCA_947652115.1. Taxonomy (NCBI): domain Eukaryota; kingdom Metazoa; phylum Cnidaria; class Anthozoa; order Scleractinia; family Plerogyridae; genus Blastomussa; species Blastomussa wellsi. The sequence goes on from OX393561.1 coordinate 24,704,753, forward strand.
ACATCCCGGAAGGTTTCGAACACTTAGTGAAAACAAAACTTTTTAATTTTCTTTGGAAAAACAAAAGAGATAAAATTAAAAGATCCGGACTTTATCAGGACCTGGAAAAAGGCGGACTACGTATGATAGATGTAGAGATCATGCTTAAAGCTCTTAAACTAGCATGGATTCCTAGACTCCTCTTTACTGGAACCTCCAATTGGAAAACAGTCCCAGACTACCATCTACGCAAATTAGGAGGCCTAAATTTCTTATTAAGGTGTAACTACGATCCAGCGCACCTTAACACTTTGCCCTTGTTTTACCGAAATATTTTTTTGTACTTCAACGAATTGAAATGCCTTTACAACTTTGATCAAGCGCAGGATTTAATTCTATTTAACAATAAAGAGATACTTGTAGAAGGCAAACCACTGTTTTTAAGGGAATGGTTTAACAAGGGCATTCTATCCATCCAGGACCTTCTCCATGAGGCTGGCCATATATTGTCGTACGCGCAATTTATAAACAAATATGCATGCAAATCAAATTTTCTTCAATATTACCAGGTCACGAGTGCTATTCCAAAAAAATTATTCGAAAAAGCAAAAACCATTAATCCAATTAGGAAAGAAGCATATGCCGCTGCAAACTTTAGCTTTCAATTAAATGAGTCCACACAACTTGATTTAATTAAGGCCAAAACTTGTGATTTTTACAAACTACTAAATGCGAAGATCCACACAGCTGAACATACAGGTCCTCGAAGATGGAACGAAAGTCTATCTATGAATGAAGACTCCTGGGGAAAAGCATTTACCTCTCTTAAAAATATATGCAAAGAAACCAAGCTAAAGGAATTTCAGTTTAAGCTGATTCATCGCATTATAGTTACAAAGAAAGAGCTCTGCCGCTATGGCATCAAATCAGATGATGACTGCCTATATTGTGGAGGAAAAGATTCCGTTGACCATTCATTCAAAGATTGTCGCCTTGTAATTTCTTTCGATAAAGAGGTTATCAATTGGTTTAACGCAAGAAATAATTCAAAGCTTAATCCATCTATTGAAGAAAAACTTTTTGGTCTAATAGACGGTCCATACAGTAAAGATTTAGTAAAGAAATTTAATTATACAATGCTGTTCATGAGGTACTACATCTATTCTTGCAAACTACATAACAAACCAATTATTCTCAGGGATTTCATAAACAAACTCGTACTCAAATGTAAAATAGAAAAAATTAAACTCTAGTTGGAGTAATACAGTAACACAGTAACACAGAAGTCTAATTTATAGACTTCTACTTGGTTAGTCGAGAAAGCCATTTCTATAGAAAATGTAAGTGTACTTAATTTCCCTTCATTTTCTGAGAAAATAGAGCATAATAACAAATCTTTGTTTGCTACCTTAGCTTAATTGTACATTTAGAGTAACCATAATAGTATAGTGCTTTTGTTTTTGGGAAAATTATTTCTAAGAATAAATAAAAAAAAAACTTGGACGTGAGGCATTTTCGGGAAATTTTGTTCAAATGAGCTATCATGTAAAGAAGCATTTGCATAAGTGTTATCGTGTATTTAGCACATTGGATATTGGTTTTTGTGAGATTCTCAACCTGAGACATGCTCAAGCGAAAAATGTTTGTGATCTGCGAACTGAATGTGTGAAGTCTTTGCGAGTTCAATTTCTGTCAAAATTTAATTTAATTTGCACCGATTTCACATTTGCACAGTCAACACGAACGTTTCAGCTATCCTGAGAGTGACATCACAGTAGTTATATGTCCCTTCATTGCAAATTAATGTACCTTGATTAATTCGCATATAAGAACCGTATACGTATAGTAACTTTACTTTCAAAAGTGATTATTCCCGAAAGAATACAAGAGACTTCACTGTGGCCTGTTGTCCTCAAATTCTTTAACATCTTTTAATCCTTTCGCGATTCCGCAGATTTTTTTTTCGAAAATCACTTGGACTCTCAAAGGGACTTTTAAAATTGTTCTCTTCTTCTCTTCGACTTTTCACTTACAAAATGGACGATTTATCAGAGTATGTGATCTCTCAAAGAAGATATCGATCCTCGACAGATTTTATTACGCATCACTACGCCATGTGCAGAGACCTGTCAAATTACGAAAGGAAACAGACCCTCACAAAACCAGTTGCGTGCTATCTTATTTCGAAATAGCATTGAAGTGATGTTCGTAACCACTGCGACCAGAGGTTTTTTTTCCACGCGAAGCGATCGCGGCTACGCCTCACAATGATAGCGCCTTCGCTACAAAAAACCCTCTGGCACCCAGGGTATGTTTTCTCCAAATAGACTGAGAGTCAGTCAAGAGTCAGGACCATGCAGCGAATTATTGTAAATTTAAATTGATTTCAGACATAGAAAAGAACTTTGGTCCCACCCCAATGTACGTCGACTCTCGCAAAACAATAGCAGCACCATATAGCCAAGGTAATGAGTTAGTATTTGGACAAAATGTAGGGCAACAATGTGTAAAAATGAGTTTGTGTTTTTGATTTACAATTCCAGACAAAGGATTAGTTCTGGTCATGATATCATCAACATAATGAATATTGGAAATCAATTGTATTCAGATTTGTCTCAGTTAGCAAGACAGTCGTTTTAAGCAGACAGTATTGCCAACAATGTTAAAGGGATACTCTAGCCCCTAAAACTAAATTTCAGAAAAAGATACCTTATAACCTTAATAAAAGATATTCGCAAATAAAATCCGTTTATCTGTCATTTCTTTTCTTTAAAAATGAGAAATTTACGAACACGTGTTCGAACGTAGCGCTTTGGGTATAAACCGGAAGTGACGTAGATATGAGAACTTGTTGCCCATTTCCGGTTACATTCATAAATAAAAGAGTGGAGATTTCTCGTGAACGTCGACTTCCTTTTTTACTTCTAAACGAGAAAACCTTTTAAATTCCGTTCGATACTTTATCATGCCACATCGCTGTGTGGCTGGTGGATGTTCCAACACTTCTAAGGACGAAGCAAGTCTCCATGGCTGGCCTTCAAATCCTTCAAGTTGCCCGTCAATGGACGAAGGCCGTAAGAAACACGCGGGCGGATTTTAACCCGACGGCTTCAAGCAAACTTTGCAGTGCAGTAGGCACTTTTCTGATGATTCATTTGAAGCACAGTCACTGATAGCTCAGTCGCTAGGAGTGAAAGTGAAAAGAATCTTAAAACCCGACGTTGTTTCAACCATATTTAACCGTAACAGTTGCCCGCCGCAAAAAAAGGCGGGATGACAGCACAGATCTCACGCAAGAGGACCGAGGGTCATCCTCGCACGGGTCTCTTGCTCGGCAATCGGAAAAGCAGAACAGGGACGCTTACAGAAAAAGAGAAGCTGTAAGGGTATGTATTGTAAATCAAATTTAGAACGTTGGCCTCAATACATCTATAAAACTATCATACAAACTTGTGATACCTCACCTTGTTCTTTTTTAAGATCATCGATGAACAGGAAAAACGTGAATCCGCTTCGCGTAGCAAGCGCAGCCCAGCTCCTACCTCTGATACAAGAGGCTTCCACACAAACTCGGTGTGATAGTTAAAATGTCGCTGTGCAATTTCGAACCCCAAGTAATGCGAAAAGTAAGTCTACTATTCGGGAT
>OX393561.1:24715877-24753377 GCA_947652115.1 Blastomussa wellsi
TTTCACTGCTGGGTAGGTATATCGGAACTTGCCCTTGTATCCGGCCGTGGCAAGTCATCACTCCCTCTGCATTGGGTTTCAGGTTGAGTTGTTCGCTAATTTGAGGATAGCCTGTAGTTTCTTTGTCTCGCCGTTGGACTCGTTTAATCCACCAACCGCGTACGTCCTCTATTTCTTCTGTTAGCAGGGGCCCAAGTTTCTTCTCTTTATGCTTGCAGTTATGAATGAATCTCTTGATCCATGTGCCGACTCTCAAGGTTCGGCGCAAGCTGGTGCGTTCGAGTGGTTTGGTTTGCGCTAGGTTTAGCACTTCCCTAATGACTTTGGCTTCAACTTCTGATGCTGATGACGATCGAGTGACTGGGTTTATTGGCCACTCGGACTTGTCTAGGAGCCACACCGGTCCCTGTTGCCAAAGTACTGAGTGAGCTGGAGCGCCTCTGCTCGCTAGGTCTGCAGGGTTTTCATCCGTAGGAACGTACCTCCACTCGATCTCCTTGTGTAATTGTATCTTGGCAACTCGATTCGCGACAAACTGTTTATACTGGCCATTTCCCATCCAAACACCTTTGGGGAGGGCATGTTATCTAGAGCGTTGCGTACGTTTATCAATAGATTGGTAGCCATGTGCGCTGCAATCAATTCTAGGCGTGGTATAGTCAGTCCCTGTTTGGCAAGTGGACTCTTAGCGACCACTAATCGTTGAGTGTTGCCTGATGGTTGGCGTACAACTGCATAGACTGCTGCGCCTACTCCTCGTTCTGATGCGTCCCCGAAAGAGTGTAGTTCCACTGCTTGTATTTCTTCTTGATAACTTGCTATTGGTCGTGGTACTTGCTGTTCACGAGGTAATTGCTCCTCCCATTTTTTCCAGCGTTGTAGGAGCGCTCCGTTAATCTTCGCATCCCATGGTGCTTTGGTTTCACACAACTCACGATAAATCTGCTTTGCGGTGAGTGTCAATGGTGCAATCAGGCCTAAGGGATCATAAATCTTAGCCATCTTTCCCAGGATTCCTCGCTTCGTTGGCTGGGTTTCTTCTTCGGGTATCACTACCGCTAAGGTGTCTTGCTCTTTGTCCCACTTGAGTCCCAGCATCTTCGATTCAGTTGGTTTAACATTAGCTGTTGCTTAGCAAATGATTGCTCTTCAGAGGTGACGATTAGGTTTGTATCTTCCTCTAGCTGTTTGACATTGGAATGCCACTTGTGGAGTTGGAATGTTGCGTCGCTGAATATCTGAACGGCTTTCTCTTTCCGCTGCTGGGCGTGGCTTGTATTTTGTCCACCTGTTAGTAGATCATCGACATACAAGCTGCGTCGAAGCTCTGCCACTATTGCTGGTTCTCGTTCTTCCCAAGCATCTAAATGGACCTCGATTACTCCACCGAGCAGGAAGGGCGATGGGGCTAGACCAAACAGTGCACGAGTGAAACGTAGTATCTCTAACTTCCCGTGCTCACTTTTCCTCCAATGGAATCTTAACGCATCACGTTCACACTCCTGGATACGTATTTGTAAGAAGGCCTTTTGGATGTCTGCGGTTACAACTAAGGGATATGCTCTCTGTCTGACTAGTATGTCCCAAAGCTTGTTTTGCAATGAAGGACCAGGATAAAGACACTCGTTCAGCGATGGTGACTCTGGCGTTGCTCTTGCAGAAGCGTCATAGACTATGCACATCTTGGTTTTTTCAGCCGTTTCTCTAATCACTGCTTTGTGTGGAATGTAGAATTCTTTCCCCACGATTTCTTCTGGTGCGACTTCAACAACGTTGTTCTTGAGTTGCTCACATATAATGGCATCGTACTCATCGGTGAGGTTGATGCGCTGCAGTTTTCTGGTCAGACTTGAAAGGCGCCGTATACTTCCTTGTTTGTTTGTTGGCAGTTTTGGATGATTGCCTCGCCATGGTAGCCCGGTTTCATACCATCCTTCTGGTGAGCGCTGCAGTTGTTCCTTAAATTCTGCGTGCACCATGCTTTGGTCATGTTCTGGTGTGTCTGCAAGCCCTAGTACGTCAAGCCTGCATAATTCTTCGTAGTCACTCTGTGATGTTTGTGTGAGCAGCATCATGTTGTGGTCAAATTCTGATCCTGGACTCATAATAAACCATCCAAGTTTAGTTTTCTCCGCCACCAGTTCTCCATCCTGTCCAATTTGAGGCTTTGTCTCAGTTTTTACGCCCGCATATTCCCTGCTTCCTAGTACGACGTGTATGGGAAGTTGTTCCTTTGTGTCACGGTCTGTGATTTTGACTCCTTGCAGATGTGGGTACTTATTTATCAATTGTCCATAATTAGGGTTGTCAATCGATAACAGCTCAGCTTTGTTCACTTTGGTCATTCTCACAGACATCTGGTAATTTCCGTCTAAAGATTCCACGACGGTGTCGTACACTTCTAGTTTGGTTACTTTGGAGCTGATTAGCATTTCTACACGTTTTGTTTTCGTTTCACTTGGCTTTTTCTTTAGAAGATCCAATAGCTTCGCAGATGCATATGAGCTTCCCGCGCCGGTATCTATCAACGCGCGACACATAATACCATCAACCTTCACTGTCAAAACTGGCATGATGCCTTCATTGTTTCCACTGGCTGTCATCAACGTCTGGTTCCTGCTGTTCGTTTGTTCACGATCACATATCGAAGAGTGATGACGTTTGTGACAATGTAAGCATGTCTTCTTGCTGAAACACTCTGCGGCGCGGTGATTCGGTGTTGCGCAATTGAAACATAGCTGCTTTCTCGCCAAAAACTGCTTTCGTTCGTTCACGGTTGAGATCTTCTGGCATTCAGACGATCTATGCGTCACATCACCACAATAAACGCATTTGTTTGGCTTAGCATCACCACCACGTGCTTGGAAGAGCTTCCTTGAGCGGTCACATTTCGAATTAAGCTGCTCTGATGTTTCTCGTTCTTCAATCGGGTTTTGCTTTGTCCAAAGTCTTACTGCCTCTGACAACTGGGCGAAATTCCACTTCTCCCAATCCGGATCCGTTCGTGCGAATAGCTGGCAGTTTATCCAGTGTCATCGGTACGTTTCCATTAACTTCACTGAGCTTATTCATTGTTTCCAACGCTTGGACACAATAAGTCAATTTCTCGCTAAACTCGCTTATCCTCCTAGGGTTGGCGCTTGTGATGACGGGGAGAGCCATTATTTCTTTGACGAACGCCTTGGTTATTTCGGATTCCTTCCCATAGTTGCTAAGTAAAATCGACTTGGCTCTATTGTAGCCCTCAGTTGTAAACGGCAAGGCTTCCACGGCGGTTTTAACCTTGGGACCCAGTAGCCCACATAAATAGGTGAATTTATTGATTGGTGCTATTTCGGCCTTGTTGATTGTCTCCGTGAACTGACCCCAGAATCTCGGCCAATCTAAGTTAGAGCCTTCGAATCTTTGAATTTCGATCTTTGGTAGCTTCGCTTGTGTTTGTTTAGGTGCCCCGCCTCCTTCGTGGTTCGCTTGCGTGGCGATTTCGGTCTGAAGTTTCATCTTTTGTTCATGCACTTTCATCTCGAATTTAAGTTGATCTTCACGCGCGGTCGTCTCTTCTTGGCGTCTTCTGTCCTCGAGCCATTTGCGAAGCTTCCCCACTTCTTCGTCAGCTTTCATTAACTGAAGGTCAATTGTAGCATTCCACGTACCTATGTCACCAAGATCTTCCTCTGCTTCTATCTTTAAGGCTTCCAATGCACGCTTTAACTCATCCGCTTGAGATATTGTAGATCTTAATGCTCCCGTATGTCTCTCAATAGCTTCTACAGATCCTGAATGTAGCACTTGTTCCGTTCTCTTGGCATGGATTTCTAGTTGCATAAGTTTTGTTTGCAGTTTTCCCTTTCCGTTCTCCATCTCCGTCGACGGCGTAGGTTTAAAACATAGAATTCAGGACTTAATTATACTCACAACCATGTAGATAGCGGTCCCGTCGGAGGTGCCACGTTTGGAGAATGTTCGCTCGACTTCAGTGCTCTCCAAAATTCACAAGATGTTTTTAAGGTTTTTATTCTCACAGTCACAATTCGATCACATCAGGTACAACTCTCACACACTCACACTGTCACACACTCAGAGAGTAATTCTACTTGATCCTATTTTATCGGCTATGCTCATAGTTTGGTCACACAGGAATTTCCGGTGATTGTTGATTTTATCTATTGGTTCCGTTTACATTCATGTCAAAATGGTCACGTCCTATTGGTTATGCAATATGATAACAACACGTTTCCGACAGCGCAATGCAGTTCCAGTCCAGATCCACATTTGACCCTTGCTCGCCGTAGAGTCTCCAGTAGCTTAGTGGTTAGAGCATCTGACTAGATCACGGAGGGTTGTGGGTTCAAATCTCATCTGGGACTCGGATTTTTTCCGAGTTGCCGTTGATGCCATTTCAATGTTGATTTATTTTCTTTCATTGCTCTCTTGTGTGGGGAATTTTCCTAGTTGCCCTGTCCCTAATTCCCAGTGACACTGAAGACTCACAAGTATGATTTGAACACGATCTGTATTACTCTTTCGATCAACTAAACCTAGATTGCACAACAACTCATCTGTCAATAAAACTCAGGCGTACTGGAAAAGGTTTGATTACAAAGTTATTTTGAGTCCTTCTGGAATGTTCTAGAATGTTCTATGTAAACAATGAAGCCTATGCTCGCCCCATTAATAACTTAATCAACAACATTTAATCAACACGAAAATCAGATAATAGCTTAAAGATGACAAAACAAAACAAAGTCCTAATGTCCGGTTAACGTTCTCCATACACTCCCCCCATTAAAGTTCTCCGCAACTTTAATATATAGCTCTTGTCAGCGCTTCAGTCCTCTTCATCCTCGTTCGCCATTACGTCAACCAGTCGGTTCCTTGCTGTTTGACGTCATTCGCACCGCCGATCTCTAAATCACATATCAGCTGAAGAGGTCTCTCGACGACGTATCCATTTCCTGTCAGGATCTTGTATCCCCTAGTGACTCCGTCCTTCTCAACGATCGCCTCTACAATACGCCCGATCCTCCAATTCGCTCTGTGCTTGGTTGAATCCTTTATAAGTACAAGTGAACCATTGCCCATTGTTGCTCTCTGTTTCTCTGTATGATGGGTGTGGTGATGCTCTTGCAGAGCTCGAAGGTACTCATTCAACCAACGTTTCTGGACGTTGTCTCGACATGTCTTCAAATATCGTAATCTTCTGGTCATCTCTGTTGCTTCATCCAGGTCTTTGCTGTTTTCTTCTGTAACCACTGGTGTTTCGAAGTCTTCTCCCATGCAACAAAGTGGCCGGTTGTTCAGGAAGGTCTCCACATCTAATAAGACTTCCTCAAGCTCCTCAAACTTCAGTAGTGCTCTTCCGATTGCTTTAGAAAGGCTGTTCTTCATAAGGCCAATCAATCTCTCAAAGAATCCGCCCCACCATGGAGCGTTTCTTTCTTGCCCTTCTCAGATTTGGCTTCCTCGGTTTCCAGAATCGCTGGTTGCGCCGGTCTGTTTGATTTGTCAGAGAGCCAGCTCGGTCCCTTGAACCATAGTACGTTGAGTTTACCAGGTGCTGACCCTCGAGTTCCAAAATCACTTGGGTTTTCCTTTGTCGGGACGTAGTTCCATGTTGCATCTGTCAGTTCACCGATCTTCTTCACTAGATTGCATACGATTGTGGTAGGATGAAATGGGGAATGAAACCAACGCTTTGCTCACATTGCTCTGAAGTTTAGCCAATGTGTGTGCTGCGACCAACTCCAGTCGTGGGATGCTCATCTCTTTGGGCGCTACTCTGGACTTGGCCACAAGTAGGTTTTGGTCTACCGGTGTTGAATCTTGAAATGTCACGACGTACAATGCAGCACAAACGGCAACCTTGCTGGCATCTGAGAACCCATGAACCTCAAAGTGTGTTCGTTGATGCCTGAAAACACAGCGTGGTACTGTAACAGTTGGAACTTTTTGTAAGCTGGTGACCCATGCGTCCCATTTCCTTTGAACATCGTTTGGCACCTCTTCGTCCCAGTGTAGTTTGAGCAGACACACTTTGCTGAAGATCAGCTTTGCAGTAATTGTCACCGGAGCACTCCAACCAAGTACGTCATAGACGCTGTTTATCGCCGAGATTATTTTTCTCTTTGTCAACGGCTTTGACACCTTGAGGCATGTCTTGAAGTCAACAGCAAGCGTGTCCTTTGTCTTGTTCCAGAGGGTACCGAGAATCTTCGTCTCACTGTTCTCCTTGTGACCGGCCAAAGCTTTGGCGTATGTTTCCTCCTCGCCAGGTTTTTCGTTCGAGTTCAGGCCTGCCACGTTGCTATGACACTTGTGTAGCGAGAAACCGTCTTCCGATAGAATCTTGGTCAACTCTTCTTTGAACGTGACGGCGTCTTCAACTTCATTGCCTCCTCCCTGGATGTCGTCAACGTAAGTATCTTCCAGTAATGCTTGTGCCGTGGGGGGTAATTTCTTCCTGGTAATCTCTAATGTGCTTCTGTAGTGTCATCCAAGGATGTATGGACTGGACATGGCCCCAAATATCACTCTCGTAAATCGGTACTCTGTTACATTCCGGCTAGCAAGATTGTCATACCGTAAGATTCTTTGTGCGTCCCTGTCCTTTTCGTCTTACCTGATCTGAAGGAATGCCTTCTTGATATCTCCTGTGATGCAGAATTTCCTCATTCTGTTTCGAAGAAGGATGTCGAACAGGAGAGGCTGCGACGGTGGTCCAGTCTCCAAGCAATCGTTTAAGGATGGACTTTGGCTGTTCTCTTGTGCAGAACAATCGTACACGATCCTCATCTTTGTTGTCTCAGCATTTTCACGAATGACTTCTTGGTGAGGAATGTAATGTACGACCTCCCCCGTTGGCTGTGAGGGCACTGGCTCAATGATTCCCTCAGTGATCTGGTCCTGCATGATCTTATCGTACTCTTGTAGCTTCCCGGTCCTTTCAAGCTTCCTCACCGTGCTGTTAAGTCGAGCAGCCGATAGATTCCTGTTTGAGGGAAGGGGGGCATGCTCCTCTTTCCATGGCAATTTTGTCTCGTGGTATCCACTTGGCGTCTTGTCCAGCTGTTGGAGAAAATCTTCGTGAACCATAGCATTTGTTTTCGTTTCGGTGTCCGAAAGTCCTAGTCTCAAAAGTCTCAAATTCTTCCGGTCCAGTCTTCAGTAGAAATTGTTTCTCCGGTGCACATTCTGTCATCAGCTGTCGTCCGAAGACGGTCCAACCAAGCATCGTGAATTCAGTGCCAGGGTCCTTATCTGGATTCGCTCCCAAGATCAGTGGTTCTGTTGTCCGTATCCTTTGGTAATCTGCTGCTACGAGAATGATATGGACTGGAATGGAATCGTCCTTTGTTTCTTCCTCGCTGAAGGTTAGTCTTCTTAAACGGCCATGTTTTCTTTTCAAGGACTGGACATTTGGATTGGGCAGGTAAGTGAGTGTTTCCTTCTCAGCATTGATGCATTCCACGTTTAGGGCAAACCCTTCCACAGCAAGCGACTGTATTGTCACGCTGTACACTTCCACGTTCCTTCTCGTTGTTCCAAACATCTGCTCGATGCAGCGTTGTTCTTTTCTGGCGGGCTTCAGGTTAAGCTTCGTTATCACGTCGGTACACACATAGGAGCTCCCTGCTCCGGAGTCAAACATCACACGCACGGTTTCTGATCCCACTTTGGCCAGCAGGGTAGGGTGCAGGGTGCTCGAGTGAATCATCAGTGAGCTCATGCTCTTTTCCATCCTTGAATTATAGAGCCAGTCAACGGTTGATTTCACGTTGTCACAAATAGAAGTGTGATGTTTTCCCTGGCAGTTTCTGCATCCTCTTGACCTACACTGAGATGCTGCGTGTCCTGTGCCTGTACAGTTCCAGCACAATCCATTTCTATGTATGATTGCTCGCCTGGCAGCTATGTCGAGAACCTTCGTGCAGTTGTGGCTGTAATGATCGTACGAGTTGCAGTACACACAGGTCGGCTTCTGGTTTGACTTTGGCCTCGTATTGTTTCCAAAAAGCATCTTTTCTCTCTCTCTATCCCTTCTCCATGGGCGGAGCTTCTGGCTGTCATCTTGATGGTTCTTAAAGGTGTCGTCTTTCGTACCTGTGTCCTCATTTGCTCTTAAGGGATTCCTTTCCACGTACTTCCGAAGGTTTTCCACAACCTCTTCTAGGCCCCATTCCTCCCAGTTGTCATCTTTCTGAACCAGTACTTCTCGAACAGGTCCCAGCTTATCCATCAAAGTGTACACCAGGCTTTGCGCAGAATGCAAGCTTTTCATAGTGATGAGTGTTTGCACCACCCTGGAGAGCTTGTTGTAGAAGTCGTGGATATTGCTGAGCCTGTGGATACTTGTGATTCTGGCAAGATCTTCGAGTTCCTTGATGAGTGCCCTGTGCACCTTGGTGTCCTTCCCATAGGTCTGCTCCAGGATCCGCTTGGCCTCCTTGTAACCATCTTCGCTATGTGGAAGTCCTAAGATATCATCCTTAGGTTTCCCTTTCACGAGCTCCAGTAAGTAATTGAATTTGCTAATTTCCGATATTGTCGAGCCGTCTACTTCTACCGAGAATTGGTTCCAAAACCGCAGCCAATCTTTGTAGTCTCTATTGAAGGGTGTAATGGTGTATTTTTGCAATTTTACTGACTGTGGCGAGGATTTGTCAGGTTTTCCAAAATCCGCCCCTTTTGCGTGTTCCGCATGACTTTGCCCGATTTGTTTTTCGAAGTCTAGTTTTTGAAGATACCATTCTTCTTCCCGTTGTTGCTGTTCCATTACCGCGTTCTTGATTTCCTTTTGTTGACGTAATTTGAGCCTCGTTTGCTCTTCATTTATCTTTTGTTGAACGTACAATTGCTTATCGAGCTCCGCTTGGTTTTCTGCCCTAATAAATTCGTCTAATTTCTTTTTAATGTCGAGACGAGCATCTCAAAACGGCTGGAAGGTCCCCTTGTTTTCCGTTTGCCACGTTTTGATGTACTCTAAGTCCTTATCTGACTCTATCAAATATTCAACTGTCCCCTCCTTCGATTTCTCAAGCCTCGTGATTAATGCTCCAATTCGGTCATGAGCTAGTGAAATATCCTCCATATGCTCACTCAACGACAGTTCCCTTATTTCCTCGAGTTTGAGTTTAGCTACCTCTTGTTGCTTGTTAAATTTGTACGGTCTACGGTGGCCCGTAAGGGCCATCTTGATATGAGTATTATTCTTTTTAAGTCGAAATATTTTCATCAATTTAGCGTCGAACTTATAACCCGAGATCTCGACTTATAACCCGAGATCTCGACTTATAACACGAGATCTCGACTTATAACACGAGATCTCGACTTATAACACGAGATCTCGACTTATAACACGAGATCTCGACTTATAACACGAGATCTCGACTTATAACACGAGATCTCGACTTATAACACGAGATCTCGACTTACTAACGCGAGATCTCGACTTATAACACAAGATCTCAACTTATAACGCGAGATATCCACTTATAACACGAGATCTCTACTTATAACACGAGATCTCCACTTATAACACGAGGTCTCGACATTTTACGTGAAGGAGCTTTCCTCTTCCAGAACTGGTCACACGGTCAGCTGTGTAGCTGTTGCATTGGCACGCGATGAAGGCTTCAACTGCTCTATGTGTTACTGTGTGTCAGTTATATGTGTGGATTGTCAAAAGACGCAAGCAGACCAGCTTTGTACTTTCTTTTGTGTTGTTTTGTTCCACTTTTGGAGCGGCCGATGCAGTATTACCGTCTTACATCCCAGCACTTGGAGTGACGCACCGTGGGAGAGACACATTGGTAGAACAATATTTCGACGTGGGTTTGAACTACGTTGAAATCATATCCTTTCTACTAATAACACACGGTATCACTCTAAGTCTTAGGCAATTGAAGAGAATTCTGCGAAGGAAAGGCCTTACAAAGCGGAAAAACCATAGCGATCCTGCCGAAGTGGTCGCCGCTATTGAAAGAGAGCTCCAGGGAAGTGGGAGTTTAATTGGTTACCGTTTGATGCACCAAAGGCTAACAACTGACTATGGGTTGGTAGTGGATAGAGAAACGGTGAGAAATATTCTTAAAACATTGGACCCAGACGGTGTCGAACGGCGGTCAAAACATAGATTAAAGAGGAGGAAATATAAATCGAAAGGACCAAATTACATCTGGCACATTGATGGTTACGACAAATTAAAACCATTTGGTTTTTGCATTCATGGCGCAATCGACGGATACAGCCGTCGAATCTTGTGGCTGGAAGTCGGTTCATCTAACAACAATCCGCGTATTGTTGGAAAATATTTCCTAGACTGCGTGGCGCAAGTCGGGGGAACTCCTCGAATATGTCGTGGTGATGCAGGGACAGAAAATGTCAATATAGCTGCAATGCAGCGTTTCTTCAGACGTGACGCAACCGATGCCTTTGGAGGAGAGAAGAGCTTCTTATATGGAAAATCCGTATCGAATCAACGAATTGAAGGATGGTGGGCATTTCTAAGAAAAAGCGAGAGTGATTGGTGGATTTCTTTCTTTAAAGATCTCAGAGACCAAGGCCTGTTCGATGACGATGATTATGTTCACCAACAGTGTTTGAAATTTTGTTTTATGCCTCTTATAAGAGCGGAGCTGCAAAGAGTTGCTCAACATTGGAACCTCCACAAAATTCGTCCTTCCAGGAATGAGGAATCACCTGCTGGAAGACCAGATGCCCTGTACTTTTTACCTGAAGTTGAAGGCAAGGAGTCATATCTCAATGAGGTTTCTATAGACGAAGTAGATGTTGCCATGGACGTTTGTTGCAAGGACCCTGAAGATGATGTCTCAGAAACTTTAAGGGAGCTTGCTAGAATTTTAATGAACGAACATGCTCTTCGAATGCCTACTAACCCACATGAGGCGGAAAATCTATATTGCCAGCTTCTCAGTCTTATTGATGACATTCACTAACAAAACAAGCGTAAGTCAATTCTTTTGCGAGGGAAATGATAATGTCGATGACTCAAAGACGTTAATAAGTGTCAAAGGTATCAAGCCGAGTAACAACAACAACAACAACAACAATTTATTGGTATTCCCATATACAAATGGTATTACCTAAGAGAACAGTACAAGAAATTACTATCCCTAACAATAACTAAAATTTTATATATATCTGTATAAATTAGCAGAGGAAAAAAAAAGTAACAATGATAATAGTCACAATAATGTTAATCAAATTAGACTAAATAGGATTACAAGTTTCTCTTGTATGTAGCTTTATGGCCCAAATTTTTTACTTTAAATGTGGCTAGCCAGGATGTCAGGATCTAGACACCTCCACCTCCTCCTTCAAGTAACGAACATATCCCACTCTCGTGAATAAGCAGATACAACACTACTTCTGCAGGTACCAAACAGTAGCTCGTTCTCTATTTTCCAAATCCCCATAATTAATCCCCCCCCCCCACCACCACCACCTCCAAGTTTTGCATAAACTACTATCGGACCTTCCAAAAGCATTTCATAACAAATGGTTTATGCAAAAATTGAAGGGCAAAAAGATTAAATAATGTAAAATTGGAAAATAGAGAACGGTGAGAAGCATTGGTTAGTCGTGTTTTTGGGTTAATGCTCTTTTCCAATACATGCGGCCGCTGCTCACGTGAACGTTTAGTACCAAGTGAAGTATTTTTTTTCGCTGCCATCAAGCATGATTATGACGAAAGCCAATTAACGAGCCTTAAATAAAAGAACCAAACAATATGGGTCGAAATCTACCATTCTCACCCGACAAGCATGACCTCTTGGCCCGGTTAAAGCGCACTACTGTTCCTAATAGATCCACTTCGTAGCATAGGTCACATATTTTTGAAAAGTGCAACAATGTCTCGACATCTGCTGAATGCATCATAGCTGTGGATTGCGCTGCCTTTGAGGAAGGAAATTGGTTTATTAACACAAACTACTGTATGCCAGGGAGAATGAGCGCGTTTTTATTATCCGATTATTGGAAACTCATTTTGACAACCTTAACGTATGCACGTCCCCCCCCCCGGACGGAAGGGGTACTCCAATGCATTTCCTGTACGGGTATGCGCCGCCCAACGGAGTCAGGATTTTGAAGCTCCTGACTTAGAACGGGGTATCCATTTCAGAGGCACTTTTTTAGAACGGGGTGTAATATTTCGAACGCATGACAGCTCCAGTTTTGCACACAGCCATTTCAAATTATTCAAGGACAGATAGCTTTAAAAAATGACGTTCAATGCGTTAACAAGCAAACTGTTGTACTCCTGTTGCACAGTATAAAAAAAATGGCCAATTTATAGAACGGTTTATCAATTTTCGGGCAAATTCTTTCTAGAACTGGGTGCCAATTTGGAGTCTCGGGCGGCACATACCTACCCAAAAAATACACAATCCCCCCCGGGGGGCCCGTTCGTGCATTCAACTAATTTTTTTTAATGGATTTCATTATACAGCTCAAATGTCACCACACAAATTGGACAATTCCAGTACCACTTTGTAGCTTGCTTTACTTTTATGTCTTTAAAAATAAAGCACCCCTTCTACTAGGTCTAGGAACTGTCCCCTCTGAAATAATCTAAAAAGGGTCTATAGCTGAAATCATGCCGCTTATCGTGAACTATCACTGTGCCAAATTTGTTGCTTCCGTTCTAAAAATGTGGCAGTTTTGCTGCAAATCTAAAAGATTATCCACCCCTTCCCTTAGGGTCTAAAATGTGTTCCCATCCAGGTTAGGTCAATAGCTAAAAAAGATCAGAAAATATAGTACTAGCACTGTGCCAAATGTGGTGCTTCTTACCAACGGATGAAGCAAAATTGCTGCAAAGTTCAAATGGCGTCCCCTCCTCCACCTGGGTCTCTACTTTGACACCCCCCCCCCCTCCTCGAATAACCGCGGATGGGCTCATAGCTTAAACAAGAAGTTCCAGTATGAAAGGGGCCTGGCCTGGCCATTCTCACGCCCAGTTGTCAATAAACCATCAAAACGTAAACAGCGGACAAACAACATGTGCCAAATTTGGTCAATCAAACTAAACATGATCGTATCATAGACGATTGATCTAATGGCATAAAAAATATACAACAACATCAACTACAAAAACTAACTGGCCATTCTATTTCCTTATGAAACTAATTCTTCGGCCTCATTACCATAAATGTGAATCTATTTCTTACTATGATTAGCAAGTTTATTTCAGTTTACATGGCTGATCCACAACGTGTACACCAGCTGCATGGTAATGATTTGTAAATGACTTTCAATATTCTTTATATTAGTAATCTAAATACTCACTTAATTAAACCTATGATAATCACAGAAGCAAAACAAGGTAATATATTGCATTGCTGAACTTGAACACTTTACTAACTGAAACTCAAACTTGAAAGCACTTAACCAGTGTACATTGCAGGTATTTACTTAATAAAACACCTAAAATGAATGAAGTAAA
This sequence comes from Blastomussa wellsi, assembly GCA_947652115.1. Classification (NCBI taxonomy): domain Eukaryota; kingdom Metazoa; phylum Cnidaria; class Anthozoa; order Scleractinia; family Plerogyridae; genus Blastomussa; species Blastomussa wellsi. The sequence continues at coordinate 24,729,343 of OX393561.1, forward strand.
AAAAAAGCCGAGAGAAAACCCAGACAATGGGATATTTAATTACAGAAAAAAACTTCTTTGGTTTCCTAGCCTTCGTTGCTTGGTTATCTGACGCTCCACCCGCAACGGTAGATTTTTTTTTTTTTCAAAAATAATGTTTGACCTATTTTGTGTTCTGTGAAAGGCTGTAGCGACCTCGACAACCTTGTGAAAGAAATACAACTCTTTTTTTATTTCAAGTACAGTTATTATTCTTGGGAGAGATACTTGGACTAGACAAAATGGGAAATATCGACGTATCAATAAAGAAACAAACAAGAATCTTAGGCATATTGCCAGGTAAGATATGGGCCGTCAACAATAATACTTTTGCAGCAACTCTACATCCCATTTTAATTGTTGCGTGACCTCTTACAGTCCGACTACTCCAACTAAGGTCCCCAACCAAGCTAGGGAATGAAACTGTTGTATGTTAACAACGGAATCCCACAAGTTGTGAATCTGCACCAGCTTTACGCTTAAAAGCCGACAAAAAATTTGAGACCATTTTATTGTTTATCGTGCACACACTTTTGGTCACTTGACTGAAGAATTTGCAAGGGTGGCCTTGGTTGTAGTCAGCTGCGTGCATTATCGAGACCTTTCTGAAGCCAACTTATAATAATCATGAGTTGAAGAAATGGAGTTAATCAGTCAGGTTATGCCCGGTTCAGACGCCGATCTTTTCATGAGCCGAACCTAATTCCTTGGAAAGAACGACGTCTGAATCAATTCGGAACGGGTATTTCAATTTGGAACGGGTTAGCCGTTCTTCCCGCCTGGCTTGGCCGGCTTTGATTCAGACGCCGACCTTTCCATGTACCGATCTTAATGCATAAATTATGATAACGTAGTTTGCACGGAGTTTTTCTCAGCGAGCATCGTTGCCGTGATGGATGGACGTTCAGCAAGATGGAGCTCGTCTTAACAATAGCAGCGGAAAAGGAGATATTTTGCAAATGCGAAGACTGATTTGTCCAAAATATCTGACAATTGTGCTGGCATAAAATTAACTTAGCGCCAGTAGACCTCTGTGATCGCTCGTGCGAAACGCCACCAGGCATCGCTTCAAACGTTCAAGGTCTTTACGATTTGTCAAACAAACATTCGCTAACATGCAACCGACCGCAGTCACTTTAAAGTACTGCTATAAATTGATAAGCTCTGTATTGTGCTACAAATAACAAAACTGTTTAAATTTGAGACTGCAACAGTTTCGTTGTAATTGAGCGACGCTCGGGTTAAACGTTGAAGGAAGGCCGTACCGGTAAAAAAAAATCAAGCTATCTGATTGGCTTTTAAACTTGTCAATAAAGTTTGTTGGGTAGCCGTGTATTAGGAACGGCCAAAAAATTCGGCGTCTGAATCAACAGGTGTACTTTTGGGTCGGTGCAAATTGGAATTGAGATCGGCCCATGAAAAGTTCGGCGTCTGAACCGGGCCTTAGAAGAAACTCAAACAATGTCCATTTCCCAGTCTTCAGACTTGAGGACGTTGTTAAACTCTTCTCTAAGCTCGGGAAACAATTGGTACGTTGAGGGCAATTCCAACATGTTGCTGCAGGTGTGTGCGATGGGCCTGCGAGCGTATCCTCGAACGTCAGTGAAAGTAACTTGCCACGAGTCGAACAGCATCAAGTCTGATCCACTGAAGAACCGCATAAAAGTCGACACCATTCTGGAATCAAGGCCTTTGAGATATCGCTTAAAAAATTTCAGCGAATCTCTTTCTTCTTGGGTGTTTGCTTCACAGTCAATTGTGTTCAACAGTTTAGTGGTTGTCGGTGCCAGGTGATCATACAAGTACAATAGTGATTCAACGGTAGGAAAGCTGTCTGCTAACGACGTGACGATGTCCTTCCAACAGTCAGCCACGTACTGAGGTCTTTGGATTAATTCCTTGTGTGCCATCTCGATCACAGTTTGTCTAAGTGCACTCTTCTGTATCACTCTTTTACATTCAAAATTGCTTAGCAAGTCGATCAACTGTGCGTCATCAATCTCCACTTCTCCGTTCACACACTCTTGGACAACGGTACGCTCATCATTTGAGACGTACTGCATGAATGAACTGATGAGCATCTCGTCAGAAACAGCAGACTCACCGAAAAGACAAGCAACGATGAATGGTTTTGATAGACGAACGGAAAAATATTGGTAAACTTGGAAGCCTTTCACTAGGATTCTCGCGAGTGCTTCCCACTGATGCCTTTGAAAGTCGTGCCTTATAAACGGCACTCGTTCGCCCTCTCCGAGCATAAGAGAATCGTAAATGTCTTTCCAAAAAAGACTTAAAGCGTCCTTAGAAACCCCCGAACCTTTGCCTTTTTCAGCTATGCCTCTTTCGTTCAGCATTTCCACGATGATGTGGCAGTTCATTATGCAGGGATCTTGAAAAATTTCTAACATGTCTTGTCTGACATTTGCACGACGAATTGTTATAACGCGACTGGTGAAAGCACTGGTGCTAGTGTTGTCTTCAGCCAGTTGTTGCCCCTCTTGGATATCACCAGATGATCTAAATGAAGAAAAAATAATAATAGTCCAACAATTAGTTAAGAGGCCCTTGCTGCTTAGACAACACCTACCTTGCGTAGATGTAAAAAATAAAAACTTAAATTCCAGTTGGTGCGGCGCGCTAGAGGGAACATACTGCCAGAAAGGAAATCAAGCAAAATTGGCTTATTGTAGTACATATATCTTATTAGAAATTTAATGTGTAGTATCTTTTACGGGTCAGGCAGTATTTTGGTGCGCCCGAATGGCGAGTCAAAAGACAAATGATTAGCAGAAATATACAGCACTACTACACACTTAAAAGGCCTAATAAGAGATTTATTATCAAATTGCTGAAGACTTCGAGGACCTCAAAAGTTTGACTTGGCAAAAAATTTTAACATATGGCTAAACGTCCTTATTCATTAAAAATAATGACCATTACCATGATAACGACCCGTACTGATAAATCCCACCCGCTAAACAGCAAAGCAGAGAGCTTATCTTATCCTTGCTAAGTTCTTGCGAAAAAACATTGTTATTAACAGTGACGAACACATTGCATTTTTATCCAGCCATTTATAGCATAGCAGCCGATTTTCTTACCTTCTATCACTAGCCGCAATGGCACAGCGTCGAATACAGGTGATTGTGCGTGCTCTTGGGTCTCATCACTTGACCTAAATAGAAAAAAGAAGAATGTAGATTAGTCAGCAGGCTCTGGCTACATCAGGGAAACCTAACTTGCATGGAGAAATGAAACCGAAGCGCAAGTGGTTTATTAAGGCTCGTTTACATTTAGAGAATCAGACGATTGCCAGTCTTTTTTGAAAATTCTTGACTGTCTGGCGCATTTTAACATCAGTTTTAACGTTGTAACATCGTTCTCCTATAAGCGTGCAAAGTACAAAGTTAAAAAAGGTTATGACCATGACCATAGCAGTTGTCCGTACTGATAATTCCGCCCGATAAACAGCACATCAGAGAACTTAATTTACCCTTGAAAATTGCTTGAGAAATAGAAATGATTGCTACTGAAAAAGGGACGGACCCGTAGAAACCATATCTAACCATCTATTGCGTAAAAGTTGATTTTCTCACCTTGCATCGCCTAACATAATGGCACCAGTGGGTGAAAGCGAGAAGGAGTCAGTGAGCATATCTAGGTCTTGGATTGGCATGAGCGGAGCTGTTAAGTCAATGTCAATGGGCGAAGCACACTCTCCGAGCCCAAATCCTTTGAATGTAATGTCCGTTTCCGATGGAGACATCGGTACAGGTTGGACTGTTATCTCCATGTGAAGGGGGGACCCGTTAAGTACTGTAATACACTCTGAGGGCTCCAAACGCTTTCCTGGCCTCAAGCACAAGTTGAAGTGTTCCGGAAACAAGTTCAAAGATCCGACCCAGTCGTACACTGCAATCATTTTCTCTCTGGGGTCAAAAAAACGAGACACGTCACCTTCAAGGCAGTGTTTGACGGAGACTATCAGTCGCTGAGAATCAGTTGCTGGTTCGGGTGGTACTCTGCTCTCTCGTGCCTTTCGAAGTACTTCCAAGCGTTTCACATCGTCTAATTCCTGCCTAAGTTGCATTTCTTTGTCTTCTTTGGCATATTTCTGCCGCCAAAGCTTTCCCCTATCTTGTTGTTGTTGAGATCCGATCAGAACCACCTCGGTATCTTCGTTAGAAGAGGAAACAGTTGATAATTTCTTCGAAGTCAGGTAGATTCTGGCTTGCGTTAGCTTGTGTACCTCAAAGTACCTCTGCACGGTGAAAGGCTGTCTGTTTCCTTGTTCATCCACCAGTTTCGATATATTTTCCAATTTAAAATTGGCCAAATCGAATTTCATGTCATGGGCTGGCCCATGGCAGGACTGGCCTTCTGGAAAGAACAGCTTCTTGGCTCGCTGAATAACATCCTCTTTAGTTGCGGATGCATGGATGTCAATGCGTCGTGCCCCGCCACCTCTGGCCATGCGTACTGCTACGAATCGGGAGTCTTTGTAGCTGTAATGCAGCCACCCGATAGTTATTCGGAGAGATTTTGGTTTTTCTTTCTTCGGAACTTTTTTTGGAGTAGAATCGGGCTCCGGTTGAGAAAGTAAGGATGTAGGGCTGTGTAAAGCACCCATGCAGTCCATCTGAAATAAAAGAACCCAGCAATTAGCATTTTGAACGGCGTCCATCTTTTTTCTAGTATTTCTCTTCCAATGTTACTTATGTAAGATATAAACTTGGACCACATAATGGGCATGAGTTTTCCGGGTGTGTTAATTTGAACTTGCTGTCTAAGTGTAGTATGTCGAGTACGCTTCAAAAAGCGTCAAGAGTGTACAAAGAACAATCGAGATTTTTACTAACCTTTTCAGACGCAAATGAGTCAAGTACGTCTTGACTAACATCCCTGCTTTTCAAAAATCCCAGCACCTGAATAATAATAGGGATAAGGGAAGGGCTTTTGAGCAGTTAGGTCTAGGATAGGGTATATAAATCAGAGAATTTTAGATTGGATCGGACCGGATATTGACAAAAGCCGGACCGGATCGGACCGGATAAACGTGGGCTGCAAAAATTGGCAGTTTTTTTTTTCATGCTAAAATTTTGCATTATGATAGGTCACGTGACTATTTTGGCGGTAATTTATGGTGATCCGAAATTTTTCGGACCCCGTCCGGGCTGTGTCAATCAGACTCAATCCTATCCAGGTTTAATTTTGTCAATCAGGTCCGATCCGATTCAGGTTTTTGTTAACGCCCCTATAAATCTGAAAATGCACCCTCCCACCTAAATCCCAGAGCGCACGGTAAGTTCGCCAGATAGAAGCATGGTTTTCAACCCCGGGGGGGGGGGGGGGGGGGGTACTCCCGAAAATTTTGGATAGGGGTGTGCCGCCAAGGTTCTTGAACCCTGACCCTATTTAAGAATAAAAGAAGCGAAAACTGATACCCTTTTTAAGGCCCGAACCCGAAAAATGACACCCTATTCAAGGGATCCAAACAACGGCTAACGCGCCCGGCAAAACAAAAATCTTTATAACAATCGCTGTCCTATACTTCAGTGGACACTTCAGTTTCTTTTTCGTTAACCTGGGCGCTTACGCGCTTCATTTTTTTGATACAGTTTAGGTACCCTATCTAAGGACTACGCCAGGGACGCATTGCCAAAAGGAGCAAAAATGATACCCTATTTAAGGATCGAGAACCTCAAAAACCATACCCTATCGGGCGGCACGTACCTATATAGCCCATATATGGGAGTACCCCCCCGGGTTTTCAACGTATGGTTTTTGAAGTATCCAGATTAAGTTTATTTTTAGAACTAGAAATTTCAGTGTGAAAGTGAGTGCTGGTCGGAGGTAAAAAAAGTAAAAATTTAACTGAAATTGAGCAGCAATGGAAAACTTTTTCAAGCACACTCCTTTTTATAAGAATATATATATATTTTTTATTCCGGCCCATGCTAAATATTCTCATTTTTCTGCCGATTATTATTAAATTTATCGGGGTATCACTTTCTAGATCTGTATCGGGTTACATTGTACACGTGTTCCCACCAGTTCGCTTCAACGAGAGATATCCGGAACAAAGAACATGTTTGTCCGACCGGAAGTAGCGTTGTGTGACAGATTACATAACACTGAATACGAAGAACAATAGGTCTTTTATTAACAGAAATCTAGAATGACAGTGCTGACGTGACCAGCGCAGCGATCTTGCACTCTGATCGCCTCATCGCAGGTTAGTTCTGACGAAGAGAGATAGATTGAATCAACCGCATCTCTGCATGTAGAACCCCCTGTTTACAACAATAATGCGCTGCTTCGCTAAAGTTCGCCAGCAATAATCAACTACGAGTCTGAATAAAGTTGTGAAAAATCATTAACCACCTAATATGTCCTTGATTGTTTTCAAAAAATTATAACAAGGTAAAGATAATTGAGAAATCTTTTGAAAGCAATTGTGAAAACCGGCTAACAGAAATCTTTCCATGCTACAGTTCACCCGACTTTGAATTTACCCAAATTTATCCCACTTTTAACTTGGACTACCGGAACTGAAAATAATAGGTGAAAGAAACCCTTCCATTCTTCATCTATCACATAACAACGAGTCGTAAGTTGCATTGTAAGGCAAATGAAGCCCATTAAAAAATACACACGGCTTTTTAAGTATCCCCAGAGAAAGTACCCTATCATTGGGGTCCATCGCGAGTGACCGTGACAATTTATCGTTACAACCTATTGCTCACGCCGCTACTGCATGCCCGTTTATTGGTCTCGTGCTCCCAGACTAGAACGCCAAGCTACGCTAGCTAAACATTAATCACGACAATAGCTGTACGTTTATAATACCAGAGTAGACCTATGTTTAATAGTGAATGAAAGGTTAACACTTACAGCTGACAAACCGCATCCACTCGACCCTTCATCCACAGGCAAGTCTTCATCCATAGTCACGGCGCTTTACGCCAGTCACGGAGGTTAGCCGAGCTTTATCATTGTAAACTGATACTTATCTCTTTGTTATCTCGCGTTAGTAAGTAGAGATCTCGCGTTACAAGTAGAGATCTTGTGTTATAAGTCGAGATCTCGTGTTATAAGTCGAGATCTCGCGTTATAAGTCGAGATCTCGCGTTAGTAAGTCGAGATCTCGCGTTGTAAGTCGAGATCTCGCGTTGTAAGTCGAGATCTCGCGTTAATAAGTCGAGATCTCGTCTTATATGTCGAGATCTCGTCTTATAAGTCGAGATCTTGCGTTAATAAGTCGAGATCTCGGGTTATAAGTTCGACGCTAAATTGATGAAAATATTTCGACTTAAAAAGAATAGTACTCATATCAAGATGGCCCTTACGGGCCACCGTACTAATCTCTGATTACGCAACAAAGGAATTTACAGTGTACCTATTGTCAGCTATTGTCCACGTTGAAGTCCGTGTAAAGAAGTCTGTAAAGGCCGATCCAATACTGTCCTGGCAGGGTCGCCACCATTCAGTGTGGGGAATTTTCCTAGTTGCCCTGTCCCTAATTCCCAGTGACACTGAAGACTCACAAGTATGATTTGAACACGATCTGTATTACTCTTTCGATCAACTAAACCTAGATTGCACAACAACTCATCTGTCAATAAAACTCAGGCGTACCTGAAAAGGTTTGATTACAAAGTTATTTTGAGTCCTTCTGGAATGTTCTAGAATGTTCTATGTAAACAATGAACCCTATGCATCGCCCTATCAATAACTTAATCAACAACATTTAATCAACACGAAAATCAGATAATAGCTTAAAGATGACAAAACAAAACAAAGTCCTAATGTCCAGTTAACGTTCTCCACACAGGTTGGTTATTTGATGATGAATATTACGGGTAGAATCATATTTAAGACAACGTTTCGGTGTCCTCATGACACCATCGCCAGGTCAAAATATAATATTCAACAGATAACAAGAATATTAATGTTCAAGTTCTTAGTCCCTTGAGTATGGAGGGGCATTTAGGACAAAAATGCAATTGGATCGTACCTCTGTTCTATTTGATCGTACTTCCATTCTATTGGATCGCACCTTAGTTCTATAGGATCGTACTTCCATTCTATTGGATCGTACCTTATTTCCATTGGATCGTACCTTAGTTCTATTGAATCGAACCTTTGTTCCATTTGATCATACATCGTAACTTAGTTCCATTGGATCGTACTTAGTTTTATTCGATCGTACCTTTGTTCCATGGGATCGTACCAAAATTGTTTTGTCGAAAAGCTTTATGCCATTTTCCCCCACGGCATTCAATCTTACATATTAGAAAATAATAAGGCCATTGGCGTTAGATCTCACTTAACATGTAACCGCACCTCCGAGAAAACACCATTCCATTGGATCGTAACTACTGTTCGGTCGAAAAACTAGTCAGCGGTTAATCGTTAAGCCACAGCCTCTATTTCGTGTTGGTGTTACATGGCTTCAAGTCACATGGCTTTATGATTACATGACGTCCTTTTCAAGACTGAAATATCTCTCTCGCGAGTTCCTTTTCTGATAATCTAGCTCTTCATACAGAGAGGATTTCAAGGGTCGTATGCTAAGAGGGCTAAAAAGGAGCAAAGTGCAGGTGTGTGTATCTTAATTTTTAAACAAAAAACATAAACCAAGAAATGTGCCTACAAGTACTAAATTCTAATACATCATAATACTATGTATGTGGATTTTCGTGTATATATTTGTAGATATTTACTATTGCGACTTTTTATCACTTTACTCTTACTTCTGTTTTGCATTATACACAATAATTGTGCTTGTTAACCTCGATCTACAAGGTACAAGTGAATAATTTTAAAACATAGTCATAGCTTTGCAAAAAAGAACGAAATACAGCTTTGTATTCACCTCCATGCTACAGGAATGTCCTCCACACTAGAGGAGTGTCATGTCTTCAGCAAATTTTCAGGTTGAAGGTCAAAATCAAAGCCCAGAGGAATTACTTCTGAGTAACTCCAGACATGTCATTCAAGATGTTATTCAACAAATGGAGAATAATGAGACGAGTGAAAACATCATTGACTATGCAACTTACAAAATAGACTGGTTAATTTCTTTGATAATGCGTTTTGCAAGCAGCTTCAGCAGAGAAGAAAGGCTACTTGGACTGCTACAAGATGCAAGGCAACTTCTCATGCAATTTGAGAGAAATGATCAGTCGACCAATTCAAGATTACGTAGCATAGTTAGATCATGTCAAAGAGGGAGACCAAGGTTTTACATACCACAGGACCAGCTGGAACTATTTTTAGACTATGGGCTCAAAGCAAGTGATATAGCAAAGATGTTATGTGTGAGTGAAAAAACTGTCCACAGAAGACTTCAAGAGTTTGGTATTTCAGTTAGGGACACCTACTCTGATATAAGTGACACTTCTCTTGACATAACTGTAAGAGACATTTGTCAACAATTTCCAAATTGTGGTTACAAAATGATGCGTGGCCATCTTCTTTCCAAAGGTATTAAGATACAGGAATATAGAGTTAGAGAATCAATGAGGAGAGTTGATCCAGATGGTGTTGTAATTTGAGCTCTCCAACTGAAAGTCACTCATCGCAGAGCCTATAATGTCAGAGGACCATTAGCATTGTGGCACATGGATGGCAACCATAAACTTATCAGGTTAGAACAATGCCTGCAATAAAATGCAGCAGATGTTATGGCTCAGATTATTTTTGGTTTAGTTTTAGTTTGATTTTTATTTTCCTTTGTTTCAAATTGTTATAATGATTGTTCAACAAAAGAACATAAAAATCAAAGAACACTGTACTTTCATTGGGAAATTTTAAACCAAAGATAAATTTAAGCCTGAGTATATACTTGTTTTCTGTAAAATTGTTCATAGACATTGCATTATATATTAAAATGTCTACAAAATGAAACAATTTGCACTCTTTGCAAAAGGCCTTTCAAAATGAAGAAAGGTGGTGTTCTCCTTTTCCTGATATATTTTCCCATTCCAGAGATATTCACAATTTTGAATTATGCAAATTAGATAACTGATGACGTCATAAGTTTTGATAGTATCAGCAATATCTCTGTAGCTACTAAGGCAAAGTTATTGAAACTGGGTATCAGTATAATTGTACCCTTAGAAATACACCACATGTTATAAATTTTGGTTCCAGTCTTTTTCCACTATGAATCAAATATCACCATTTATTGCTTTCTAGGGAGAAGTTAATGGTCTCATTCCAAACATACATTAAATGGTCATTGCACTAGATATCCCAATGACTGTAAAGAAGGCAGATGAGATTTGGAATGGATCAAAACCTAGGTTTGCATTGAAAGATCTGGAAACAAGAGTGTTGCCATAGGAACATCAAAATATGCACCATGTGGTGTATCTCTTAGGGTACAATACCAGGGGCGGATCCAGGGGAGGTGTAATGGGTGAATTTTCACCCCCCCCCCCCCCTTTTTCTGAGCCCCCTTCTTTCCTTTTTTTTTTCTTTTCCCTCAAATATTGAAATAATATTTGATTTTGTGATTTTTTTAATATTTTCACCCCCCATTTCAAAATCCTGGATCCGCGCCTGAATACTGGTGCCAAGTTTCAATGGTTAAAAACAGACTGAGATGTTTCTGATTTTGTTTTTACACCAATAAGTATTGAAAATTATGGCGTCTTCAAGTAACTAATTAGCATAATACAAAATCGTGAATATTTCTCAAATGAGAAAAGATATCAGGAAAAGAAAAACACCATCTTTGTTTATTTTGAAAGGGCTTTTAAATGAGCTTAATTTGTTTTTCATTTCATGGGCAATTTAAAGTGTTCATGAAGTAAAAACCAAGTTTAATTTCTCTCTTAAAGGCATTTCAAAGCTGAGAAGGATGGTCTCTTCCTGTTTGTTCTTTCTTTTCTCAATCCAGAGATACTGTAAATGATCTAATAAACACCCGGACATCTATTCAATTTTAGGGGTTGTGGATACATAAGGCGTTTATTAGATAGAGGTGTTTATTTCACTTAAACTGTAACATCAAAAAAACCAAAACCAAAAAATACACTGAAAGGAAAGTTGTTTGCTCACTTAGTTGGATCGAAAACAGAATTTGTGGTGTTTCCCCCACCTTCAGGCACACAAAAGTAGACAATTTTCAACCCCAGGTCTCTCCATCAGCCACACACTGCACACATACACGGTTGAAAAACATGGCATTTTGTGTTAAAAGTCAGACTTTACAGCTGTCACCAATACAGAGCAAAAAGTCCGGACAAAAAGTTGAGTTTTGACGGATGTCAATCATCTCTGCCTCCCAGTTGTGTCTGATCTCAAAATGATAAATGTCAAAATCCTGTGTTTTAAAATTGTTGTTCATTCGACAGATTATAAGTGCATGTTTTGCTTTCCGTTGCCAGAAAATAAATAAAATAAGCATAAAAGTAATAAAATTAATTTTTCTTTGTGTAAGTCGTTGCTATAGATATTTTTGCGGTCATTCGTGCATGCAAATGCCCCTTGATGAGGGCCGACGTGACAACATACGAAAACTAAAAGTCAATGTCCGTACAATTTCAAATGTCTTTAGCCGCTCAAAGAAATATGGTTATGAATAGAATGTGATTCCCAAAAAGAAAACTGTTAAATTCTGAGTTTCTGACTTATCAAATGTGTTCGTCTTGTTACCTGGGATGAATTCTAACATACGCTGTTTCATTATATTCTATGGGTCTGGGAGATAAACCATTGAATTTTATGGTTTGTGGTAAAGAGGCAAAGATGATTGATTGACCGATAAAAACTAAGCTTTTTGTCTGCAGACTTAAACCAATGAATTTTATGGTTTGTGGTAAAGAGGCAAAGATGATTGATTGACTGATAAAAACTAAGCCTTTTGTCTACAGACTGGAGGGCTTGTTGATCAGTAACAGCAGTAAAGCACTAAAGAATCGTGGCTAAAAATGCAAAGCTTCGCATTTCTCTGCTGTATAAAATAAAAAAGTTAAACTTACAAACAATTTTCAATTTGCCTTGCCCCCCTACCCTCGGGACAAGACCGCTTCAGCTAACTCCCCACCCCCAGGCGTCCATGGGGTTATGCAGGGGGATTGTTACAACTTAATGTTTGTAGGGGGATGAAGTGCAATGTGGAAAAAAACATTTGTTTGGATTAGCCTGTACACTTCTCCTTAAATGTATGGAGACAAAAATGGTAATATTTCATTCAAAGAGGAAAATAATGGACTTCAACTAAGGGTGTTGCTATAGCAACAACCAAATAACAAAATGTGTTGTATTTCTTAGGGTACAAAATAGTGCCAAGTTTAAACTGCAATGGCCGATTACTTGCAGAGATCTTTCTTCATTTTGTGTTTTTGCACCCTCTGTAGTAATCTATGACATCATCAGTAAACTAATTTGCATAATACAAAATCATGAACATCTCTGGAATGAGAGAATGTCACCAAGAAACGAAACTTATCTTGAAAGGCCTTGTAAATACGCCAACCTAGTGTTTTAGCTTTAAGGCACTTTTAATCATTTGTCAGTGGACAGTGTGTGTTTTGTAGTCAGGTTATTCAATTGTCTCTCTTTCTCTCTTGTTTTTCAGATGGGGATTTGTAGTCCATGGTGCCATTGATGGCTATTCGAGAAAAGTAATGTATCTTTCTTGCAACTGTAACAATAAATCGGAGACAGTCTTGAAGTTGTTTGAGAGAGCTGTTTCAATTCATGGATTGCCTTCTAGGGTCAGGGCTGATCAAGGAGTAGAGAATGTTGACAGCGCCTGGTACATGTTTACACACCCTTTGAGAGGAGCAAACCGTGGTAGTTTTATCACTGGGCCTAGTGTACACAATCAGCGCATTGAACGACTTTGGCGTGATCTCTTTGTAGGCTGCCTGTACATCTATTATTCTTTATTTTACTATTTGGAAGAAGCTGGCTATTTGGATTTGGGCAATGATATCCAAATGTTTTGCCTACAGTATGTGTTTTTGCCCCGGATAAACAGACACCTCCAACACTTTGTAAGTGGCTGGGATAATCATCCCATAAGATCAGAGCGAAACAAAACCCCAAACCAGTTGTGGTTAAGAGGTCTGTTTGACATTTCTCAAAGTCTTGACCCTTCAGCAATGGAAATTCAACAACAACCATCACAGGTACGGGAAACTAACAAAGAGTGGTGATAACAAAAAAATAATTTATGACAAATTGTACAATGTACGTTCATGTTTCACTCTGTTTCACCTGAGTATTTCAATTTAGTGGTCAATAAATTCAAATAAGTTTATACTAGGTTGAAACAGATTTAACCAGAAAAAAATTTTTACCTGTAAATTACAGACTTACTTTATTCTGAATGTTAACTTTCCCTTTTTTACTTGCATTGCCACAGTGAACTGTTATTTCAGACTACTGAATCTTTTATTTACAGACACAAAATGGAAAAAAATAATAATAATAACAGGAACAATAAAAGTAATAATAATAATAATAATAATAATAATGATAATTAATGATAATGATAATGATAATGATAATGATAATAATAATAATAATAATAATAATAATAATAATAACAATATACAATAATAATAATAAGCAGATCTTAACATTGTTTGCAACTTCTCAACCTGGGCATCGTCTTTCACCAGGACTGGAGTCAATATGGGATAGATTGGTCTGAAGGAATTACTGAGCCACGGCCAGAAAATGAAGTTCAGATAGATGACGCTTCATGCCCACTAACAGGTGACAAATTGAATGAACTCAAGGAAAATATTGACCCACTTCAGGAGGCTGATGGGTTTGGGATTGAACTCTACATTGATGCTTGCCGCTTTGTAGCAAATAATGGATAAACAGTAACACTTACTTGTTGCTTTTTCAGCATGTTTATGTTAATTATTTAGTTGTACCTGGGAAAAATTGCATGTAGCTATTTGACAAATTCAGTGTATTTGTACAGCAAAATGTCGGTACATTGTTTTTATTTGTTTCTTTGTTATCTCTCCGGCAAGAATACACAAAGTGGTGAATACATTACAAGGTGGGGCAGGTTCCGAGGACTGCTAGCACAACAGTTTTCTTATTATAGGAACATGGATGAATATCCATAAATACATGTATCTTGAAAACAGTGCCATTTGGATTCATACTACTTTAAATGAAGGACTTTTTGCACTTTTATCAACAACAAAGTAAATCTTGAAAGGGTGAATCAGAAAGGTTCACTTAGTCACATGATTTTTTAACACAATTTCTTTATTAACAGATTGTCTACTGGTAACTTGAAAACTATGAGTATGTTGCTAACATGTTACCACTGCAATTTTCAGAAGTTCAAAAGCATAAAAAAGTCCAAACCATAAGATGTTAAAAATTTTAATAGATTGTTACGTTACTAGTACAAGTATTAAAAGTGTGCCTGTTTCTTTTTTTTTTTCTCAGCATTGAGACACTTCGTTTTTAAGTGAGGTTTTAACCCTCATAATTTCAGAAATGGGAACATTAACCAAAATGCATAAAATGTATTAAACATTTATATTAAAATGTTTTGAAGTAACGTTAAATGTGTTGCTTGCTTAAACCACCCTGAAATTTTTTCCAACTATTCAATATCAGTTGTTCTAGGTTTTTCTGATATTAGCTTAAAAAAAAAACTCCTGGATTACCCTGGCCTTAATTTTAAAAAATGGTCGCAGAGTTCATAAACATTTCTAAGAAGGATTTGTCTTGCAACTAACACTCCACAGACTGAATTCGTTAAACCATTAAACCATAATAACTTCAAAAGTATATGTCGCAAATTTCAATCACTTATGTACGTGTACACAGCATTTAAAGCACCTACAAAATCTACATGCAGCAACATTTGCAAACTTTATAAAAGAGATAATTAAATGTTCAGTTGATGTTTTCTTTACTTACAATATTGAAGCAGTACAGCACTCAATAATTATGTTCTGGTAAGACCACTATAACTACTCAGTGTTTGAAATAATTACACAACGTTGATAACATTAACAATGTAAAGTAAGTGTTACAAATACATGTTGTACAAGTCATGTACAGCACCTCAAACTTTTTCCCAGGCCTGAATTGAATTAAAGTCCTTAGCAGCTTTCAGAAACTCACAGTTCAGCTTGCTTTATTCTTGAGACATGGGTTTACACTACACAGAATAATATAGTTAGCACTGTGCCCGTCACATTCGACCAAAACCAACCTTTCCATGGGCAATACTACAGTCCATGAACTTTTTGAAATCTTCATACTTTTCATGAATGGTTGGAATCTTTAAGGTGGCTGAACAGGCGTCTGCTTCAGGCAAAACCTTTGAACGTTGCTGTGGCAAGTACTCCACCAAAAGCCTGCGTGCGTTATCACGAGGGAGGGAAGGGTAGCCAGTCCAGAACAGGACCAGATCCTTTAGTTTTTCTTCTTCTGAATCCTCTTCTGGATAAAAATAAAAAATTGAAAATACAGTTGAAGCTCTTGTTAGCGGACACCCTTGGGAAAGGGTGATAAGCTTCATTTTTTTAGGATTTCCTTTCGGGTGTCTCCTTATACAGGAGTTTAAAAACAAAGGAAAAGTCTAAGTCGTAAGAACTGAAAGTGTCCACGGCAGCGTGCAGGAATGTCCGCTTACAAGAATGTGAAAATACAGTGTTTGTATAGGAGTTAAAACTGAATTTTGACAAGGTGGCCATAAGTAGAACTGTCTGCTTAAGAGAGGGTCCATTAAGAGAGAGCTTCAACTGAAATGGTCCTTCTCCTTAGCATTTGCACTGTTTCTTAAAAAAAATGATCGTTTGATCAGAATAAGCCTTGTAAAAATTATACAATGTAAGTTATGTTCACATTTGGTGGCTAAATAAGTTTCAGGTAAAACGAGTACTGTTATTTCTAACTAACAATTTCTCCATCAAAAGCAAGGTCTAGAAATAGAGATTATTACCTCTTTTGGCCATGTCATCAACATATTTTTCCAGAAAGTTGTAAGCTTGCCTTTCACCATCGTCCTTTGGTTCTTGAAAGTCCATAGCTAACTTAAGCATGGTACAGTCAACAATACAGTTTGGTTGAGGGAAGACATTCACTATCAGGTTTGGGTGGATTCTCAAAAGATCTAGAAGTGTGATGCCGTTACGCTTTACACTTCCGAGGCCTTTACGGATGTCCTCCATAGCTGGAATACGTTTTGTCACCACTTCATACAAAAGAAGGCACTCATATGCCATGGATCTCCTTTCAGGGGTAATTTCTAGGTATGGGAAGCCAGATGCATATAGTAGTTCTGTAAAGTTGTCATTGTCGCTTGTGAGAGAGGCGAGATCCTTTTCATCACATGAAGTAAGCTTTGCAAGAAAAGAAATCAATATATACGTCATAAATAGAATGCAAGTAACATTTTCACTTACACCCTATTCACAACAAAGATGAAACATATTTAAAACCTATTTGGTTAAACACGGTTTAAAATTGTTTCTCTCTTTAAGTTGCTAAGTGAACGGTTTTGAACTTTAAATTCAGCACCGTGAAAGCACAAGTAAGTGCTTACTTGACCCTATATGAAACTCAGTCTCTAATTTTCCTGTTACTTATTTTTCACGTTGTAAAACCTCGTTTAACTTAACATTTTTAGCTGGTGTGAAAGGAGTTTTAGATAATGCAAAGCATTTTTGTGGTGGACATTCCACGTGAAATCTTTGTAAGGATTATAAGGAAGGCTTGTTGCCTACCTAGGACTGGGAGGGCAAGGGCATAGCTGTTGTACATTAAAATTTGTCTCCAACCTGGCTCAGGTCATTTCACATGAATATTGTACAACTCTTACAATGACTAAAGGAAAGAAATCCTGATTACTCTTTTTTTTAATTAATCAGTTTATCTAGGCTAGGAACAGATCACACAGTATAGCAATAAATATGACCTAAGACATATCCATGTGATGATCAACTGGATATCAACGCGATATCAACATTCCATTGTTGAAGACCTATAAAGTGTTGTCTATTGTATGCACTGCAAGATGGTTGTAGATGGTTGATTATGATGAAAAAGAAATATTTACCGGTAAAGATTTGTGCAGAAATCTTTATAGCAGTTAGCAATGAAATTAATGCATGTACTGTAATTAAAATAAAAGAAAATAAAGTATACAAATTAAACGTTAGTATAAGCTTGATTTAGGCACCGTGGGTAAAAAAAAATGAAGAATTTCATTGTAGGAATACTTGTCATTGGCTTCAACAAAAATGAGGTCAAGGAAACACATTTATACTTGCGTGGCAGGTTTCATATCATTGTGATCGTTTGTTGCTCAAGGCATATAAAACAAAAGATTTGATACACACAGTTACAAACCTGCTTCAGTTTTTCCTGTAACAAGGGATCAGGGATGTCTTCCAGGGATATTTCCTCAACAGCTGAATCCCTCTTACCAGTGACTATGTATTTCACAACTGCAGCGGAAATACCTGATATTCCTTGACAGTTATTGAGCACTGCATGTAAAATCATCTTCCCCATAATTATGAACATGCCGCTTGACAATAGCTCATAATCATGTTTAGGTACAAGATGACCAGAAAGACCTTCAAAGAGTGCAATTCCATCGGATGTCTGTTGCTTCATGCTTTCCACAAGAAAGTGAAAATACTCTCTTGTGATTCCGCCAGCATCTATACCTCTCTCATCAGCTCCAACAAATTGCACATTTAGAGGCTTGGTGACATCAAAGATGGATTTTTATATTTTCTTATCATTTGTGGCAGTATGTCCTCATTTCGGTTCACCTGCAAGTTAACCTCTATTCCAAAAGCTTGAACTGCAGCCTGGATGAACTTTTCTAGGGCATCTCTAGAAGTTACAATGCCTGCTGCTGCAAGTGGAGTGTTCTCTATTTCATCAAGTGCATCATTGTTGAATTCTAAATTTGGGGCAGATATCAAGAATCTGAATTAATATCATAGTTAACAGTAATGATGCAACATTAACAAACCTGTTGTACTCTAAAAAGAAGAAAAAAAGTCAAGGATACATGTACTTCATAACTTATAATCACTATAAAAATTATTTGGACCTATATTAAAGAGTTATTGGATGAGATTGACCATGATGTCATTAATTATCAAAACCGAGGTCTGTGTTATCGCCTGAGGCAGACACCGGTTACACAGACACGATGTTTTGATGATTCATGATATCATGCGGAAACCAGATTCAATACATAATTGTTTTGTTTAACATCTTCATGCTCAGAAACAGAAGCAAAACATTCAGCCATTCTTTTTCTTAGGAGAACACTTCAAGGGGCTTGGTAGCCAGGCAGATTTTTCATCATCCTAATCATCATCATTTATTAGCCACTTTTAAAATTAAAATACAATAATAACAGTTAAGTGAAGGCGAGAAGACCTCCAAGAAACCACCAGGCTTACAGGGGAGGCCACTTTGAACTTGACATGAGAAATGCAACATCTGCAGCAGATATTGCATTTATCAAGTCAAGTTCCATATGTGAGGATAAATGCAAACATGGTTAAAAACAAAGTGCCCTGTATTTCCACATTTACTGCTGTTTGCTGTTGTCGGGGGCAGAGCTTTAACGAGAGAAACAAGTCATTTGCCTTTCCGATAGATGGGCAAGGTCCTGGTAACTAGGAAACAGGGCAAAGTGTCAGGGCTGATCAGCAATGTTTATGGCTTCTTCAAGGTTTTTAATTCACATTATCATCTTCCTGTCACCATTTTGTTTGAAAAGATTATTTACTGGCCGCTTAGTAAAAAAGCAGTAATTAATAACCTGTGCAACAGCAAGAAGGTGGCCATGGCCACTTTATAGCGGTGGCCGTTGAATAGAGGTATAAAATACAGCAGTTAAGTGACAAATAATTCGGGGCCTTAGAAAATGGCCGCTTAATAGAGGGGGCCGCTAATAGGTGGCAGCTTAATAGAGGTCCGTCTGTAGTTTCAAAATTTTACACAAAAAATAAATTTAAATCGCAATATTACAGTAATATGTTATACGTGAGTGTGAAAGTGACTTTTCACGTCATACCTTGTATGGAAGGTGCCGTTTCCTTTTCATCTAATATGTCAGTCACGGCAGCAGTAACTGTTCCACATTTTTGAAGAACTTCCTTTAGATATGTTATGTCAGCATCAGGAAATATCTGAATCAACTGTTGCAGGTCGAGCAAAGATGTGGAAATTGTATGGGTGGAGCAGTCAGTTGACCCCCCCATGGCTGGCACTGCAAATAGATATACAGAAACGATGTTAGTAGTCAAAGAACTGTTGGGATTTATACTTGTGATCACATGCAACTGTACAGGGATTTCACATGAAAGGAAATTTCCTCTGACTGACAGTCTCAGCATTGTATTGCATTCTTTCAATAGAGCCTGTACAAAGCAAGCTTTTTGTGGCTAGAACAAAACCACATCAGACTCTGGCCTACACGTAATTAGGTCAGGCCTGAGTAAGTAATTAGGCCATAAAATTATTAAGACAAGTGTTTGCAAAATTAATTGCAATTTTTTTTCATACGGCCTTATTAAAGGTCCAGTGTAAATAACATTTAGCAGCAGCCTTCATGAAAGATACTCGGTCAGTTTAACTAAACAAACTCCAAAATAATAAAGATTTTCAGAAGTACTTACCCAAATTACAAGCACTTGATCTGGGGATACTGTTTCCACTGCTGAAGGTACTGGTTGTGCCAATGCACTCGATTCCACTAATAGTAGGTTTGCTGCCAGAGACATGGGTTTGTCCAGGACTTACAGACCAGCATCCACTATCACTTGGCACAGCATTGATGATACTTGTATTTTCACTGATATGAATGCAATAGTAATCTTGTGAAACTTTCACAGTGTTTTGAGCTTGTATCACTGCATTTGATACTCCCAGGAGTACCACAGCTCGTAACAGGTTCATTATTGGTTTTACAAAGTGGGTTATTTCTGTTTGGAATTCAGCATAAGTGGCGTGATTGATTGCAATGTGCCATCATATTATTGTGTTCTGCAGTAACTTTAATTTTTTGCTGACTCTAAGTTAAGTCATAAAATGTATCTGTTATTATTTTATATCTATTGAACAGCCCACCAGCAAGTATAACTACAATACTTTATTAAACTTTGATGGTACTCTGAAGTTTACACATCTTTGAATGAAACTGTACAGGGAATTTTTCAAGACAAGGAAGACAAATAGTGAAGTTGGCACAAACCTAAAGAAAATATTAATACTACTAAACTCATTTACCCGCAGTTGTTGAGGTGATTCCCCAATTCTGACTGGTAGAAAGTCTTGTTACAATTGAAGCACTTTTCCAGCAGGTCCTCTTCCTAAAAGATATTGTAAATGTTACTATCATGCAATTTGAATTTTTATGCAATTAAATAAAATTTAGAATTTTCATGCAATTAAAATACTGGAAAAAATTCCAGTGCTTTACATATGATCATATATTTTTGCATTGGCCTTTCCTTAATGGACACATGTAATCTTTGAGGTTTTTATGATGTCACTGGGGCCCATTTAATTTATTGCAATCAAAGTCCTTTAGCCGGTTATGTGTACAGAACAGGAACTCAGGGCTTATTTGAACCACCCATAACAATTAACATAAGATATTGTATTAAGGTGGGGGTAATTGAATGAGATTTTAAGAGGTTTGAAGACGGGATAAAAGAGAGAAAAATAGTTTTGAAAACACAACCATGAGCAAGAGCACCCCTGGTTGGTAGAGGTTAGGGGACTGTCTGAAATTATGTCCGTCCACAAATTTTCAACCTCAATTGACACTTCTTAAACTACATTACATCTTCAAAATTTCTTATTTCTCCTAATTTTACCATTCCTTTGAGAACAGCTATCTCCTCCCAAATATACTGTAAAACTACCAAACAAATTTCAAAACACCACTGAACATAGAATTGTTAAATGAGCAGAGAGTTTCTGAATTGCTTAAAAAAATGAACGAGATTTTTGTATTAAACCCATGTTAAGCAGCGGAAAAACCACCTTGACAGGTGTACCCCCGGTGAAATTTGACTTAATCATTTGTCCAGAAATATGCACTGGAGTTTTAAGATTTAGTTCTAAAGTGTTCTGAAAGCTGGGAACATTTGGAAAATTTTGTGTGCGAAAATATAACACTACACATTTCCCCCACGTTAATTCCTTCTTTGTTTTGGCTGAAAGGACAATGATAATTTTGTATAATTAAATGACTTATCACATGGTGGTACCTCATTCACATCGGGAAAAAAGCTCTCTAAAGAACAGTGTAAGCAGTTACTGATGGAGGAATGACAACAACAACAAAAAATACAAAATTGCTTGTTGTGCAGCTAATATTATTGTAAATGTTTTCTTTGTCAGAAGTTTTAACTTGTAAAAAATGGTTGTGGATGAAATTATTGCATTATGTTTATCTTTAACTACAAGAACAAGCCATTGACACCCTTGGGTTGGAAAATAATTACCATTTTTGCAAACACAAGTGTTTCCCATCACAACTGACTAAAGAAAAAGCTTTCCAAAGCAAAAACAATACCAAATCCAAACCTTTTCGGCTTAGAGCTGCATATATTTACATGCTCCTTAACTTCACTCCAATAAATAGCCTTGCTGCAATGGATACAGTCGACTGTAAGCCCACTATACTCATCCTATTATAAAAGGAAATCTGGAATCAATGTCAGAGCACTTGATAAAACTGCAGTTTTATCAGATATTTTGTTTACCTCGATAATTAAGCTTATAACTCACAACTTGATTATTTTGTTTTTGGTTTCAGATTGTGAACTTATTATCTTTTTTGGGGGGAGGGGTCATCTCCAAATTTTGTTATAAAGAAATTGAGGGTTCATATTATTACAGAGACTATTCAAAAAATTTCACCCCAAGCCCCTTACCCCTTAAAATGGAATGGTCACTTTGGAGCTGTGGTCTGTGACTTATTCACAGTTATTGCACTGGGCATGCGCAAATTGGAGAGATATAACTGCATGCTCTGTGATTTCAATAATACCTAGCAGGTAAAATTTATGCAGCTCCCTATGAAGGGGAGATGAAAACAGTTGTTCATCTATTAAAATGAATGTCTGTTTATTTTGGAAGCTTTTACCTGGCAAACTTTGCTGAGTGGAGTCATGTCCAGGTCTGCCTGGAGAGGCCTAATGTAAGCTACTGCCTGCCCCAGTCGTTCCCTCAGATGGGGAACAGTGTAGCCTTCTTTGCTCGGCAGAACCAAACTGAGAGGTCTTTGTCCTCCCCCACCACCCGAGGCTCTTAAGACCTCAAAGCCTCCCGCACTTTCTAGCTTCGGGAATTTCTCCTCGAGAAAGAGTTGCACTTTAAAATGGTCTGCTTTTTTGTCTGGAAAGACGAGCTTTGCCTTTCCAAGGCCAGCAGACATCAGCTCCTCCAGTCTGTCTCTCGAAGGTGTAGTGTCCTCGTTGCATTTTCCAAGGACACAGACTTCATGAGTCCATGTTTCCAAAGCTTGAAATTTTAGAGGGGCATACCCACTTAAATTCCTTTTTCGCTTTGGGGCTGTCACTGCTGAGGCTGTGGCTCTGTTTAATGGCGGGCGAACCACATTCCTGGAGCAAAGCCCGGGAAATGCTCTTCTAAAATCAAAAAACCCATCATTAATAATCTTCTATTACTTTGACATACTAAATATGCGTGTGACTAAATTACTTGCTGGTTTTTATGTAACGTCATAAATTAATAAAAAAATGAAAGTTCGCTGGGCCTGCTATACTTTTATTCTCACCACGTTTAAGAAATCCTTAAAGTACATTTCCAGTTTTCAGCTAGATTATATCCTTTATGTATGAAATAAAGGGGGTTTAATTTTTAAGATTTCGGCCGTACGTGACACCACGTGGGCAGCGTGACAAAGTTGTCGTGCTTGAAAAAAGGGTCTTTCCTTAAAATTTCTTGCCATTCAAACATTTGAAGTATTGGGAGACATGCTTAACTGTGTATATACTAGCTTATAAGGAAAGAGCAATCCCCTTCTTAGCGAAAGTGAGTGCCAGATGTTCCCGCCATATTGTTGATAAGCACATGGAGTCTACACACTGTAGTGCTTGAGAAAAAGGTCTTTCCTTAAGATTTCTTGCCATTTGAACAGTTGGGGTATTGGAAAACATGTTTATATGTGTATATACCGGATAAGGAGGAAAGAGCAATCGCTTTCATAGCAAAAGTAAGTGCCAGATGTTTTCCCGCCATATCCTCGACGGAACACATGGCGTCCCATCCTGGCTGAGCTAAATTTGCGCGAAATCTTACGGCGAATAACTCTAGAATAGTGTACCGCACAGACCTGAGACCTGGATACTATTCATTCATTTATTTATTTATAAATGTTATTAAGTTACCTGAAGTTGTCCGCTGCGCTTGGCGACGATCCTTCGCAAAATCCTCCGTGATCTGTCGAGGAAGTTGAAGCGGCTGCGGATTCTCTATTTCCACCTACCGGACTTTCCAGCTCGTTGAGAGCTGTCCGCAACAAATTCGTTGTCCTCTGAAGAAGGCTATCAACTTTACCGACATCTCTTCTATTCGCCATAGCAAATTGGAGTGGATTACTGACTGCTCTGATAAGCCATGTGACACCAACACGAAATAGAGGCTGCGGCTTAACGATTAACCGCTGACTAGTTTTTCGACCGAACAGTAGTTACGATCCAATGGAATGGTGTTTTCTCGGAGGTGCGGTTACATGTTAAGTGCGATCTAATGCCAATGGCCTTTTTTTAATATCTACGATTGAATGCCGTGGGGGAAAATGACATTAAGTTCTTCGACAAAACAGTTGAGGTACAATGGAACAAAGGTACGATCGAATGAAACTAAGGTAAGATCCAATGGAACTAAGGTACGATCTACGATCAAATAGAACGAAGGTTCGATCCAATAGAACTAAGGTACGATCCAATGGAAATAAGGTACGTTCCAGTAGAATGGAAGTACAATCCTATAGAACTAAG
>OX393561.1:24758377-24765877 GCA_947652115.1 Blastomussa wellsi
GCCAAGATAATAATTTCATGTGTCATGTGGTCGATGGGCAACCTCAGTTAAAAGTAAATCATAAATCTGGTTACTATGCCCAGATTCAAGGCCAACTTGCTTTGTCAGGACTACCATGGTGCGATTTTGTTGTCTTCCTTACAGGATCAAGGAACATCAATGTCCAAAGAATTTACTTTGATGCACTTTACTGGGAGCACACACTTCTCCCTAAGCTTCTTTCCTTTTATTTTGATCATGCCTTGCCATTTTTTTCCAGGCAGGATTGTGTAGCTGTACCACCATGCAGTGATGCAGAAATTGAGGAAGACCTCGTGTACACTTACAGCTAGATTCCTGAAGAGCTGCCCTGTAAATCCTTAAACGCGGGGGCTCAGTATAAATAGGGCTCCCCCCGGATAGATTAAATTTATAAAAGAAATTTCCAATATGGCGGCCGATGTACCGTTGGAAGGCGAGAAGTAACTTTGCCCTTATCTTAACGAAATCCATTATTTATTGGTAAATAATAAAAGGAAACCTCACCAAAATTGGTTGTCTTGTGTTGTCGGTGGTTTACATACAAAACATTCGGTGTATTTTTCCAGAACACTTCGAGCGAACTCATTTCGATGGCGCGCCTTTTATAATTTGAAAATCCCGTACTCAGTTCCCAGGTCTTTTCTTTGTACAAGCTTGCTGTATTCTTTTGCAATCTACGATTGGACAGTTAAGTATATTGTGGATATAAAAGGGTCTGTGATTGGTGCTAGAAATGGCGCAAAATTCCCGGTAAGTTTGAATTAATTTGTAGGGTTTTCCTTGTAAACAAAAACCGTTCGTGATAGAAGATGTTGGGTTTAGGCGAGCCTTGTGCGAAGAAAGCGAAGTGCGATCAGCAGAAAGTATATAACGAGAAACGAAAGGAAAACCCTCGAAAGCCTCAGTTCAGTTTAAATTTTCAGTTCGGTTTTGGTGAAGAAGAGGAGATGAGAGCCGTAAATGAGAGATTCGTGCGGCTACGCAATATGGCAGATTTTCGATCTGGGCGCACTAATGCCGATTTCCTGATAGCTCTCATGGATCGGTACGAGGGAATACGTGGGGAAATCTCGAAGGAAATGCGCTCGGTTGAAGTGCAGGCAAATGCAACGGAGTCGGTCTTCGAGCTTTATGCCGAAAGAGAAGCCAAGAAAAGCGACTTTCAGTGCCAGTGGCCGTGTGGGGAAGCGCCTGCTTGTAGGCAGATTCTGTCTCCAGCTCAAGAAGCAGAAGGTTTTTTTATTTGTGGGCATGATACCCTTGCTGTATTGTTGAAGGAGACAGCTGCAGGGTGTACCTGTGGATTCCAGTACATTTACAATGGGGCGAGTGTAAATATGGACGGTCATGTTTTGAGGGCAGAGTTGCATTGCAAGAACGGGCACAAGCTCAAATGGGCTAGTTCGTCTATACTTGGCAACAAGTACACCGCTAATTGCAGGTACGATAAATCATATTTTTCTGTCTCGTTTGGAACTCTTTTAGTAGTAAAGAAGCTTTTAATTCGTTCTACAATTCAGGAATTAGTATTCCCTTATTGAGGTAGCTGTTGTGTTTAGTTTGACGTGTAGCATTGTGATGCAGATGATACATACACCAGCAACACTCAACTAACTATACAGCTGACAAATTTTTGTTGTGCTTTGCTGCAAATCACAGACCTTCACTTACAGTCTAGGGAAATAATTATATCTGTTTTAAACATATAAATGAAACATTACAAAAAGAAAATAATTAATATTTGGGCCAGAAGTTGCTAAAATGTTTGCTGTTTTTTTTTGTCTAGAGTGGTTCACGGTTTTACAAGCTCTGGCTTGCTAGAAAGTCAGTACCAAGGCTTGCTGAAGCTGCAAAACTTGGCAGTGTTGGTGATAAGTATATAGATTATGGTGAGTTCATAAAATAACAGTTCATTCTCTCTTGCTTCAATTTTTACGTATGCTACATGAACATGTGTTAACCATATTTATTATATTAGGTTGCCCCCAGACAACTCTTCCTGTCTTTTTGGCACCTTTTCTTGCCTCTGATAAAATCGTGGAATGCTTTTTTCATAGTGTATGACACCATGGGCTATATACAGACAGTCAACAATACTGCTGATGCTTCAATGTTGGACGGGATATACGAGGTCCAGAACACCATTTCTTATCAGGAAAGGAATGGAGCAGTAAGTCTGAATAACAAATACCCATAATCACACTTATGGAAGTCCATGTGCATACATATATACCCCAATAACTATTGCAAATGATGCCTTTGGTGTTTGCTCATTTTCCATTCAGACTGTGATAACTGACTGCCGCCATGACTCAACAGCTAACGCCTATCATTCAACAGTGGCCATGATATCGTACGAGTAAGTATACACTCAGGTCAATGATGATCAACAGTTAAATTCTATATATCATTGGAGAGTATAGAAATATCACCATTAAATAAGGGGAGGCAAATCAAACTTTACGCAGACAAAGTTATATCATTCATTGGCATGGTTTTGTCGTGTATAAGTGTAAAACATGTATTGTTGTGTTATGTTTCGTTTTTGTTTTGGACAGGACTCAACATGTGGTAGCTGTGCAGACTGTTACCAAAGCAGAGTTCCGCAGCTCACAAAGTCATGAATTTGAAGCAATGCAAAAAATCATCCCTGCTGTTCAAGCCAAAGGTTATTCAAGAGAACTGTTTACATAAATCTACAAAAAAAAACAGATTTCAAGCAGTAGTTGCAACAACCAGAAACTTAATTTCCCACTATGCATCAACAATATTTCTGTTGTAAATAAATGATTGATTAATTATTAATAATAATTACAAAAAATACTTATTATTTATTAATGTCTGTACCTTTTAGGGCTCACTGTGATAGAAGTGGCACATGATTTTGTGCCCAAAATAAAGAACTGGCTTGTCGCACAGAACATCCATAATTCTTTTGATACTTGGCATGGTAAGAAATGATATTAATTAAATAATATCACCTGATGTCTGAAGATGACACAAGCAAGAATTTTAGAAATCATTAATCTGTGTTCTCTACTGAAAAGAGCATTTCTCCACTTTTGTTGTTGCCTTTAAGGAACTAAGGGAGTGGCAAAGGCCATGAAAGAAATAAGTTGTGGTGCACAGAAATGGGAGGGTGAGAAGTGGTTTGCACAGCTGTCAGACAAGCGTATGTATACTTGCAGTCCATTATTCCTTTCTGGAAAATGAATCCAGCTATGATGAATATTTCAGAAAAACATAATACAAGGCAAGTTCTATGCCAACCAGTTTTATTGATTCAAATTGTTACAGTTGATCTCCAATTTCGTAAACTTATTATTTTAAAATTACCATTACCATTTGTAGAGGCAAGTGTTAAACGCCACTTCTATTACTCCATGAAGAACTGTTCTAGTGCAGATGATCTCAGGAGAAGACTGTTGACAATAGTTGATCACTATCAGGTATCAAAGCTGTCGACTAAACATGACTTTGAGAGGTTAATTGCTGATACCTTCAGTGTAAAATAAGGATAATTATGAAATATTTTTTATTTTTATTTAACACTGATTAAAAACTGTAAACTGTAAACTTTTCACAACTGTACCTAGGGCAATCATGGTGACTGTGATCCAGAATCCAAATGCAAGTATGCTGGGTATCAGTGCAGCAAAGTCAGAATTACTGATCAGGGAGCAATAGCTGCTCTACGCAGGTTCATTTTGGATTCCAAGGTGTATAAGCTGGCCGAGGACTACTATCTGGTAAATAAGCAGTCCCAGTTGTTTATTCTTGGTTGGTTCACCACTTCACTTCATTGTAAAATCAACTGTTATACTATTACAATCATATATTCTAAATTGCAGTGCCGTGACATCTATTGGGTGGAATCTTTTAACAATTGCATTCTCATCTACTGTCCAAAA
Source organism: Blastomussa wellsi (assembly GCA_947652115.1). Taxonomy (NCBI): domain Eukaryota; kingdom Metazoa; phylum Cnidaria; class Anthozoa; order Scleractinia; family Plerogyridae; genus Blastomussa; species Blastomussa wellsi. The sequence continues at coordinate 24,762,310 of OX393561.1, forward strand.
AGAATTCACTTTGCTGATCGCACGTTCAACATGCGTATTGCACTGGCAGTAATGGACTGGGTAAGAAATTCAATGTCAGGAGTCCCAAATCGATTACATTATGCCAATGTTACTGAATTTAAATTATGCAGGAATAAATATATATGTGACCTTCCATAGGAAAACACGTCTCATCGAACATTTCAATTTGGGCCAAACGGCGTTTCAAACGCCTTCAAACGGCGTTTGCGAGGCGTTTGCAGGGCGTTTGCAAAGCGTTTTCAAATGGTTTGAAACGGTTTTAAAAGGGTTTGTAAAGCGTTTGAAAGCGTTTTGAAGGAGTTTGCAAAGCGTTTGAAAGCATTTGAATGGAGTTTGCAAACCGTTTGAAAGGAGTTTGTGAACCGTTTGAAAAGAGTTTGTAAAACCGTTTGAAAGGAGTTTGTATAAAGCGTTTGAAAGCGTTTGAATGGGGTTTGCAAAGAGTTTGAAATCGTTTGTCTAAGGGTTCAAACTCACGTTAATAAAAGCCGTCCTAATTATAATTTTTATTCAAGCTTAGTACGTGAAACCCTTCGAAGCATTTTACGGCTTCGATGGTTTGAGCAATCGGTCTTTCACTTCTAATTATGACAACTTGCTTGATCATAAAATAAAGCTGAACTTAACTGAACTTTATTTAATAAGTAGGTTAAACTACAACTGGCAGCTAAATTCTCATCTGTTGACTTTCGAAACTTCAATAGTATCCACTTTTTCAAAACGGGATTCCAATGGTTTTCGTGATGCGAGCGTGGGCTTGCGGCTAGTAAGCGATTCTTCCCTGTTCGATAAATCAGCATTTCCAAACCAATACCCACCTTCTCAATTCCTCGCAGAAAATACTACGAAATCCCCAGCAATCCTGAGCACATTTTAATGTAAACAAAGTAGAGCAACAAACTCTTCGAAAAGTTATCTTTCACTATGGATCTTTGACACGTTTCACAAGCGCTCGTTGTTGTGCCCAGTAACTGAGTTGTGCTTAGTAACCGTGCCTCGTGCAGTAAAAGCGCAACAAGAAAATTCCAAAACAAACAAACGAGCGACCTGATTTTTTTTAATAGGTTGACTTGTTCCTTTCTGTTTTTCAAGACGAATAAAAAAACACGCGCGCACGACTGGTTTAAGTGCTGGTGAAATTATCAGCTGAATCACTCCCGCCATTTTTTTTTTTCACACATCCTTTGTTTTCTTTCCCGAAAAGAAACACACGCTAATGAAGTAACACGCGCGGCTCACGAAACAGCAGTAAAAACGTAACAAAAAAATTCCAAAAAGCTAGCGACCTGAATTTTTTTGTTAGGTTGACTTGTTCCTTTCTGTTTCCCAAGACGGAAAAAAAAAAACAAACGCGCGCGCGACTGGGAAAAGAGGAAGTGGATTTGTTTGCTAGCTGAATCAGTCCTGCCCTTTTTTTTAACACATCCTTTGTTTTCTTTCACGAAAAGAAAACAAAGAAAAGCACGCTAATGAAGTAACACGTGCGGCTCACGAAACAGCAGTAAAGCATAAAAAGAAAATTCTATAAATATAAGACTGGCGACATAAAACATTTACTCATGGGGTTGACTTGTTTCTTCCTTTTTCTTGAAAACACCAAACACGCGCGCGCGACTTAAAAATGCTGGTAAAAGGATGACTTGTGTTTAAAAGTTGAATCACTCCCGCCTTTTTTCTTTTCACAAATCCTTTGTTTTCTATTTTGAAACTCCCTAATGATTGTATATTGGTCAATGGCCTTATTTTCAATGGCTCTGGTTGTTGTTTACGCAGTCTTTTATTCTTCTTTTTTGACCGTAATTTTAAGGCAATCACAAGGTTTTTGAATTAAAACAATAACTGTTTGTCTGTAATTCTTAACTTTAAGTGGGTTGTCCCTATAAATTGGAGCAGTTAACTGCACGTGCACATTTAGAATACGCTTGTACTCGAAACACGATCAGTCACGATTATCAACATGGGAAAAAACGACCAGATTCTTATACAGTGGGTGACGAAAGATAAGTGGAACGGAGTTAAGCAAAATGCCAAAAGAAAAGATATCAGGCCTGAAGAAGGTGCGTTGCGTTCTGGACAAGAAGCAAAGCTGAAGTGGAGCAGCCGCTGGTATGATGTTATTATTTGCGAAGATTGGAGTCCCAAGAAGAGAAAAGGTATTTTTATTGACATAAAGATTTCTAGATTTTTAAATAACTTTTGATTTGCGATCAACTGAGGAGATCACAGACGAAACTAGCTTTGTGTTTCACGGTAGTGTGTTGAAAGTAGATATGCCTCTTCGTCACGGTAAATTTCAGTTAAGGCAAAATCCTTTTCTTTTTTTTTTTGGTCTTTAGTTTTTCTGTTTTGGAATTATAACTCCAGTTTTCAAAAAATGCCAAATCTGAATTTTCCAATCGAAAAACCGTAAATCGATCGTGATCTCAATTATGAAATTTGACTTTCAGAAGGTCTTGAATTTGAAATTCTGCTCGATAAACAAATTAATAATATAAATTGATCGATAACTGCGTGCTGATGATGGTAAAGTAGGATAGCGAAGTAATTTTTTTTGTTTGTTTTCACAGCCAACTCTGATGTTTCTGTTGAAAAAGACAACGTTCCTGCAAGCGACGGGCCGGAGACTACTGGTGAAGCAGAAAGGTACCAGCAGTTTCTGCAAGAGCAGAACACCCGAGTAAATGGCTGGGGAGAGGAAAGAAGAAAGAGACTCGCAACTGAACAACCCACCGCACCAAACGTCCCACCGCTCCAACAAGCAGTACTACGTTCCGCTTCGCCTATTCGAAACCCTGCACCACCTGCACAACCTGCACCTGAACATTTGTTTAGGTCAAGTAGTGAGCGAAGCTTTTACAGATCTACTGTAAAAGCCGTAGAGCCTACCGCACATCAGGTTCTGGCTGCAAACAATGGGATCGTTCCAAAGAACAACCCTGCTTGTTCTTTGAAGGGCAAGATGCATTATTCGTACGATTATGCACAACAAGTCCACTATCCAAGTAATCCCTTACAGCCGGGACCAATTTATTTCAAAACACCACGGAAATGTGCTATTTTCGGTGTCTGTTGCGAAGCGATTCCTCGTCAAGTAAATTTCTTAGTTGATGAGTCAGTTCTCACAGGTAAGGGAACCAACAGTACTATCAGCTTGGTTCATTACTATTTTGAGAAATTTGGGCTTGGCGAAACAGATGCCTTCATTCACGCGGACAACTGCTCTGGTCAAAATAAAAACAATTATTTTCTATGGTACTATGCCTGGAGAACAATTGTTGGTTTGCACTGGAACATTCTGTATTCATTTCTGGTTGCTGGCCACACTAAGTTCTCCCCAGACTGGTGTTTTGGCTTGGCTAAGCAGGCGGTCCGAAAAACATTTATTTCGGACCTATTCGAGTTGGCCCGTGCGATCGACAACTCGACTGTCACAGGCGTGAATGTCACACAACTTTGTGGGCTGCATGACGGTTCAGTTATAGTTCCTACTTACGACTGGGCAAGTTTTTTTGATCCCTTTTTCAAGAAATTGCCAGGAGTAAAGGGC
>OX393561.1:24788377-24874988 GCA_947652115.1 Blastomussa wellsi
CCGTGATGTCCGAAATGTTGCTTAGTGGCTTGTACTACAGCGGATGACTGGATAGAGGGAAGGCGATCAATTTCATAAAAGTCACTGAAGTGATCAACAGTTACCAAATAAGTAACACCATTAAGCTCGAACAAGTCTTGTGATACCAGTTGCCATGGTGAGGTAGGCACAGGGTATGGTTGAAGAGGTTCGCGGGGGTGTTGCTGCCTGTATTGGGCACAGGTAACACAGGTCTTGCACATGTCAGTAATCTGGTTGTTGATTCCTGGCCAAAAAACACAGCTGCGGGCATGTCGTAGGGTGAACTCTGGGCCACGATGAGCTGCATGTAGCTTATGGAGGATGGTGAGACGAGCTGAGGAGGGAACAATGATACGCTCTTGTTTAAACAGGAGCCCATCATGTGAAGCGAGTTCATGGCGGAAAGTCCAGTATGGGCGTGCTAGCTCAGGAACTGCTGCCTTGTCATTGGGCCAGCCGGTTTCAACAAGGGATCTCAAAGTGGTCTGTTCGGGGTCAGTGAGAGAAGCAACTCTTAGCTCCTGTAGTGTTGCATCCTGAAAACCAGAGAGATCAGGGTGTTCAGCCTCAAGTTCCACGCGATAAACCAGCTCGTCATGAACTTGTTTGTGTGAGGTGGTGGGCAGAGGAGCCCGAGAAAGAGTGTCAGCAATGTGAAGTGTTGACCCCTTGCGGTACTCCACTGTGAATGTGTAGCGCTGAAGAGCAAGCATCATGCTTTGGAGGCGCCTTGGTGCAGAGGCAAGAGGACGCTTGAAGATTATCTCTAGAGGTTTGTGGTCACTTTGGACAACCACATCAGCCTTGCCAAAGAGAAGCTGGTCAAACTTGTGGAATGCATGCACAATAGCCAGAGTCTCCTTTTCAATTTGTGCATATCTTTGTTCTGTTGGAGTGAGTGAGCTCGAGCTGTAAGCTACAGGCTGCCACAAGATGTCAGTGGGGTTCGAAGAGTGGGTAGCTGGTTGTAGCAGTGTAGCACCCAGTCCATATTCCGATGCATCGACCTGTAATACCACTGGGGCGGTGACATCAAAGTAACGAAGGCAAGGTGCCTGAGCAACTACTTCTTTGGCTTGCCTGAATGCTTCGGTGTGTTGGTCAGCCCACAGAAATTCCTGATTGATGTGGGTGAGGTCCCGCAGAGGACGAACTACCTCACTCAGACGAGGACAGAACTTTGACAGGTAGGTGATGGTGCCTAGGAAACGCCGTGTTGCTGCCTTGTCGTGAGGTTGGGGCATGTTGAGAACTGCACTGGCAATCTCAGAGCTGGGTTTGAGGCCTTCAGGTGTGAGGGTGTGGCCCATGAAGGGTGCCGTGTGGGTTTTAAACTTGATCTTGTCCTGGTTGAGTCTGAGTCCATGCTGCGCGAGGCGATCCATGAGTTCTGTGACAGTGCGGTCATGGTCCTGGGTTGCTTCGGTCAGGGTTTTTCCCCTACCAATTACTATGATGTCATCGGCAATGTCAAATACACCTTCCAGGCCACAGAAAACGTCATGAATGCGGCGTTGAAATTCCTCCGGGGCTGAACTTATCCCAAAAGGAAGACGAGTCCAGCGGTAGCGCCCCCAGGGGATGTGCATAGTAGTCAACAGGGAGGACTCCTCTGTCAGCCGGATTGTTTGGAAGGCGTCTTTGATATCAAAGGTCGAGAAAATCTTTGCCTTATGAAAGCGATGAAGATTCTCCTCCAAGGTAGGGATGGGATAAACTGGTCTCATTATTGCTTTGTTGACCGTCTGTGAGGGATCCAGACAGATGCGAACTTTAGCAGGCTTCGTTGCTGTTGCTGGTCGTTCGCGAACCACCATGTTTGAGATCCATGGGGTGGGCGCATTTACTCGAATTAGTTGGCCTGAGTGGATGAGTTTGTCAAGGGCGTTTTTGATAATAGGAAGCTTTGGGGCAGCATGCCGATGGGGAGCAGCTTGGATAGGCAAATGGGGGTTTATGGGTCCCTCGCCCACCCAAAGGGTTCCTTAACAATATTTTTTAATAAACTGTTTAAGTTTAAGATTTAAAAAAAGTTGATGTAAAAAGTTAATAATTAATAAGTTTAATTAATAAGTTTAATTAGTTAATAAGTTTAATAATTTAAAAGTTTAATAATTTAAAAGTTTAATAATGTTTAAAAAGTTAAAAGTTTATAAATTTAAAAAGTTGTTTAAAAAGTTAAAAAGTTATAAAGTTAAAAATTTTATAAATTAAAAAAAGTTTATAAATTTAAAAAGTTTATAAAGTTAAAAAAGTTTATAAGTTTATAAAGTTAAAAAGTTTATAAAGTTTATAAAGTTAAAAAGTTTATAAAGTTTATAAAGTTAAAAAGTTTATAAGTTTATAAATTTAAAAAGTTTATAAGTTTATAAAGTTAAAAAGTTTATAAGTTTATAAAGTTAAAAAGTTTATAAAGTTTATAAAGTTTATAAAGTTTATAAATTTAAAAAGTTTATAAGTTTATAAAGTTTATAAATTTAAAAAGTTTATAAGTTTATAAAGTTTATAAATTTAAAAAGTTTATAAGTTTATAAGTTATACAATCACAAATCAATAAAATTCATCAATTATTACCTATCCTTTGACTGGACCTTCCCTTCGACAAATTTTCAAGATGGCTTCCCTCTTCAAGCGATTTGGTTGGTTCAACCTTCTTCTTCAACAAAATTCAAGATGGCTTCCGACTATAGAAAATAAAAATACAAATCAGTACACATTTTTAAAACGAGATACTAACCTCACGACACTAAACCTTCCCACACAACACATCATCCATCCTCCATCTTCTTACTTCAATTCTTCTTTCTTCAAACTTCTTTCTTCACAAATGCTTCTTTCTTCTTTCTTCTTACTTGCTTGTCCTTTGCTTGTGCTTGTGCTTGCTCTCGAGGTGAACTGACTTGGACTGGGCTGCGTACCTGATTATATTTATTTCTCGGACCAATCACAGACCAAAACCCCCCAAACCAATCAGAATCAAACATGTAATAGTTAAAAAATAAAGACCAATCACACGATAAAACGTCACGACACACCCAATCACGTGTTTAAAATGATATTTATTTACTCCTCTTTTACGTAGTTCATCAAATTAAAGTGATCGTTAATCTCTTTAAACAGTTTTTCCGTTTCCGCCAGGCGACCTTTTACGAACTCGTTTTCCAGTCTCACTCGTTCGGCATCCATCTCCAGGCACTTTATCTTGTCCGCGAGCATTTTATTGGTTCCCTTCAGGGCCCTCACGGCCTTTCTCTTTTCGGCCCTCCTGTCCAGAATCCTCTTTCGCTCCAATACTAACAGGGCGGTCTTTCTGGGATAACCCGTCAATAATTCCACCAATTTTCTGACGTCGACGACGTACAGGAAGGAATTTGAAAATCTCTCAAATATGGGATGTTCCTCTCTCTGGGTGGGTCGTCTACCCTTTCTCCCCGCGTAGTACTCCCTCCTAAAGTCTCTGGCTTCGCGCTCGGAAAAAGACATGTTTACTCCTCGGGTTCTGATTGTAAATGATTATGAAATGTTTAAAACGGTCCCACCTTTATACAAATCTGGTCCATTCATGTGTCCTTTTCACGAGCCTCGTTATAAAGTTTCAACTGCTCAAATATCAATTCTTCGTTTCTCTTGGTGACGCGTCTCAATTCTTCGATAAGGTAACGCGTGGTGACATCCTTTTGTTTTCCAAGCCTCTTTCTCTCTATTCTCTTTTTACGTCTCATGACGGGTTCAAACACGTTCAGAGGTTTACCTCTAAATAGATCTCGTAAGATGCCCTCGGGTACGTTAAACAGGAACTCGTCAGAGTAATCCATCCCGGGACAAATGATAAACTCGAATGAAATACCCCAATCTATATAACACACGGCCCGGCCCAACCCACAAAACGATCACGTTATACATTGACCAGCCCACAAAACGATCACGTTATACATTTTTGACCCGTGACCCCACCCAACAAATGATCACGTTATAAAATCGTTTAACACGTTTTATTCACGTTAAAAATCTAATTCGGTTACATCTAATTGGGGAAAATACTTGTCACATTCTCTCATCAACTTTTGTTCGGTATCTTCCGGGTCAAATATTTCGGGTAAATACGATTGGAACACGTCGGTTTCGCGTTCACATCTCTTAATTTCATTCAATGTCATTTCTTCTTGAATTATTTCGTCACCACCAGTCAGATTGATTTCTAAATCATCCAAACATTGGTTTCCTAACACTCTCACGACCTTGGATTGACTCATGCCGATCATTTCGTCGTGCATTCTGATGACGAGATCGGTCAAGTTTCTTTTCTGGGTTTCCTCTCCTGTCAATCTCTCAGTCAACATCTCGTTATCCCTCTCAACAGCTTCCCTTTTCGACTTTTCTTTTGACAGTTTGTCTTTCAGACACTCGATCTCATTCTGGAGGTCACGGACTTTGATTTCCAGGTGATACACCCACGTCCTCTTCCTCTTTCTGGTATTTTGTGACGCGTTACATCTCTTCCACCTTCGGATCTCAGTCAACTTGGATTCCCGATCCGCGTCATCTTTCAACAACGCCCTGACTTCTATCATCCTCTTACCAAGCCAAAAGTCTCTCTGCTCTTGAAATTCCATTCTATTTTGAGATCTGTATGGTCTGGATTCTGAGTTTGTATGAATATTCATCAGATGTGAGACTGTTTAAGTAAAACCACAGCACCAATCACGGCGCCCGACACGTACAGGAAATATCGAATGTTGGGTGTGGACGAGAAGTGACAGGTGGTAAACAAAAAAACCCCGATTTTTTATACACCCACGTTCATTTTTAAATATTCACCCACAAATCACATGTCATTTTCACCCACAAATCACATGTAATTTTTATATACCAGACAAAGATTCACGGGTAATTTTATAAGACAAAGATTCATGGGTAATTTTTATATACCCGACAAAGATTCATGGGTAATTTTTATAAGACAAAGATTCACGGGTAATTTTTATAAGACAAAGATTCACGGGTAATTTTTATATATTCACGGGCACCCCAGACCCCACAGACGTGTCATTTTATATACCCGACAAACAATGGGGTGGTGGTGTGTGATGTGTAGTGTGTAGTGTGAAATGGGTTGGTGTGTCGGTGTGTGTGTTTATATATTATGTGACTGGGTACATTCCCCCTCTTGACACCGTGACTACACAAATGTATATCAAGTTCAAATCACCTTTATTTTCACAAAATCTAAAAAATATATCTATCGTAAATTCGTCCGTTCATCACGTATGAAGTGACATTATTTCCCGTTTCATAAAATTGAAACCAACAGTTTTTGGACCTAAACAATCCTTCATTAAACATGCTCTTACAATCCTCGTCAAACATGTCACGTCCGTAACGCAATTTCACGATGCGTATTTTATTTAAATTGGAATCAGACACGACCTCTAAAAATCGAGGGGTCACTACGTTAGAAAATACTTCTAAAGTTTCTAAGAATTCATTGTTCTTCATGATATCGATCACTCCTTCATCGGTCACGCGTTCAGAAAGGCATTCGAACCTCTCGAGACGGTGAAGGCCCACGGCCAGGTTGTGCAATCCGTCGTCCGTCAGGTGTCTGCAATCGTTCAAGTATAACTCTTCTAGATCCTTCAATTGACAGGCGATCGTCACGGTGGAAATGTCGGTCAAGAGGTGACATTTGCCGGCGTCCAGACTTCTCGCTCGCACGCTATATTGTAACATCAGTCCCAGGTCTTCGTCCGTCACGGTCTCCCCCAACACGAGATTTTTCGGTTCCGGTCGCTTGTCGATGTATCTGGGCGGTTCGACCAGGGGGGTGGCGGGACGTTTTTTGTCAGGAATGTCCTTCAACCAATCGCTGACCATGATGGACCTCTTTTTGGGCTTTTTGGGTGGTTCGGAGGGTCCGGGTGTGTCTTCGGCGTATACGTACTCCCCCTCCATGGTGTAACCCGCGTCGTAACCTTTGGTGTCGCTACTATAACCGGACACTTGTCCCTTTCCCCAATCGTCTTTGTCGTCTTCTTCGGGGGTGCTGGTGGGAGAGCTGGCGGGCGAGTACGGTAAATGACAACTCAACCCGGCCAGCCTCATGGTACCGGATGTGGGAGTCTGGTCCGGGTCATTTAAGAACAATTCCAATTCCAATCTCTGTCTCTTGGTGTTCGGTTCCGATTCGTCGGTCATCTTTCTCTTGTTACACTTACAATTACAATTACAAGCCATCTTCGAGTTTCTGGTTTGGAATGGGCTCCGAGTGGATGTGCGTCCCCTTTTATCCCCTCAAACTGTAACGTGAGCGTCGATTTACGTAATAGACGAGAACCAATCAGGATCTTGGGCGTGTAATCACGTCACCGACCATCCACCAATCAGGAGCCGATAAAACGTATAAAAGTGGGTGACCGGTTCGAAAATTCGTTCATAAGTCGCTGGGATGGCCACGGTACAAGACAAGATCATGTTCAAAGCCAGGGAAAAGGCCGAATCGAACTTGAAAATGGTCTTCAGAGAGTTAAATGCGACTTGGAGAGAAGAAAAGATGGCGCTGTTGGAGGAGAACAGAGAGTTGAAAGAACTCTTAAAAATGAACACGGAAATTTATTGTAACCGGGGATTTGAAGATGATTAAAATAAAATGTAAAATTTTGGTATTTAAAATAAAATGTAAAATTTTGGTTTGGTGTTGATTTTTCCGTGTAGGGGTCAAGTGGTATTTTTTTGTTTCCTGTCAGACTCTCACGGTCTCTTCGTTGTCAGACATGTTTACTCTTTGGGGAACAGTGTTAAGTGACTAGAGATGAGAGAGACCACCCTTTTATACAATTTTTTGAACAAGATTTTATTAAAATCTAAATTTTACACCTTTTATAACCATCGAGGATAGTTCTGTTATGCCCGATGTTTTTAAAACTAAATATAAAATAATGGTTTTCGTCCAACTCGGTATCGCTGTTCACCAGATCTCTCACTATCTTGTTCACCTTTGTACCGTAAAAAGCGAGGGGTTTGACCAATTTGTAATCTACCGTCTTTTCGTCGTACATGTAGGCGTATAAGACGATGAAACAATTCAAATAATGTAGGTTTAAAAACTGTTTGTGTAACCCATAATCGAACATCTCTCTTCTATCCTCGTATTCATAATAAAATCCCATGTTGGTGACGAGATATTTTCCTTCATAGAGTACCTCCGTGGGGGAGTGTACGTGTATCTGTTTGTTTATACCGATGCTCCTTTTTAAAGATTTGATGAGAGATTGTGTGATGGTCGTTTTTTTCAGTTTGAATTTTGGGACCGTAACTTCCAAAGGTTTCGATTTCTTAAAACCAGACATGTCGCCTCTGAGATCGTGGATCAAATGAATTAAAATCCAAAAAATAAAATACTTTTATGGGTTTCGATCTTTTAAAAAAAAAATCCGCGTTTAAGTTCTAGTCTCGCGATGGGTTTTTTATAGTTTTAAAAAATCTTTTTGCTTGGTAAAAAATCAAAAACCTACCAATTTTACCTCCAAACTCACAATAAAAGGAGAGCCTCCACCACTCTGGAGTCACAACCGATCCGAACAGCAAAGAAGAAACATGTCTGGAACAGAGGAACTATTAAAGTATGGATTGAGCGACGATGAGATCGTGGAGAACGATCTGAGTTTTGTCTCTGAAAAAAAGAAAAAGAAGAAGAAGCGACGAGGCTCGTACGAAAAAGATTCAAAGACCGAAAAAAAATATGACGGAGAAGAAAGTGTCAAGGCCGAAAAGAGATCTAGAGACAAGGTCGATGGGGAAGAAATTAAGTTGGAAAAAAAAAGTAAAAAGAGAAAGAGAGATAAGGATACGTTTGAGGTCGAAGAGGAGCAAGTCGATGACAATTTTTTGTTTTGGAAGTGGAAAAGGAGGAGGAAGAATCGAAGCCCAAAAAGAAAAAGCCTACAAAATTGAAGGACGAAGATAAATATGTTCATTATAAATCTTACTACGACAAATTTTCACAGATTAAAAACAAAGAAGAGTTTTTACAGGCGGTCAAGGACGAGATCTTAAAATGTACCCTTCAAAAAAATGATCACGTTCAATATTTGAAACAGATTTTGGTCGGTGGAAAAGAATTGTTGAATTTTAAAAATTACAAGATGATGTTAAAAAAGATACAGAGGATCGAAAATGCGGCTTTGATATTCTTTCCCAATTACAATCTGAGACAAATGGAGCAGACTTTTGCTCACCGCATTTTTATGAATGCGACCGACAAGAAGTTTTTGAAGTACATTGCCATCGTCGAAGCTTTTGGTAATTTGTCCAAAGTGTTTTATAACGACGACAAACACTCGGTGGATTTGACTAAACCGACTATATACGAAAAGAAAATTCTCTTACAAGAGGAAAAGATTTTATCGTTTTTGGAGTTTTGGAGGACGGTAAAATCAGAGGCTGGGTTTATTAGTAGTAACAGCAAAGCTGAAGCCATCGACGAGTCTTACAAAAAATACCTAAACAAAGTCAAGGAATCGAAATTTACTTGGGATGATTGGGTGATGTTGTTTGACGACGTGATGGCCGATTACGGAGTGGGGATGGAGGATAATCAATCTGGTGATTATGTCTTGATTTCCCTCGACAATGATATTTATTTTCACGCTTCCATGCTGTTTAAAGACGATCCACAACTGACTCAATATGTGGTGATCGGGTCGGATTCGGAATATCGTACACCCTTGAAACGAGAATGGTTTCAAAAGTACGAAGAGTGGCAGAGGTTGATCAAGGGGGAATGACTTTTTTTGAATTTTTTATAATTGTGTGATTGATAAAGGTGAATAAATGAATTTTTATAAATGTATGTTTTTGTGTTTGTCATTGGATTTTTTTCTGTGATACGGGGTATCGTCATCCCACCCTCTTATGAATACGACCACAGGAGGGAATTTATGGTTAAGGTGAATTGTTTTTCCGACGGTCCCTTCGAATTTAGTCCACAAGATTCTTTTTTCATAAGATGCTTTTGGAATCCTAGAATAATAAAATTACGTTATATGTACTTTGGGTTTTATCAAAATTATTTTCCCGGAATGTTTGTCTACATGGGCCGTTGTAACGAATTTACCGCTGGATCGGATAGAATCGTTTGGAACCACGTTCCAAAATATGAAAATTCTTTTTACATGATGAGATTGGAATTTTCGGACGGTACGAGGGCTATGGGAACCTTTTTTGTACAAAAGATCAACTACATACTCCCTCCCAAGACGGTTCGACTCGACCCGATCATAAAATGTATAAAATATGTCTTATCTACCGGGAGAGCGATGGAAATAATGAACACTTGTGATAACGTCGAGATCACCAGTGTGATTTACGAATCGATGACTTCTTACGGAAAAATAATACCGATAGACGTGGTCACCAAAGGGAACAAGAACAACGGGGCGATTTATTTCTTTTCACAAAAAGCCTTGGATTTTATCCACACACAAAAAAAGGATTGGTCCATGATAAAGAGAAGGATGATCATCCAAGACACAAAGAGTCTCAAACAGTTAGAATTAAACATTTTGATAAGCGGTCCGGAATGGGTGGTTCGAGCTTATGTTCTGAGTGGCGTGATCGACGATTTTCGTAAAAAGTTTCCGAATCTGGTTTACGGATTCGTCTACGGAGGTTACGTTTACGGAGCGATCGAAGAGACCAGAGACGCCCCATGGCCCTCGGTCGACGATCTGAGGAAACAAAATTGGTGGTCCGTGTCCAAGAGGGGGATCGGACCCTATTCGCCGTTTCGTCTGATATCCGTCGACGATCACAGGGTGGTACCTTCTCTGACCCATCCGGACATCTACGGGTACGAGATAAAAGGGGATAGTTACTGTAAGAGGACTTTCCTAAAAGGGAACCTACCGACCGTTTTTACAAATCCCTCGACCACCACCACCACCACCACCACCACCACAGCAAGACCGGCCGTCACCCTCCTCCCTTCCTGGCAATGTCACGGGTACGAGAACGTCGACATTCCGGAGATCGTGTCCAACCATCTCACCGTGATAAAGACCAAAGGTGATTTCGTCTTTGACGTACAAATAAAGATAGACGTAAAAACATCTGGATCCACAAATAATTGGAATTGGTATCTCGTAGAACTATTTCCAAAAAACCTTTACAGGGCGGTGATCGATTATTACAGATTAAACGACGGTAACATGTTTCTTCACAAAGGTTTTAACATCACAGAAGAACCTCACCGATTAAAATCGTATTTTTCCAAGATCGGTCTAAAAGAGGGTTGGATAGAAATCACGAGAGAAGATTTATTTTACAATAACGGTTCCACGAGACCTTTTTTATCTCAGGTAGATTGGTCTTTTAGACAATTTCTTCCAGATCAAAACATTTCTTTACCGATATTAAAAGAGACCGATTTCATAATAACGAATAAACTTTCCGACGACTGTAACGTGACGACCTACAAAAGAGAAAAGATGAAAAAATTGAGAGCCGTGGAAATTACCGAGTCTAGTTCAAAAAGTTCCATCACCGCGGGTTCGAGTATATTCTTGTTTTGTGCATTTTTAGTCTCCGTTCGTCCTATATAAACGCGACCTTCGCGCTTAAGGTCCATAAGACACAAACAGTAAGCAACTACAGAACAAAGGACCATGGCTTCCCTCCGAGATCTCGAAAGTACACCTTCACATCACAGAAGTTTTACACCGAGACCCGATCTTTTAGGACTGAGTTTATTCAGTTCACCACCCCAACAACAGCCACCACTTTTTCCACAACCACCACCACCACCGGCCCCGCTCCCACCCAAATCAAGCTCGTTTCAACAATACGAGACCGAACGAGCATTGTGGGAAGAGTTTGGAAATTCTGATAAACCGGTAAAGATGCAACCGACTTTTGACGAGAAAAGGTCCCTGGTTGATAAGATACAAGAGGCATTGGGGGCTTTTCGGTTTTTGTGTGGCAATCAAAAGGAAACTCACCAGATGAACACCCTGTCCAATATACAGACTTTGAAATCGTTCCTGGTATCCGTCGGTTCTCAAGTGGAGAAGCTGATAAGCTCGACTGGCGAGAGGGAACAAAAACTAAATGATGTCATAAAAGGATTGGAGAAGGAAAACGCGAGATTGAGCGAAAAGTTGGTCACGGAATCTAAGACGAAGAGTCGGTTGATCAACCTGTCACAAAAGAAAGAGGATGAGAAGGCGAAGTTGGAGCTGCTGAAGTTTGACGAAGTAAAGAATGACGAGCTGTGTAAGCTGAGGCTGGAGATGGAAGGCCATCACGAGGAGGAAGTGAAGAAGTTAAAGGAAGAATTGATAAAGGTCAGAAAAGCTCATAACGAACTTACCAGATCCAGGAAGAGGTACGATGAAGTAAATTTTACCAAGATGGAAGAGGAAATCTCCAAGATCCTCAAGACCGAAATCAAAAATTATTTTCATTCCAAAGAAAGGTTCCAATTTTATTATGGAGGAGATGTGACGTCAGATAAAAATCCTTTTCGTCGCAGGCTGGAATCGGTCGAGGATGAAGGTGGTGAAGATGTTTTTGTAAACTGATAGGTGAAAAGTTTAATAAAAGAAATTTGTAAGGAAAAAAGTTTTGTTTTTTCTTCTCTAAAACCCCCTCTAAAAAACCAAACCCCCCTCTAAAAACCAAAACCCCCTCTAAATAAATGTTTAGACTCTAATTTTTTTTCAAACCCCCATTACCCCCTTACAAGACAGAATTCACCTCACAATCTTTTATTTGATTTGACGATCTGAGAAAAGAAAAAAATCAATTTGTTGTAGATTTTACACAGATCCGTAATGTTGTCATAATATCTACTATCGGAATTCCCGATTACGCTCATGTAACATTGAAAATTTCCATGAGTCAGATTCAAAAAAAATTTTACACCAAAATAATCAAATCTAAAATACAAGAATTTATTTTCCGAATAGTCCAAGATCTTTCCTCGTTTGTCACCTTTTTCTTCTTCCTTTTCTGTGACGAACGCATCCAAGTTGTCCAGTAAAATGTCAAAGATCTTTATCATCTCTTTCAACTGTCTGTGAATCTTCAAAAGTTTGGTACTCCTCCTCTTCAACGTGTACGGCGAGGGTCTATTCAATATCTTTCTGATGTCCTTCCGGTAGAGACCGATGTGAACTTTCAACACTTCTCCTTCGCCCTCCGGAACCCATCGAAACATCATATCCTTCTCTAATCCTTCTCGGAGATGGATTTTAAAATTACCAGTGACATCATCAAAAGGGTAAAGGTAAGTAAATAGTTCGACTTCTTCCCAGTCCTTTTTGGCTCTCAACAGCCCCTCCCGGACATCCTCACCGCTCCTGTACATGGCTCCGACTGCGTGACGACTTGCCCTGTCGACCCACTTATATACGGATAGACCACGTGATCTTTATAAAATTCACCCCAAACCAAGAAAATGTAACAAAACGTGAATTTGGTGGTCCAAAGATTTTGTCGTAAAACCAAAATTTGTCACACTTTTAAAATTCGGTTCATCATTAACTTATTATATAAAAACCTGTGATTGGTGGATTTTTAACATAAAAGTAAAATTTTTAATAAATTCGTTCTTTTTCATCTGGACGCGAGAGAGTAAACATCAAAAAATGTGGTGAGTATGGATTATTATATTTTTTTTTAATTAATAACCGTTTATTAACATCTCATTTTTTTATCGAGATGGAAAAGGGGGCCTATCGGTGTAATTCTAGACACGGATGTAAAACGTGCCCCTTCATCAAAGGTGGACTCGATTCTTACACGTTTACGAGCACCGGGGAAAAGAGAAATATCAGACAACACGTGACCTGTTCTTCAAAGAACCTAATTTACCTGATCCATTGTAAGAGGTGCGGTAAACAGTACATCGGAGAGACCAAAAGGACCATCAGGGAACGTTTTGGTGAGCATAGAAGAGCCACGACAAAGAACAAGGGAACGATTTCAAAACATTTTAATTCACCACAACATTCTGTACAAGATTTAATTTTGATCCCGTTAGAAATTCAATCATCTCCAGACGCTCGCAAGAGAAAGGAGAGAGAATCTTATCTGATACAAAAAGGTAAAACACTCAAACCAGACGGTCTAAATGTACATTTTTAAAAATAATAACTAAAATGTGAATAAAATCGATCGGTATTCCAGTGTTTGTCGGCTGCTTCCATGAGTACTTTGGGAAAGAGTTTGTTCTGTTCCTTCCAAAACGGAGCCAACATGTGCTTGTGAAGGTAATCGTCGAGGGATAGGGGAAGTTTGCTCTCCCTCGAAAACCTAAAATTATCCGCAAATTCTAACATCTCCACTAAATTTGTCTTAAACAAATAAAAAAATATTTAGATTGTACGATCCACACGGGGACCTCTACTTCGATATTCTCCCTGTTACCAAAATTTATATAACTCTTATTATATCCGTCGTATCTTATCTTACAAGTTATGACGGCCATGGGGTTTTTCGACTCTAGGCCGTGAATTTTTTTATAAAAGTTTTGAACGTAATTTAACACGTCTCTAGGTTGTAAATCTATTCTAGAAGGAAACTCTTGATGCATACGAAACTTCGGATAGCGAAAAAATTCTCTCTGATCCTCATCTAATCTAAAATTGGTACTCTGTCAAGTGACATAATGTTCTTTTGGATCGTAAGTGTCCCATCTGATATTTTTGGAAACGGAAACCATCTTTATCTTGGGCGCAATCTCCCCGTACTCCAGTTTAAACGGTCTCACGTGGATGCAGGGCTTTGTGTTCAACGAGTGGTTTATGCTGGCCACCGGTATGATGTCTCGAGGGATGTACGTGTGGAAAAAATGACATCTGTAGCTCTCGAAGAAAGGTAACAAAAATTCGACCCCCTTCATTATCCCGTAGTTCGAAATGTGGATCATCTCGTCCTTCCAAGTGTCTTCGTCGTCGTAATCTTCAAAATCGTCCAGACCGGTCAGATCGTAAACGACCTTCTTATTTCGGTCAAAGCTCAACTCGTCTTCCCAATGATGACTCTTCGTCTCCACTTCTGGTACCAGATGGTCACAATTTCTCTTCAGAGACATCTTTCTCCACCGGCGTCTAGTGATTTCTGATTAAGACTTAGGACCGGACACGATTATATACCCGTGTCAAAAAAATCGGTAACGTTACATGTTCAAAAAATCGGCAACTGTGATTGGTCAAAAAATCGGTAACGTTACCGTCGCTCTGATTAGTCCATCCTGTCTCTCAAAATAAATAAAAGGAGCACACGGACCACGTTTTAGACATAAAAAAATGGAAATGGACCACACCGGAGAACCACGCGAGGAGTTAAAAATTTTCGACGATCTGTCAAATTTACTGACTGGCGAGAGAAAGGTATATCGTTAAATAAAAATTCGTCATTTATAAAATTTTACCCTAAAAATTTTTTTTATTTTTTTAACTCAAACACAAAGGACATAGAGTCGTCCTAAAAGAAAACGGTGTGTGATATCTAGTCGATTCGCTAAAACACCTGGTGAGAGAATTTCCAAAAGAAACAGAGTTTCAACTAATTTTGGACGTAGAAATCGACCATTACGACTTGAAGATGGTTTATTTCACCAAGATGATCGAAAAGCTCATCCCACAGTCTTTTAAAGACTATTTTAAGATCACTTCTGTCCAACTTGGGTATTATTATTTCCGTCTCCATCCTCAAAGAGATGATAGTATAGATTTTTTTGACGTACGTGTAAAAAGGGAGATGGATATATATTTCTTAAAGTATAATCGTTAAAAGAAAATAAAAAAATTGACTTTTATTTTTTGTTTCTACACACTAACTTCACAATGGGGAAATTTTTCTTTAAAGAGATTTACAGTCTCTTGAGAAACACTAAAGCAGTCGGTAATGTCTAGTGTCTCTAAACTAGGAAGCGAGCGACCCAGTTCCAACAGCTGTTTGTCACTACTAATGATGCTCGTGAACGAAATATCCAAATTCCACAAGCAGTCTAGATAACAATAACAAGACTTTAGACCTTCGTACGTGATCTTACTACATCCGTTTAACGACAAGAACGAAAGTTCCAGATTATGACAGATCGTTCCAAGTCCCTCATCTGTAATATCCGCAAATCCAATACCCAGCGATCGGAAATCATCACCCGCATAATTCACGATGGCCCGGGTCGAGTTGTCGGTGATACCCGTTTCCGCACTATCGGAGTTGTGAACGATGAGTCGAGATAGTTTTTTACATCCGTTCATCACGGCACAGATTCCAGCGTCGCTCATTTCGCTAAATTTCAGAGACAAATCTTCGAGATGGGGTAGATGGCTGGCGATCGTGAATAAAGACACGTCCGTGATCGCGCCGTTCGAAATGTTCAACCGTTCTAAATTCCGACACGATCGAACCAACTCACAAAGTCCAACATCCGTAATTCCTCCTTCCTCGTCACAAAAATCGATCACGAACGACTCTAAATTTTGACAGTTTTTCGCCAACGATACCAGACTTTTATCATTCAACAAGATCCGGTTATACCTCAATGTCAATTTTCGTAGTTTTCGACACCCACTCGATAAGATTTGAACCATCCGGTCTGTCAACACGTCGTTCGTACGTTGATCGTCTTCCACCAAACACTCGTACACGATCAATTTTTCGAGCTCGGGACATCCGGTCGAAATTACCCCAATGGTATTTTCCGTAAAGGCGATAGAATAAGCGTACAGGGTTTTTATCCCGTGGTTGCTAGACAACAGACCCGAAAGAGCCCGCTCGGAAATGTTCCTCAGGGGAATCGAAACCGTCTCCAACGCGGTGCAATTGTTCACCAGAGTCATAATGCCATCGTCCGTGATTAAATGACACCCGTTTAAATAGAGAGTTCTCAAGTTCAGACAATGCTCGGAAACGTGTCGTAACGCCCCGTCGTTCACACCCACACAATCTGTCAAATATACACTCGAGATGAGATTCGTCTTGTGTGGAATCAGTCGTGAGATCGTGTCCTCCACCACCTTCGGAGCGTGTTTCGGTCGCATACAAATCGTCCTCCATAGACTGGGATCGTAACAGAGCCTGTGCCATCTCGTGGACACTCTCGAGCATCGTACGAGGCGAGGATAGTCGAGGTAAAATAAAATTTGAATTACCACAGAATCCGGGAGAGATGTGAACGCCATCATGTCTTGGTGGTTCTATGATTTATTTTTATTTTTTTTGTCGTTTTTATCTCACTCGTGGGTTGGATTTCCTGTAACTTATCCCTTTTCTAACGTGATAAAAATGTTGGGGAAAAAAGTATATAAACACGCGCCGCTTTGTCATTTCACCACAACGACCAAGATGAACACCATCACACGAGAGAGTCTGATGAGAGAATTGTCCGACCTGGAGGCAAAGACCACAAAGGTAAAGACATGCACCCTTTCACAAATGTACGAAAAAATCCGTCAATAATCATTTTATTATCATTCTAGATCACATTTAAAGACTACGTGACGTCGGTCGTGGACGAACTCAGTCTAAGAAAAGTCGTCAGAGAGGTCATGGAGGCCGTGAAGACACGGAAAAGAGATGAAAGTGTATGTTTCAAGATTCACGTCATCGCTTCCCGTTCAGACAACAGAATCTACACACTTCCTGAATTTTTAATACACGAATTTCTACCCTCGTCATTACAGGAATATTTTGAAGAAGTGTATATATGTACCACAAGACTGTTTTACAAAGATACGAGGGAAATGTCAATCGATCAGATAAAACTCTGTACTCATAAACCTTGTTTATAAAAATAAAAATCGTAGTTGACATCAAATGTCCATTCGTTCATCATTTCTATCAAAGGCTTGTTGACGTTCTATAAAAAAAGTAAAAAAATAAACATTTTTGTAAATAAAAAAAAATTAAAACCAAAATCTATTTACCTCCGCAATTTTACAAAAGCAATCTTTCAAACAATTCTTATGGACGTTCGTATCACAACACTCCGTCTTTTTCACCGTCAAATCCAACTCTTTCAAACAAACGTGACAAATTGTGTTTGATGGGTTTTGGTTGGCCAGTGTTCTCGATTTTTTCTCCATCCCGATCCGCGATCCAAGACCCGACTGACTCTCACGATCCCGAACCCCCTTTTTTTCATCCCAAGACTGACTCTCACGATCTCGACCCCCCCTTTATTCATCCCTCCAACGACTGACTCTCACGATCTCGAACCCCCTTTTTATTCATCCCACCCTTAATTTATATATAAACAAATAAAAAGAGACTTTTTAATACTTTTCAATTTTTTTTATTAATCAAAAACTTTTTACATATATCAAAAAATTTACATATTTACAAATCATCAACCATATTTTCACAAAAATCTTTTAAAAACTTTCCGGCTCTTCCCATCTCATCCTCATCATCAACAACTTCACCCACCTCATCCTCATCATCACCCTCCTCCTCCTCATCATCGACAATTTCACCCTCCTCAACCTCTTCGTCTTTTTCCTCTTCATCCTCAACCTCTTCGTCTTTTTCCTCCTCAACCTCAACCGGATTCAAGTAAATGGGCACATCCACCTCCACATCGACCGGGACCACTTCTTTCAACGCGTACGCCTGTAATTCCTCACTAGACTTTTCAACGAGCATCACATCCTTTCCGTTCACATTTATCACTGGACCATCGTCGGGACCATTAATGTCATCCAATACACCGCTGTGCATCAAAACCTTTTCTATAAAATTTCTCTTACTTTTCCCCTCATAAGCAGAAACGTGAAAAAGATTTTGTTGATCGTGCATCTGCTTAATCACCTTTTTGGTGGGTTGGTCTATGTACGCCGACAATACATCACAAAGAAGAATCGTCACGGCCCTGCATATGACCCTATTTTCATCACCTTCCATCACATTCGCGAGATCACCTTCCCAATCCGAGTTATAAAAATAAGAAACTAATTGCCTGTAAAATTCAAATAC
Source organism: Blastomussa wellsi (assembly GCA_947652115.1). NCBI lineage: Eukaryota > Metazoa > Cnidaria > Anthozoa > Scleractinia > Plerogyridae > Blastomussa > Blastomussa wellsi. Next base: position 24,806,381 of record OX393561.1, read on the forward strand.
AGAATTCCTCAAAGCTTCAGATTGTTGTCCCGTGCTCACGAGAACACATTTTAGACCTTCGAGTTCGTTTTGTAACTCGATGTGTTTTTCTCTTTCCAACCGCAAATCCCTCTTTAGAGTATCTAAATAGTTAACAGCTTCGTTCAATTCACTATTTTCAGATTCCAGACTGGCAATCTTAGCTTTTAAAATAAACTGATCTTTGTTTGATTTTCTGCCTTCTTCCAATTTCACCGTTAGTTCCTCGTTCTGAGTTTTCAAATTCGTCACATTAACTGTTAGCTCGTTATTTTCCTTTTTTAAACTTAACATTTTTTCTCTAACATCCTTTAACTCTTTAAAGTAGTCCGTCTTCTGAGACTTTTCTGCTACAAGGCCTGTGGTGGGTTGGTCCGTCTTCTTCTTTCCCTCACCGCTCTTCTTGGGTATCTTGTAAGGTCTGGGGTCTTTGTTGTTACAGACTTCGCCAATCTTTCTCTTCAATTTGGAAACTGTAATAAAAAAAAGAAAAGATGAGAACACGTGATAAAAAAAGATCAAAACCCCTTTTATCATGATACTTACATTGATCCATTTTCTTCAAAGATCTTTTTTAAAATACTTCTTTTTCTTCTGAGATACAACTGATTGTGTGTGAAAAAAAGGTAAAAAGCTCCCCTTTTAAATGTGGTACAAACTATGCCCAGTCTTTCTCAAACTCATTTAAGGTAACGTGATAAAAATGTTATCACGTTATAAAAAGGTATCATATCACAGTTTTATAACGTTACAAAAATGTTTGATACGTTATAAAAAGGTATTATATCACAATTTTATAACGTTACAAAAATGTTTGATACGTTACAGGAAGTTGTGTACGCACATTTGAGTATTATAAATTTTATGTGCGGTGGTGAAAATTTCACTTCGAATCGAGCAGCCGAGATGAAAGTATCAAAAGAACAAAAGAAGGCACCAGTTAAAAAACCAAGGAACAAGAAATCTGTCTTGACGGTCTTGAAGAGAGTCAAGAGTTTTCTAACGAGGTGAGAATCTTTTAATATCGTATACACATTTATATTATACATTTTTTCACCTCCATCCATCCATCTTTCTTTTATCTCATCCCTCCCCAGACAAAAGGGAAAGATCGACTTCGACGCCGATTTTCTCACCCTCTGCCTCGGTGGAAATGGTGGTGTGACCGGCCGGTTTTTTCCCGTCACCGTGCCGCTGGGCTCCGAAGGGTGGAAGAGGACGATAAAGGGTGGCGTGGACCAAGACGGGAGGGGTGAATTTACGTTGTGCGAACCGTTAGAGGGCGATTTTTTGTTGAAGGAGGTGGACGGAGAGGAACGATATTCTGTCGTCGATCCTCGAGAGTCGGGCGAAGGGACCGAGGAAGAGGAGGAGGCACCGAGAGTGGTTCGTTCGGACGTGGAAGAGGAGGTGGCCGTCGAGCTCGGTCTCAGGGCTTGTGGAAATTACGTGTTTGAGGGCTCGAAGGGCGAGAGATTGATGATTTGTCCGGACGGGGGTAAGACGGTCGACCAGAATCGGATGAGAGACTTTGCCTCTCTGGATCGCCTGTTCGTGAGGGACGCCGACGGTCTGTTGTACTCTGGTTTCGTGTGTTGTTCCGATCCGGACGCCAAACCCAAGGTCTATCCGGCCTCGTGCGTGTTTCAGAGTTACGGGAGGGGAACCGTGCCCGTGTTTAGCAAGGACATGACGGATTTCGCCTTTGGTTCGCACCCAATCTACACGACCACGTCCCCCTCGTTTCCGCGATCGCTGAACGAAAAGGTCAAAGCGGAGTTTTTGAGACCGGACGCGGACGGTTACCTAAGGGCCTTGGAGGCGACTCGGACCGCGTTGCCTCCGACGCGGATGGAAAAGTGCGTCATGGGAGCCGCCAAGAGCGAAAAGGAAAAGGACGCTAGATACGACGCCACGAACGTGGGTCCCAATTCCGTCAAGTTGAACTTTGACAGACCCGATGTCGAGAACGAACTGAGGGCCATGGGAAACGTCGAGTTGTTCGGGTTTCTCGACGTGTTGGACGGGCTGGGTAAGCGTAGACAGGCGATTCCCACGGGAGAGTTTGGGTTTTGTGCAGTTCCACCCATCTTGGGAGGGAGTCTGTTGGTCGAGATTCCCGACTGTCCCGAGACCATCTGTTTCGATTGTGATGTCGAGAGGGTGGTCGGGGTGGCTTGGGAGAGGCTTTTGGGAGGGGAGACTTGTAACAGGGGATCGGAGGGGGTGCACTTGTGGCCTTTCAAGTTGAAAAATCCTTTGGAGGGGTGTGTGTTGGGCGAGGGTGGGGAGGTTTTTCGGACCGAGGATCGGATCGAGTTTGTGATGGAATACATGCCCGACGCGAGCGGGGGAGGGAAGAGAAAGTACAATTTGCCCTTTTCTCCCAACTGTCCCATCGGTCCCAAGTTGAACCGTTCGGTATACAACGCCTTTAGGTACCAGTTGGAGTTGATGTTGGAAGAGGATAAGCGGGACCCCGAGTGTAACAGGTGGTTTAAGAATGCGGTCAAGGATTGTCTGGGTCAGCAGAGCAAGATTCAGGTCACCAACATATTTACGGCCAATTCCTTTTTGAAATCTCCCCTCTCTTGCACCCAGATTCCCACCAACATTCCGAGGGATTTTGGGGACGTCAAGAGGGCGGCCCGGGGAGTGGTTTATGATTATCTCAGATTGCAGGAATTGAGTGGGATTTACGGGACCCGACTGGGTTTTGAACCGGGAGAGGTGTTGTTGAACCCGGCCATGTTGAACGCGGCGTTTTACGCCGAGGATAACAAGATGGAATCGTTGGGCCCTCACGTCGTGATGGTGATGGCGGCCATGTTGCTCGGCGAATTCAAGTACGTCGAGCACATGGTGGTCAACATGTGCAAGGCGGGGGTGAATGCCTGTCCCGCACCCAAGGGAAATGGGGATAAGATAAAGTGTTGGAGGGCCGCTTCGGATTACGTTACCTTTTTTAGGGAGGAGATGAGAAAGGGGGTGACGTACGTTCCCGACTCGGCCATGTTGCTCTGTTACGTCAAGAGCGTGTATCTAAAGGGAGAATTGAGTGCCGATCTGTTGGGGTGTCTTCGTAGTCTGTTTTCTCACATTTACGTTTTTTTCGTGTTGGGCCAAAAGCATCTCACGAGGCCGCTCGTGTTGGCCGCGCACCTCAGGTACGAGGGGGAACCCGTCGACCCCGAGTATAACTTGGATGGGAGGGTGGTCAGACAGATGGCTAGCATGTTTGACGTGTACTTTAAATCTTGTACGAAATTGATGTCTCTGTGTAATTCTGAGATGTATGTCAAACACATTACCAAGAAATGACTCTGTGATGTGAATAAATCGCGTGACTTGAACTTTGTAAATAAAGAGTTTTTTTTACCGTATTTACCCGTGTATTAGTCGACCTCGTGTATAAGTCGACCCCCTAACTTTGGGGCCAAAAACTAAGTTTTCTTCATTTTATTGGAAAACTTAAATATATTGTATTTCTTAGAATTATTGTTCAGGTAAGTACTATGGATAATATGAAACAATCACAGCAAGTTTCAATGTGAAGTTTTAATATTCTCGCATGTCCGCAATCGTTTTAACAACACATGTACATGTGGGCATTTTGTCCATATTGTTTGAAACAGGCTTACAAAATCAAACATACTAATTGCAGGCAAACCTTTCTAACTGTGGAAGTTGAAGAAGCAGCTTTAGCAGGCAAGCAAAACACCAAAGAAGGTCTTAAATCTTTGAGAACGAATCAACGATCGATAAACAGCGTGTTTAGAAAGCTTGGTAACCAAGCTACAAAATCGGTTGAGTATTGGTAACTGATGACTGCACGTGCTTACATCATGCCAGGTTACCAAGCAAGGAGTTCGAAGCGAGAAAGATGTTTTTCCTCAGCAGATTTACGGCTTTATTTTGCAGGAAATGTCAGTTGTTTATTCTGAAATTGTGCCAGGGAGTATCTTCAACCCTCAGGTCTACATAAAGCAGATAAATTTTAAAGCATTTAAACTTGAACTGCTAATTTAGACGCAGACCGCCAAGCGAAGGACTTTGCGTTTTGTATCATTGTTTGTAAGATGTTTTACGTAAGATTATAGACACAATTGTTATGCTAATTGTGTCGAATTTATTTTACTGGTGCTTGGGTTTTAGTTTTTGACCCATGTATAAGTCGAGGGCGATTTTTTGGACTGATTTTTAGGTCGTGCAAGGTCGACTTATACACGGGTAAATACGGTAAATACTGCTCTGTGATGTAAATAAAGAGTTTTTTTTAAAAATACCAGTGTCATTACTGGGGGTGGGTTTTCTTTTTTAAAAAATTCTCGAGTCTAGGCAGGGGGGTTTTGGGAAAAAAATATTTTTTAAAAGGAAGAGGCGGAGCCGCGGGAAAATGGGGGTTTATGGGTCCCTCGCCCACCCAAAGGGTTCCTTAACAATATTTTTTAATAAACTGTTTAAGTTTAAGATTTAAAAAAAGTTGATGTAAAAAGTTAATAATTAATAAGTTTAATTAATAAGTTTAATTAGTTAATAAGTTTAATAATTTAAAAGTTTAATAATTTAAAAGTTTAATAATGTTTAAAAAGTTAAAAGTTTATAAATTTAAAAAGTTGTTTAAAAAGTTAAAAAGTTATAAAGTTAAAAATTTTATAAATTAAAAAAAGTTTATAAATTTAAAAAGTTTATAAAGTTAAAAAAGTTTATAAGTTTATAAAGTTAAAAAGTTTATAAAGTTTATAAAGTTAAAAAGTTTATAAAGTTTATAAAGTTAAAAAGTTTATAAGTTTATAAATTTAAAAAGTTTATAAGTTTATAAAGTTAAAAAGTTTATAAGTTTATAAAGTTAAAAAGTTTATAAAGTTTATAAAGTTTATAAAGTTTATAAATTTAAAAAGTTTATAAGTTTATAAAGTTTATAAATTTAAAAAGTTTATAAGTTTATAAAGTTTATAAATTTAAAAAGTTTATAAGTTTATAAGTTATACAATCACAAATCAATAAAATTCATCAATTATTACCTATCCTTTGACTGGACCTTCCCTTCGACAAATTTTCAAGATGGCTTCCCTCTTCAAGCGATTTGGTTGGTTCAATCTTCTTCTTCAACAAAATTCAAGATGGCTTCCGACTATAGAAAATAAAAATACAAATCAGTACACATTTTTAAAACGAGATACTAACCTCACGACACTAAACCTTCCCACACAACACATCATCCATCCTCCATCTTCTTACTTCAATTCTTCTTTCTTCAAACTTCTTTCTTCACAAATGCTTCTTTCTTCTTTCTTCTTACTTGCTTGTCCTTTGCTTGTGCTTGTGCTTGCTCTCGAGGTGAACTGACTTGGACTGGGCTGCGTACCTGATTATATTTATTTCTCGGACCAATCACAGACCAAAACCCCCCAAACCAATCAGAATCAAACATGTAATAGTTAAAAAATAAAGACCAATCACACGATAAAACGTCACGACACACCCAATCACGTGTTTAAAATGATATTTATTTACTCCTCTTTTACGTAGTTCATCAAATTAAAGTGATCGTTAATCTCTTTAAACAGTTTTTCCGTTTCCGCCAGGCGACCTTTTACGAACTCGTTTTCCAGTCTCACTCGTTCGGCATCCATCTCCAGGCACTTTATCTTGTCCGCGAGCATTTTATTGGTTCCCTTCAGGGCCCTCACGGCCTTTCTCTTTTCGGCCCTCCTGTCCAGAATCCTCTTTCGCTCCAATACTAACAGGGCGGTCTTTCTGGGATAACCCATCAATAATTCCACCAATTTTCTGACGTCGACGACGTACAGGAAGGAATTTGAAAATCTCTCAAATATGGGATGTTCCTCTCTCTGGGTGGGTCGTCTACCCTTTCTCCCCGCGTAGTACTCCCTCCTAAAGTCTCTGGCTTCGCGCTCGGAAAAAGACATGTTTACTCCTCGGGTTCTGATTGTAAATGATTATGAAATGTTTAAAACGGTCCCACCTTTATACAAATCTGGTCCATTCATGTGTCCTTTTCACGAGCCTCGTTATAAAGTTTCAACTACTCAAATATCAATTCTTCGTTTCTCTTGGTGACGCGTCTCAATTCTTCGATAAGGTAACGCGTGGTGACATCCTTTTGTTTTCCAAGCCTCTTTCTCTCTATTCTCTTTTTACGTCTCATGACGGGTTCAAACACGTTCAGAGGTTTACCTCTAAATAGATCTCGTAAGATGCCCTCGGGTACGTTAAACAGGAACTCGTCAGAGTAATCCATCCCGGGACAAATGATAAACTCGAATGAAATACCCCAATCTATATAACACACGGCCCGGCCCAACCCACAAAACGATCACGTTATACATTGACCAGCCCACAAAACGATCACGTTATACATTTTTGACCCGTGACCCCACCCAACAAATGATCACGTTATAAAATCGTTTAACACGTTTTATTCACGTTAAAAATCTAATTCGGTTACATCTAATTGGGGAAAATACTTGTCACATTCTCTCATCAACTTTTGTTCGGTATCTTCCGGGTCAAATATTTCGGGTAAATACGATTGGAACACGTCGGTTTCGCGTTCACATCTCTTAATTTCATTCAATGTCATTTCTTCTTGAATTATTTCGTCACCACCAGTCAGATTGATTTCTAAATCATCCAAACATTGGTTTCCTAACACTCTCACGACCTTGGATTGACTCATGCCGATCATTTCGTCGTGCATTCTGATGACGAGATCGGTCAAGTTTCTTTTCTGGGTTTCCTCTCCTGTCAATCTCTCAGTCAACATCTCGTTATCCCTCTCAACAGCTTCCCTTTTCGACTTTTCTTTTGACAGTTTGTCTTTCAGACACTCGATCTCATTCTGGAGGTCACGGACTTTGATTTCCAGGTGATACACCCACGTCCTCTTCCTCTTTCTGGTATTTTGTGACGCGTTACATCTCTTCCACCTTCGGATCTCAGTCAACTTGGATTCCCGATCCGCATCATCTTTCAACAACGCCCTGACTTCTATCATCCTCTTACCAAGCCAAAAGTCTCTCTGCTCTTGAAATTCCATTCTATTTTGAGATCTGTATGGTCTGGATTCTGAGTTTGTATGAATATTCATCAGATGTGAGACTGTTTAAGTAAAACCACAGCACCAATCACGGCGCCCGACACGTACAGGAAATATCGAATGTTGGGTGTGGACGAGAAGTGACAGGTGGTAAACAAAAAAACCCCGATTTTTTATACACCCACGTTCATTTTTAAATATTCACCCACAAATCACATGTCATTTTCACCCACAAATCACATGTAATTTTTATATACCAGACAAAGATTCACGGGTAATTTTATAAGACAAAGATTCATGGGTAATTTTTATATACCCGACAAAGATTCATGGGTAATTTTTATAAGACAAAGATTCACGGGTAATTTTTATAAGACAAAGATTCACGGGTAATTTTTATATATTCACGGGCACCCCAGACCCCACAGACGTGTCATTTTATATACCCGACAAACAATGGGGTGGTGGTGTGTGATGTGTAGTGTGTAGTGTGAAATGGGTTGGTGTGTCGGTGTGTGTGTTTATATATTATGTGACTGGGTACATTCCCCCTCTTGACACCGTGACTACACAAATGTATATCAAGTTCAAATCACCTTTATTTTCACAAAATCTAAAAAATATATCTATCGTAAATTCGTCCGTTCATCACGTATGAAGTGACATTATTTCCCGTTTCATAAAATTGAAACCAACAGTTTTTGGACCTAAACAATCCTTCATTAAACATGCTCTTACAATCCTCGTCAAACATGTCACGTCCGTAACGCAATTTCACGATGCGTATTTTATTTAAATTGGAATCAGACACGACCTCTAAAAATCGAGGGGTCACTACGTTAGAAAATACTTCTAAAGTTTCTAAGAATTCATTGTTCTTCATGATATCGATCACTCCTTCATCGGCCACGCGTTCAGAAAGGCATTCGAACCTCTCGAGACGGTGAAGGCCCACGGCCAGGTTGTGCAATCCGTCGTCCGTCAGGTGTCTGCAATCGTTCAAGTATAACTCTTCTAGATCCTTCAATTGACAGGCGATCGTCACGGTGGAAATGTCGGTCAAGAGGTGACATTTGCCGGCGTCCAGACTTCTCGCTCGCACGCTATATTGTAACATCAGTCCCAGGTCTTCGTCCGTCACGGTCTCCCCCAACACGAGATTTTTCGGTTCCGGTCGCTTGTCGATGTATCTGGGCGGTTCGACCAGGGGGGTGGCGGGACGTTTTTTGTCAGGAATGTCCTTCAACCAATCGCTGACCATGATGGACCTCTTTTTGGGCTTTTTGGGTGGTTCGGAGGGTCCGGGTGTGTCTTCGGCGTATACGTACTCCCCCTCCATGGTGTAACCCGCGTCGTAACCTTTGGTGTCGCTACTATAACCGGACACTTGTCCCTTTCCCCAATCGTCTTTGTCGTCTTCTTCGGGGGTGCTGGTGGGAGAGCTGGCGGGCGAGTACGGTAAATGACAACTCAACCCGGCCAGCCTCATGGTACCGGATGTGGGAGTCTGGTCCGGGTCATTTAAGAACAATTCCAATTCCAATCTCTGTCTCTTGGTGTTCGGTTCCGATTCGTCGGTCATCTTTCTCTTGTTACACTTACAATTACAATTACAAGCCATCTTCGAGTTTCTGGTTTGGAATGGGCTCCGAGTGGATGTGCGTCCCCTTTTATCCCCTCAAACTGTAACGTGAGCGTCGATTTACGTAATAGACGAGAACCAATCAGGATCTTGGGCGTGTAATCACGTCACCGACCATCCACCAATCAGGAGCCGATAAAACGTATAAAAGTGGGTGACCGGTTCGAAAATTCGTTCATAAGTCGCTGGGATGGCCACGGTACAAGACAAGATCATGTTCAAAGCCAGGGAAAAGGCCGAATCGAACTTGAAAATGGTCTTCAGAGAGTTAAATGCGACTTGGAGAGAAGAAAAGATGGCGCTGTTGGAGGAGAACAGAGAGTTGAAAGAACTCTTAAAAATGAACACGGAAATTTATTGTAACCGGGGATTTGAAGATGATTAAAATAAAATGTAAAATTTTGGTATTTAAAATAAAATGTAAAATTTTGGTTTGGTGTCGATTTTTCCGTGTAGGGGTCAAGTGGTATTTTTTTGTTTCCTGTCAGACTCTCACGGTCTCTTCGTTGTCAGACATGTTTACTCTTTGGGGAACAGTGTTAAGTGACTAGAGATGAGAGAGACCACCCTTTTATACAATTTTTTGAACAAGATTTTATTAAAATCTAAATTTTACACCTTTTATAACCATCGAGGATAGTTCTGTTATGCCCGATGTTTTTAAAACTAAATATAAAATAATGGTTTTCGTCCAACTCGGTATCGCTGTTCACCAGATCTCTCACTATCTTGTTCACCTTTGTACCGTAAAAAGCGAGGGGTTTGACCAATTTGTAATCTACCGTCTTTTCGTCGTACATGTAGGCGTATAAGACGATGAAACAATTCAAATAATGTAGGTTTAAAAACTGTTTGTGTAACCCATAATCGAACATCTCTCTTCTATCCTCGTATTCATAATAAAATCCCATGTTGGTGACGAGATATTTTCCTTCATAGAGTACCTCCGTGGGGGAGTGTACGTGTATCTGTTTGTTTATACCGATGCTCCTTTTTAAAGATTTGATGAGAGATTGTGTGATGGTCGTTTTTTTCAGTTTGAATTTTGGGACCGTAACTTCCAAAGGTTTCGATTTCTTAAAACCAGACATGTCGCCTCTGAGATCGTGGATCAAATGAATTAAAATCCAAAAAATAAAATACTTTTATGGGTTTCGATCTTTTAAAAAAAAAATCCGCGTTTAAGTTCTAGTCTCGCGATGGGTTTTTTATAGTTTTAAAAAATCTTTTTGCTTGGTAAAAAATCAAAAACCTACCAATTTTACCTCCAAACTCACAATAAAAGGAGAGCCTCCACCACTCTGGAGTCACAACCGATCCGAACAGCAAAGAAGAAACATGTCTGGAACAGAGGAACTATTAAAGTATGGATTGAGCGACGATGAGATCGTGGAGAACGATCTGAGTTTTGTCTCTGAAAAAAAGAAAAAGAAGAAGAAGCGACGAGGCTCGTACGAAAAAGATTCAAAGACCGAAAAAAAATATGACGGAGAAGAAAGTGTCAAGGCCGAAAAGAGATCTAGAGACAAGGTCGATGGGGAAGAAATTAAGTTGGAAAAAAAAAGTAAAAAGAGAAAGAGAGATAAGGATACGTTTGAGGTCGAAGAGGAGCAAGTCGATGACAATTTTTTGTTTTGGAAGTGGAAAAGGAGGAGGAAGAATCGAAGCCCAAAAAGAAAAAGCCTACAAAATTGAAGGACGAAGATAAATATGTTCATTATAAATCTTACTACGACAAATTTTCACAGATTAAAAACAAAGAAGAGTTTTTACAGGCGGTCAAGGACGAGATCTTAAAATGTACCCTTCAAAAAAATGATCACGTTCAATATTTGAAACAGATTTTGGTCGGTGGAAAAGAATTGTTGAATTTTAAAAATTACAAGATGATGTTAAAAAAGATACAGAGGATCGAAAATGCGGCTTTGATATTCTTTCCCAATTACAATCTGAGACAAATGGAGCAGACTTTTGCTCACCGCATTTTTATGAATGCGACCGACAAGAAGTTTTTGAAGTACATTGCCATCGTCGAAGCTTTTGGTAATTTGTCCAAAGTGTTTTATAACGACGACAAACACTCGGTGGATTTGACTAAACCGACTATATACGAAAAGAAAATTCTCTTACAAGAGGAAAAGATTTTATCGTTTTTGGAGTTTTGGAGGACGGTAAAATCAGAGGCTGGGTTTATTAGTAGTAACAGCAAAGCTGAAGCCATCGACGAGTCTTACAAAAAATACCTAAACAAAGTCAAGGAATCGAAATTTACTTGGGATGATTGGGTGATGTTGTTTGACGACGTGATGGCCGATTACGGAGTGGGGATGGAGGATAATCAATCTGGTGATTATGTCTTGATTTCCCTCGACAATGATATTTATTTTCACGCTTCCATGCTGTTTAAAGACGATCCACAACTGACTCAATATGTGGTGATCGGGTCGGATTCGGAATATCGTACACCCTTGAAACGAGAATGGTTTCAAAAGTACGAAGAGTGGCAGAGGTTGATCAAGGGGGAATGACTTTTTTTGAATTTTTTATAATTGTGTGATTGATAAAGGTGAATAAATGAATTTTTATAAATGTATGTTTTTGTGTTTGTCATTGGATTTTTTTCTGTGATACGGGGTATCGTCATCCCACCCTCTTATGAATACGACCACAGGAGGGAATTTATGGTTAAGGTGAATTGTTTTTCCGACGGTCCCTTCGAATTTAGTCCACAAGATTCTTTTTTCATAAGATGCTTTTGGAATCCTAGAATAATAAAATTACGTTATATGTACTTTGGGTTTTATCAAAATTATTTTCCCGGAATGTTTGTCTACATGGGCCGTTGTAACGAATTTACCGCTGGATCGGATAGAATCGTTTGGAACCACGTTCCAAAATATGAAAATTCTTTTTACATGATGAGATTGGAATTTTCGGACGGTACGAGGGCTATGGGAACCTTTTTTGTACAAAAGATCAACTACATACTCCCTCCCAAGACGGTTCGACTCGACCCGATCATAAAATGTATAAAATATGTCTTATCTACCGGGAGAGCGATGGAAATAATGAACACTTGTGATAACGTCGAGATCACCAGTGTGATTTACGAATCGATGACTTCTTACGGAAAAATAATACCGATAGACGTGGTCACCAAAGGGAACAAGAACAACGGGGCGATTTATTTCTTTTCACAAAAAGCCTTGGATTTTATCCACACACAAAAAAAGGATTGGTCCATGATAAAGAGAAGGATGATCATCCAAGACACAAAGAGTCTCAAACAGTTAGAATTAAACATTTTGATAAGCGGTCCGGAATGGGTGGTTCGAGCTTATGTTCTGAGTGGCGTGATCGACGATTTTCGTAAAAAGTTTCCGAATCTGGTTTACGGATTCGTCTACGGAGGTTACGTTTACGGAGCGATCGAAGAGACCAGAGACGCCCCATGGCCCTCGGTCGACGATCTGAGGAAACAAAATTGGTGGTCCGTGTCCAAGAGGGGGATCGGACCCTATTCGCCGTTTCGTCTGATATCCGTCGACGATCACAGGGTGGTACCTTCTCTGACCCATCCGGACATCTACGGGTACGAGATAAAAGGGGATAGTTACTGTAAGAGGACTTTCCTAAAAGGGAACCTACCGACCGTTTTTACAAATCCCTCGACCACCACCACCACAGCAAGACCGGCCGTCACCCTCCTCCCTTCCTGGCAATGTCACGGGTACGAGAACGTCGACATTCCGGAGATCGTGTCCAACCATCTCACCGTGATAAAGACCAAAGGTGATTTCGTCTTTGACGTACAAATAAAGATAGACGTAAAAACATCTGGATCCACAAATAATTGGAATTGGTATCTCGTAGAACTATTTCCAAAAAACCTTTACAGGGCGGTGATCGATTATTACAGATTAAACGACGGTAACATGTTTCTTCACAAAGGTTTTAACATCACAGAAGAACCTCACCGATTAAAATCGTATTTTTCCAAGATCGGTCTAAAAGAGGGTTGGATAGAAATCACGAGAGAAGATTTATTTTACAATAACGGTTCCACGAGACCTTTTTTATCTCAGGTAGATTGGTCTTTTAGACAATTTCTTCCAGATCAAAACATTTCTTTACCGATATTAAAAGAGACCGATTTCATAATAACGAATAAACTTTCCGACGACTGTAACGTGACGACCTACAAAAGAGAAAAGATGAAAAAATTGAGAGCCGTGGAAATTACCGAGTCTAGTTCAAAAAGTTCCATCACCGCGGGTTCGAGTATATTCTTGTTTTGTGCATTTTTAGTCTCCGTTCGTCCTATATAAACGCGACCTTCGCGCTTAAGGTCCATAAGACACAAACAGTAAGCAACTACAGAACAAAGGACCATGGCTTCCCTCCGAGATCTCGAAAGTACACCTTCACATCACAGAAGTTTTACACCGAGACCCGATCTTTTAGGACTGAGTTTATTCAGTTCACCACCCCAACAACAGCCACCACTTTTTCCACAACCACCACCACCACCGGCCCCGCTCCCACCCAAATCAAGCTCGTTTCAACAATACGAGACCGAACGAGCATTGTGGGAAGAGTTTGGAAATTCTGATAAACCGGTAAAGATGCAACCGACTTTTGACGAGAAAAGGTCCCTGGTTGATAAGATACAAGAGGCATTGGGGGCTTTTCGGTTTTTGTGTGGCAATCAAAAGGAAACTCACCAGATGAACACCCTGTCCAATATACAGACTTTGAAATCGTTCCTGGTATCCGTCGGTTCTCAAGTGGAGAAGCTGATAAGCTCGACTGGCGAGAGGGAACAAAAACTAAATGATGTCATAAAAGGATTGGAGAAGGAAAACGCGAGATTGAGCGAAAAGTTGGTCACGGAATCTAAGACGAAGAGTCGGTTGATCAACCTGTCACAAAAGAAAGAGGATGAGAAGGCGAAGTTGGAGCTGCTGAAGTTTGACGAAGTAAAGAATGACGAGCTGTGTAAGCTGAGGCTGGAGATGGAAGGCCATCACGAGGAGGAAGTGAAGAAGTTAAAGGAAGAATTGATAAAGGTCAGAAAAGCTCATAACGAACTTACCAGATCCAGGAAGAGGTACGATGAAGTAAATTTTACCAAGATGGAAGAGGAAATCTCCAAGATCCTCAAGACCGAAATCAAAAATTATTTTCATTCCAAAGAAAGGTTCCAATTTTATTATGGAGGAGATGTGACGTCAGATAAAAATCCTTTTCGTCGCAGGCTGGAATCGGTCGAGGATGAAGGTGGTGAAGATGTTTTTGTAAACTGATAGGTGAAAAGTTTAATAAAAGAAATTTGTAAGGAAAAAAGTTTTGTTTTTTCTTCTCTAAAACCCCCTCTAAAAAACCAAACCCCCCTCTAAAAACCAAAACCCCCTCTAAATAAATGTTTAGACTCTAATTTTTTTTCAAACCCCCATTACCCCCTTACAAGACAGAATTCACCTCACAATCTTTTATTTGATTTGACGATCTGAGAAAAGAAAAAAATCAATTTGTTGTAGATTTTACACAGATCCGTAATGTTGTCATAATATCTACTATCGGAATTCCCGATTACGCTCATGTAACATTGAAAATTTCCATGAGTCAGATTCAAAAAAAATTTTACACCAAAATAATCAAATCTAAAATACAAGAATTTATTTTCCGAATAGTCCAAGATCTTTCCTCGTTTGTCACCTTTTTCTTCTTCCTTTTCTGTGACGAACGCATCCAAGTTGTCCAGTAAAATGTCAAAGATCTTTATCATCTCTTTCAACTGTCTGTGAATCTTCAAAAGTTTGGTACTCCTCCTCTTCAACGTGTACGGCGAGGGTCTATTCAATATCTTTCTGATGTCCTTCCGGTAGAGACCGATGTGAACTTTCAACACTTCTCCTTCGCCCTCCGGAACCCATCGAAACATCATATCCTTCTCTAATCCTTCTCGGAGATGGATTTTAAAATTACCAGTGACATCATCAAAAGGGTAAAGGTAAGTAAATAGTTCAACTTCTTCCCAGTCCTTTTTGGCTCTCAACAGCCCCTCCCGGACATCCTCACCGCTCCTGTACATGGCTCCGACTGCGTGACGACTTGCCCTGTCGACCCACTTATATACGGATAGACCACGTGATCTTTATAAAATTCACCCCAAACCAAGAAAATGTAACAAAACGTGAATTTGGTGGTCCAAAGATTTTGTCGTAAAACCAAAATTTGTCACACTTTTAAAATTCGGTTCATCATTAACTTATTATATAAAAACCTGTGATTGGTGGATTTTTAACATAAAAGTAAAATTTTTAATAAATTCGTTCTTTTTCATCTGGACGCGAGAGAGTAAACATAAAAAAATGTGGTGAGTATGGATTATTATATTTTTTTTTAATTAATAACCGTTTATTAACATCTCATTTTTTTATCGAGATGGAAAAGGGGGCCTATCGGTGTAATTCTAGACACGGATGTAAAACGTGCCCCTTCATCAAAGGTGGACTCGATTCTTACACGTTTACGAGCACCGGGGAAAAGAGAAATATCAGACAACACGTGACCTGTTCTTCAAAGAACCTAATTTACCTGATCCATTGTAAGAGGTGCGGTAAACAGTACATCGGAGAGACCAAAAGGACCATCAGGGAACGTTTTGGTGAGCATAGAAGAGCCACGACAAAGAACAAGGGAACGATTTCAAAACATTTTAATTCACCACAACATTCTGTACAAGATTTAATTTTGATCCCGTTAGAAATTCAATCATCTCCAGACGCTCGCAAGAGAAAGGAGAGAGAATCTTATCTGATACAAAAAGGTAAAACACTCAAACCAGACGGTCTAAATGTACATTTTTAAAAATAATAACTAAAATGTGAATAAAATCGATCGGTATTCCAGTGTTTGTCGGCTGCTTCCATGAGTACTTTGGGAAAGAGTTTGTTCTGTTCCTTCCAAAACGGAGCCAACATGTGCTTGTGAAGGTAATCGTCGAGGGATAGGGGAAGTTTGCTCTCCCTCGAAAACCTAAAATTATCCGCAAATTCTAACATCTCCACTAAATTTGTCTTAAACAAATAAAAAAATATTTAGATTGTACGATCCACACGGGGACCTCTACTTCGATATTCTCCCTGTTACCAAAATTTATATAACTCTTATTATATCCGTCGTATCTTATCTTACAAGTTATGACGGCCATGGGGTTTTTCGACTCTAGGCCGTGAATTTTTTTATAAAAGTTTTGAACGTAATTTAACACGTCTCTAGGTTGTAAATCTATTCTAGAAGGAAACTCTTGATGCATACGAAACTTCGGATAGCGAAAAAATTCTCTCTGATCCTCATCTAATCTAAAATTGGTACTCTGTCAAGTGACATAATGTTCTTTTGGATCGTAAGTGTCCCATCTGATATTTTTGGAAACGGAAACCATCTTTATCTTGGGCGCAATCTCCCCGTACTCCAGTTTAAACGGTCTCACGTGGATGCAGGGCTTTGTGTTCAACGAGTGGTTTATGCTGGCCACCGGTATGATGTCTCGAGGGATGTACGTGTGGAAAAAATGACATCTGTAGCTCTCGAAGAAAGGTAACAAAAATTCGACCCCCTTCATTATCCCGTAGTTCGAAATGTGGATCATCTCGTCCTTCCAAGTGTCTTCGTCGTCGTAATCTTCAAAATCGTCCAGACCGGTCAGATCGTAAACGACCTTCTTATTTCGGTCAAAGCTCAACTCGTCTTCCCAATGATGACTCTTCGTCTCCACTTCTGGTACCAGATGGTCACAATTTCTCTTCAGAGACATCTTTCTCCACCGGCGTCTAGTGATTTCTGATTAAGACTTAGGACCGGACACGATTATATACCCGTGTCAAAAAAATCGGTAACGTTACATGTTCAAAAAATCGGCAACTGTGATTGGTCAAAAAATCGGTAACGTTACCGTCGCTCTGATTAGTCCATCCTGTCTCTCAAAATAAATAAAAGGAGCACACGGACCACGTTTTAGACATAAAATAATGGAAATGGACCACACCGGAGAACCACGCGAGGAGTTAAAAATTTTCGACGATCTGTCAAATTTACTGACTGGCGAGAGAAAGGTATATCGTTAAATAAAAATTCGTCATTTATAAAATTTTACCCTAAAAATTTTTTTTATTTTTTTAACTCAAACACAAAGGACATAGAGTCGTCCTAAAAGAAAACGGTGTGTGATATCTAGTCGATTCGCTAAAACACCTGGTGAGAGAATTTCCAAAAGAAACAGAGTTTCAACTAATTTTGGACGTAGAAATCGACCATTACGACTTGAAGATGGTTTATTTCACCAAGATGATCGAAAAGCTCATCCCACAGTCTTTTAAAGACTATTTTAAGATCACTTCTGTCCAACTTGGGTATTATTATTTCCGTCTCCATCCTCAAAGAGATGATAGTATAGATTTTTTTGACGTACGTGTAAAAAGGGAGATGGATATATATTTCTTAAAGTATAATCGTTAAAAGAAAATAAAAAAATTGACTTTTATTTTTTGTTTCTACACACTAACTTCACAATGGGGAAATTTTTCTTTAAAGAGATTTACAGTCTCTTGAGAAACACTAAAGCAGTCGGTAATGTCTAGTGTCTCTAAACTAGGAAGCGAGCGACCCAGTTCCAACAGCTGTTTGTCACTACTAATGATGCTCGTGAACGAAATATCCAAATTCCACAAGCAGTCTAGATAACAATAACAAGACTTTAGACCTTCGTACGTGATCTTACTACATCCGTTTAACGACAAGAACGAAAGTTCCAGATTATGACAGATCGTTCCAAGTCCCTCATCTGTAATATCCGCAAATCCAATACCCAGCGATCGGAAATCATCACCCGCATAATTCACGATGGCCCGGGTCGAGTTGTCGGTGATACCCGTTTCCGCACTATCGGAGTTGTGAACGATGAGTCGAGATAGTTTTTTACATCCGTTCATCACGGCACAGATTCCAGCGTCGCTCATTTCGCTAAATTTCAGAGACAAATCTTCGAGATGGGGTAGATGGCTGGCGATCGTGAATAAAGACACGTCCGTGATCGCGCCGTTCGAAATGTTCAACCGTTCTAAATTCCGACACGATCGAACCAACTCACAAAGTCCAACATCCGTAATTCCTCCTTCCTCGTCACAAAAATCGATCACGAACGACTCTAAATTTTGACAGTTTTTCGCCAACGATACCAGACTTTTATCATTCAACAAGATCCGGTTATACCTCAATGTCAATTTTCGTAGTTTTCGACACCCACTCGATAAGATTTGAACCATCCGGTCTGTCAACACGTCGTTCGTACGTTGATCGTCTTCCACCAAACACTCGTACACGATCAATTTTTCGAGCTCGGGACATCCGGTCGAAATTACCCCAATGGTATTTTCCGTAAAGGCGATAGAATAAGCGTACAGGGTTTTTATCCCGTGGTTGCTAGACAACAGACCCGAAAGAGCCCGCTCGGAAATGTTCCTCAGGGGAATCGAAACCGTCTCCAACGCGGTGCAATTGTTCACCAGAGTCATAATGCCATCGTCCGTGATTAAATGACACCCGTTTAAATAGAGAGTTCTCAAGTTCAGACAATGCTCGGAAACGTGTCGTAACGCCCCGTCGTTCACACCCACACAATCTGTCAAATATACACTCGAGATGAGATTCGTCTTGTGTGGAATCAGTCGTGAGATCGTGTCCTCCACCACCTTCGGAGCGTGTTTCGGTCGCATACAAATCGTCCTCCATAGACTGGGATCGTAACAGAGCCTGTGCCATCTCGTGGACACTCTCGAGCATCGTACGAGGCGAGGATAGTCGAGGTAAAATAAAATTTGAATTACCACAGAATCCGGGAGAGATGTGAACGCCATCATGTCTTGGTGGTTCTATGATTTATTTTTATTTTTTTTGTCGTTTTTATCTCACTCGTGGGTTGGATTTCCTGTAACTTATCCCTTTTCTAACGTGATAAAAATGTTGGGGAAAAAAGTACATAAACACGCGCCGCTTTGTCATTTCACCACAACGACCAAGATGAACACCATCACACGAGAGAGTCTGATGAGAGAATTGTCCGACCTGGAGGCAAAGACCACAAAGGTAAAGACATGCACCCTTTCACAAATGTACGAAAAAATCCGTCAATAATCATTTTATTATCATTCTAGATCACATTTAAAGACTACGTGACGTCGGTCGTGGACGAACTCAGTCTAAGAAAAGTCGTCAGAGAGGTCATGGAGGCCGTGAAGACACGGAAAAGAGATGAAAGTGTATGTTTCAAGATTCACGTCATCGCTTCCCGTTCAGACAACAGAATCTACACACTTCCTGAATTTTTAATACACGAATTTCTACCCTCGTCATTACAGGAATATTTTGAAGAAGTGTATATATGTACCACAAGACTGTTTTACAAAGATACGAGGGAAATGTCAATCGATCAGATAAAACTCTGTACTCATAAACCTTGTTTATAAAAATAAAAATCGTAGTTGACATCAAATGTCCATTCGTTCATCATTTCTATCAAAGGCTTGTTGACGTTCTATAAAAAAAGTAAAAAAATAAACATTTTTGTAAATAAAAAAAAATTAAAACCAAAATCTATTTACCTCCGCAATTTTACAAAAGCAATCTTTCAAACAATTCTTATGGACGTTCGTATCACAACACTCCGTCTTTTTCACCGTCAAATCCAACTCTTTCAAACAAACGTGACAAATTGTGTTTGATGGGTTTTGGTTGGCCAGTGTTCTCGATTTTTTCTCCATCCCGATCCGCGATCCAAGACCCGACTGACTCTCACGATCCCGAACCCCCTTTTTTCATCCCAAGACTGACTCTCACGATCTCGACCCCCCCTTTATTCATCCCTCCAACGACTGACTCTCACGATCTCGAACCCCCTTTTTATTCATCCCACCCTTAATTTATATATAAACAAATAAAAAGAGACTTTTTAATACTTTTCAATTTTTTTTATTAATCAAAAACTTTTTACATATATCAAAAAATTTACATATTTACAAATCATCAACCATATTTTCACAAAAATCTTTTAAAAACTTTCCGGCTCTTCCCATCTCATCCTCATCATCAACAACTTCACCCACCTCATCCTCATCATCACCCTCCTCCTCCTCATCATCGACAATTTCACCCTCCTCAACCTCTTCGTCTTTTTCCTCTTCATCCTCAACCTCTTCGTCTTTTTCCTCCTCAACCTCAACCGGATTCAAGTAAATGGGCACATCCACCTCCACATCGACCGGGACCACTTCTTTCAACGCGTACGCCTGTAATTCCTCACTAGACTTTTCAACGAGCATCACATCCTTTCCGTTCACATTTATCACTGGACCATCGTCGGGACCATTAATGTCATCCAATACACCGCTGTGCATCAAAACCTTTTCTATAAAATTTCTCTTACTTTTCCCCTCATAAGCAGAAACGTGAAAAAGATTTTGTTGATCGTGCATCTGCTTAATCACCTTTTTGGTGGGTTGGTCTATGTACGCCGACAATACATCACAAAGAAGAATCGTCACGGCCCTGCATATGACCCTATTTTCATCACCTTCCATCACATTCGCGAGATCACCTTCCCAATCCGAGTTATAAAAATAAGAAACTAATTGCCTGTAAAATTCAAATACAGAATTCCTCAAAGCTTCAGATTGTTGTCCCGTGCTCACGAGAACACATTTTAGACCTTCGAGTTCGTTTTGTAACTCGATGTGTTTTTCTCTTTCCAACCGCAAATCCCTCTTTAGAGTATCTAAATAGTTAACAGCTTCGTTCAATTCACTATTTTCAGATTCCAGACTGGCAATCTTAGCTTTTAAAATAAACTGATCTTTGTTTGATTTTCTGCCTTCTTCCAATTTCACCGTTAGTTCCTCGTTCTGAGTTTTCAAATTCGTCACATTAACTGTTAGCTCGTTATTTTCCTTTTTTAAACTTAACATTTTTTCTCTAACATCCTTTAACTCTTTAAAGTAGTCCGTCTTCTGAGACTTTTCTGCTACAAGGCCTGTGGTGGGTTGGTCCGTCTTCTTCTTTCCCTCACCGCTCTTCTTGGGTATCTTGTAAGGTCTGGGGTCTTTGTTGTTACAGACTTCGCCAATCTTTCTCTTCAATTTGGAAACTGTAATAAAAAAAAGAAAAGATGAGAACACGTGATAAAAAAAGATCAAAACCCCTTTTATCATGATACTTACATTGATCCATTTTCTTCAAAGATCTTTTTTAAAATACTTCTTTTTCTTCTGAGATACAACTGATTGTGTGTGAAAAAAAGGTAAAAAGCTCCCCTTTTAAATGTGGTACAAACTATGCCCAGTCTTTCTCAAACTCATTTAAGGTAACGTGATAAAAATGTTATCACGTTATAAAAAGGTATCATATCACAGTTTTATAACGTTACAAAAATGTTTGATACGTTATAAAAAGGTATTATATCACAATTTTATAACGTTACAAAAATGTTTGATACGTTACAGGAAGTTGTGTACGCACATTTGAGTATTATAAATTTTATGTGCGGTGGTGAAAATTTCACTTCGAATCGAGCAGCCGAGATGAAAGTATCAAAAGAACAAAAGAAGGCACCAGTTAAAAAACCAAGGAACAAGAAATCTGTCTTGACGGTCTTGAAGAGAGTCAAGAGTTTTCTAACGAGGTGAGAATCTTTTAATATCGTATACACATTTATATTATACATTTTTTCACCTCCATCCATCCATCTTTCTTTTATCTCATCCCTCCCCAGACAAAAGGGAAAGATCGACTTCGACGCCGATTTTCTCACCCTCTGCCTCGGTGGAAATGGTGGTGTGACCGGCCGGTTTTTTCCCGTCACCGTGCCGCTGGGCTCCGAAGGGTGGAAGAGGACGATAAAGGGTGGCGTGGACCAAGACGGGAGGGGTGAATTTACGTTGTGCGAACCGTTAGAGGGCGATTTTTTGTTGAAGGAGGTGGACGGAGAGGAACGATATTCTGTCGTCGATCCTCGAGAGTCGGGCGAAGGGACCGAGGAAGAGGAGGAGGCACCGAGAGTGGTTCGTTCGGACGTGGAAGAGGAGGTGGCCGTCGAGCTCGGTCTCAGGGCTTGTGGAAATTACGTGTTTGAGGGCTCGAAGGGCGAGAGATTGATGATTTGTCCGGACGGGGGTAAGACGGTCGACCAGAATCGGATGAGAGACTTTGCCTCTCTGGATCGCCTGTTCGTGAGGGACGCCGACGGTCTGTTGTACTCTGGTTTCGTGTGTTGTTCCGATCCGGACGCCAAACCCAAGGTCTATCCGGCCTCGTGCGTGTTTCAGAGTTACGGGAGGGGAACCGTGCCCGTGTTTAGCAAGGACATGACGGATTTCGCCTTTGGTTCGCACCCAATCTACACGACCACGTCCCCCTCGTTTCCGCGATCGCTGAACGAAAAGGTCAAAGCGGAGTTTTTGAGACCGGACGCGGACGGTTACCTAAGGGCCTTGGAGGCGACTCGGACCGCGTTGCCTCCGACGCGGATGGAAAAGTGCGTCATGGGAGCCGCCAAGAGCGAAAAGGAAAAGGACGCTAGATACGACGCCACGAACGTGGGTCCCAATTCCGTCAAGTTGAACTTTGACAGACCCGATGTCGAGAACGAACTGAGGGCCATGGGAAACGTCGAGTTGTTCGGGTTTCTCGACGTGTTGGACGGGCTGGGTAAGCGTAGACAGGCGATTCCCACGGGAGAGTTTGGGTTTTGTGCAGTTCCACCCATCTTGGGAGGGAGTCTGTTGGTCGAGATTCCCGACTGTCCCGAGACCATCTGTTTCGATTGTGATGTCGAGAGGGTGGTCGGGGTGGCTTGGGAGAGGCTTTTGGGAGGGGAGACTTGTAACAGGGGATCGGAGGGGGTGCACTTGTGGCCTTTCAAGTTGAAAAATCCTTTGGAGGGGTGTGTGTTGGGCGAGGGTGGGGAGGTTTTTCGGACCGAGGATCGGATCGAGTTTGTGATGGAATACATGCCCGACGCGAGCGGGGGAGGGAAGAGAAAGTACAATTTGCCCTTTTCTCCCAACTGTCCCATCGGTCCCAAGTTGAACCGTTCGGTATACAACGCCTTTAGGTACCAGTTGGAGTTGATGTTGGAAGAGGATAAGCGGGACCCCGAGTGTAACAGGTGGTTTAAGAATGCGGTCAAGGATTGTCTGGGTCAGCAGAGCAAGATTCAGGTCACCAACATATTTACGGCCAATTCCTTTTTGAAATCTCCCCTCTCTTGCACCCAGATTCCCACCAACATTCCGAGGGATTTTGGGGACGTCAAGAGGGCGGCCCGGGGAGTGGTTTATGATTATCTCAGATTGCAGGAATTGAGTGGGATTTACGGGACCCGACTGGGTTTTGAACCGGGAGAGGTGTTGTTGAACCCGGCCATGTTGAACGCGGCGTTTTACGCCGAGGATAACAAGATGGAATCGTTGGGCCCTCACGTCGTGATGGTGATGGCGGCCATGTTGCTCGGCGAATTCAAGTACGTCGAGCACATGGTGGTCAACATGTGCAAGGCGGGGGTGAATGCCTGTCCCGCACCCAAGGGAAATGGGGATAAGATAAAGTGTTGGAGGGCCGCTTCGGATTACGTTACCTTTTTTAGGGAGGAGATGAGAAAGGGGGTGACGTACGTTCCCGACTCGGCCATGTTGCTCTGTTACGTCAAGAGCGTGTATCTAAAGGGAGAATTGAGTGCCGATCTGTTGGGGTGTCTTCGTAGTCTGTTTTCTCACATTTACGTTTTTTTCGTGTTGGGCCAAAAGCATCTCACGAGGCCGCTCGTGTTGGCCGCGCACCTCAGGTACGAGGGGGAACCCGTCGACCCCGAGTATAACTTGGATGGGAGGGTGGTCAGACAGATGGCTAGCATGTTTGACGTGTACTTTAAATCTTGTACGAAATTGATGTCTCTGTGTAATTCTGAGATGTATGTCAAACACATTACCAAGAAATGACTCTGTGATGTAAATAAATCGCGTGACTTGAACTTTGTAAATAAAGAGTTTTTTTTACCGTATTTACCCGTGTATTAGTCGACCTCGTGTATAAGTCGACCCCCTAACTTTGGGGCCAAAAACTAAGTTTTCTTCATTTTATTGGAAAACTTAAATATATTGTATTTCTTAGAATTATTGTTCAGGTAAGTACTATGGATAATATGAAACAATCACAGCAAGTTTCAATGTGAAGTTTTAATATTCTCGCATGTCCGCAATCGTTTTAACAACACATGTACATGTGGGCATTTTGTCCATATTGTTTGAAACAGGCTTACAAAATCAAACATACTAATTGCAGGCAAACCTTTCTAACTGTGGAAGTTGAAGAAGCAGCTTTAGCAGGCAAGCAAAACACCAAAGAAGGTCTTAAATCTTTGAGAACGAATCAACGATCGATAAACAGCGTGTTTAGAAAGCTTGGTAACCAAGCTACAAAATCGGTTGAGTATTGGTAACTGATGACTGCACGTGCTTACATCATGCCAGGTTACCAAGCAAGGAGTTCGAAGCGAGAAAGATGTTTTTCCTCAGCAGATTTACGGCTTTATTTTGCAGGAAATGTCAGTTGTTTATTCTGAAATTGTGCCAGGGAGTATCTTCAACCCTCAGGTCTACATAAAGCAGATAAATTTTAAAGCATTTAAACTTGAACTGCTAATTTAGACGCAGACCGCCAAGCGAAGGACTTTGCGTTTTGTATCATTGTTTGTAAGATGTTTTACGTAAGATTATAGACACAATTGTTATGCTAATTGTGTCGAATTTATTTTACTGGTGCTTGGGTTTTAGTTTTTGACCCATGTATAAGTCGAGGGCGATTTTTTGGACTGATTTTTAGGTCGTGCAAGGTCGACTTATACACGGGTAAATACGGTAAATACTGCTCTGTGATGTAAATAAAGAGTTTTTTTTAAAAATACCAGTGTCATTACTGGGGGTGGGTTTTCTTTTTTAAAAAATTCTCGAGTCTAGGCAGGGGGGTTTTGGGAAAAAAATATTTTTTAAAAGGAAGAGGCGGAGCCGCGGGAAAATGGGGGTTTATGGGTCCCTCGCCCACCCAAAGGGTTCCTTAACAATATTTTTTAATAAACTGTTTAAGTTTAAGATTTAAAAAAAGTTGATGTAAAAAGTTAATAATTAATAAGTTTAATTAATAAGTTTAATTAGTTAATAAGTTTAATAATTTAAAAGTTTAATAATTTAAAAGTTTAATAATGTTTAAAAAGTTAAAAGTTTATAAATTTAAAAAGTTGTTTAAAAAGTTAAAAAGTTATAAAGTTAAAAATTTTATAAATTAAAAAAAGTTTATAAATTTAAAAAGTTTATAAAGTTAAAAAAGTTTATAAGTTTATAAAGTTAAAAAGTTTATAAAGTTTATAAAGTTAAAAAGTTTATAAAGTTTATAAAGTTAAAAAGTTTATAAGTTTATAAATTTAAAAAGTTTATAAGTTTATAAAGTTAAAAAGTTTATAAGTTTATAAAGTTAAAAAGTTTATAAAGTTTATAAAGTTTATAAAGTTTATAAATTTAAAAAGTTTATAAGTTTATAAAGTTTATAAATTTAAAAAGTTTATAAGTTTATAAAGTTTATAAATTTAAAAAGTTTATAAGTTTATAAGTTATACAATCACAAATCAATAAAATTCATCAATTATTACCTATCCTTTGACTGGACCTTCCCTTCGACAAATTTTCAAGATGGCTTCCCTCTTCAAGCGATTTGGTTGGTTCAATCTTCTTCTTCAACAAAATTCAAGATGGCTTCCGACTATAGAAAATAAAAATACAAATCAGTACACATTTTTAAAACGAGATACTAACCTCACGACACTAAACCTTCCCACACAACACATCATCCATCCTCCATCTTCTTACTTCAATTCTTCTTTCTTCAAACTTCTTTCTTCACAAATGCTTCTTTCTTCTTTCTTCTTACTTGCTTGTCCTTTGCTTGTGCTTGTGCTTGCTCTCGAGGTGAACTGACTTGGACTGGGCTGCGTACCTGATTATATTTATTTCTCGGACCAATCACAGACCAAAACCCCCCAAACCAATCAGAATCAAACATGTAATAGTTAAAAAATAAAGACCAATCACACGATAAAACGTCACGACACACCCAATCACGTGTTTAAAATGATATTTATTTACTCCTCTTTTACGTAGTTCATCAAATTAAAGTGATCGTTAATCTCTTTAAACAGTTTTTCCGTTTCCGCCAGGCGACCTTTTACGAACTCGTTTTCCAGTCTCACTCGTTCGGCATCCATCTCCAGGCACTTTATCTTGTCCGCGAGCATTTTATTGGTTCCCTTCAGGGCCCTCACGGCCTTTCTCTTTTCGGCCCTCCTGTCCAGAATCCTCTTTCGCTCCAATACTAACAGGGCGGTCTTTCTGGGATAACCCATCAATAATTCCACCAATTTTCTGACGTCGACGACGTACAGGAAGGAATTTGAAAATCTCTCAAATATGGGATGTTCCTCTCTCTGGGTGGGTCGTCTACCCTTTCTCCCCGCGTAGTACTCCCTCCTAAAGTCTCTGGCTTCGCGCTCGGAAAAAGACATGTTTACTCCTCGGGTTCTGATTGTAAATGATTATGAAATGTTTAAAACGGTCCCACCTTTATACAAATCTGGTCCATTCATGTGTCCTTTTCACGAGCCTCGTTATAAAGTTTCAACTACTCAAATATCAATTCTTCGTTTCTCTTGGTGACGCGTCTCAATTCTTCGATAAGGTAACGCGTGGTGACATCCTTTTGTTTTCCAAGCCTCTTTCTCTCTATTCTCTTTTTACGTCTCATGACGGGTTCAAACACGTTCAGAGGTTTACCTCTAAATAGATCTCGTAAGATGCCCTCGGGTACGTTAAACAGGAACTCGTCAGAGTAATCCATCCCGGGACAAATGATAAACTCGAATGAAATACCCCAATCTATATAACACACGGCCCGGCCCAACCCACAAAACGATCACGTTATACATTGACCAGCCCACAAAACGATCACGTTATACATTTTTGACCCGTGACCCCACCCAACAAATGATCACGTTATAAAATCGTTTAACACGTTTTATTCACGTTAAAAATCTAATTCGGTTACATCTAATTGGGGAAAATACTTGTCACATTCTCTCATCAACTTTTGTTCGGTATCTTCCGGGTCAAATATTTCGGGTAAATACGATTGGAACACGTCGGTTTCGCGTTCACATCTCTTAATTTCATTCAATGTCATTTCTTCTTGAATTATTTCGTCACCACCAGTCAGATTGATTTCTAAATCATCCAAACATTGGTTTCCTAACACTCTCACGACCTTGGATTGACTCATGCCGATCATTTCGTCGTGCATTCTGATGACGAGATCGGTCAAGTTTCTTTTCTGGGTTTCCTCTCCTGTCAATCTCTCAGTCAACATCTCGTTATCCCTCTCAACAGCTTCCCTTTTCGACTTTTCTTTTGACAGTTTGTCTTTCAGACACTCGATCTCATTCTGGAGGTCACGGACTTTGATTTCCAGGTGATACACCCACGTCCTCTTCCTCTTTCTGGTATTTTGTGACGCGTTACATCTCTTCCACCTTCGGATCTCAGTCAACTTGGATTCCCGATCCGCATCATCTTTCAACAACGCCCTGACTTCTATCATCCTCTTACCAAGCCAAAAGTCTCTCTGCTCTTGAAATTCCATTCTATTTTGAGATCTGTATGGTCTGGATTCTGAGTTTGTATGAATATTCATCAGATGTGAGACTGTTTAAGTAAAACCACAGCACCAATCACGGCGCCCGACACGTACAGGAAATATCGAATGTTGGGTGTGGACGAGAAGTGACAGGTGGTAAACAAAAAAACCCCGATTTTTTATACACCCACGTTCATTTTTAAATATTCACCCACAAATCACATGTCATTTTCACCCACAAATCACATGTAATTTTTATATACCAGACAAAGATTCACGGGTAATTTTATAAGACAAAGATTCATGGGTAATTTTTATATACCCGACAAAGATTCATGGGTAATTTTTATAAGACAAAGATTCACGGGTAATTTTTATAAGACAAAGATTCACGGGTAATTTTTATATATTCACGGGCACCCCAGACCCCACAGACGTGTCATTTTATATACCCGACAAACAATGGGGTGGTGGTGTGTGATGTGTAGTGTGTAGTGTGAAATGGGTTGGTGTGTCGGTGTGTGTGTTTATATATTATGTGACTGGGTACATTCCCCCTCTTGACACCGTGACTACACAAATGTATATCAAGTTCAAATCACCTTTATTTTCACAAAATCTAAAAAATATATCTATCGTAAATTCGTCCGTTCATCACGTATGAAGTGACATTATTTCCCGTTTCATAAAATTGAAACCAACAGTTTTTGGACCTAAACAATCCTTCATTAAACATGCTCTTACAATCCTCGTCAAACATGTCACGTCCGTAACGCAATTTCACGATGCGTATTTTATTTAAATTGGAATCAGACACGACCTCTAAAAATCGAGGGGTCACTACGTTAGAAAATACTTCTAAAGTTTCTAAGAATTCATTGTTCTTCATGATATCGATCACTCCTTCATCGGCCACGCGTTCAGAAAGGCATTCGAACCTCTCGAGACGGTGAAGGCCCACGGCCAGGTTGTGCAATCCGTCGTCCGTCAGGTGTCTGCAATCGTTCAAGTATAACTCTTCTAGATCCTTCAATTGACAGGCGATCGTCACGGTGGAAATGTCGGTCAAGAGGTGACATTTGCCGGCGTCCAGACTTCTCGCTCGCACGCTATATTGTAACATCAGTCCCAGGTCTTCGTCCGTCACGGTCTCCCCCAACACGAGATTTTTCGGTTCCGGTCGCTTGTCGATGTATCTGGGCGGTTCGACCAGGGGGGTGGCGGGACGTTTTTTGTCAGGAATGTCCTTCAACCAATCGCTGACCATGATGGACCTCTTTTTGGGCTTTTTGGGTGGTTCGGAGGGTCCGGGTGTGTCTTCGGCGTATACGTACTCCCCCTCCATGGTGTAACCCGCGTCGTAACCTTTGGTGTCGCTACTATAACCGGACACTTGTCCCTTTCCCCAATCGTCTTTGTCGTCTTCTTCGGGGGTGCTGGTGGGAGAGCTGGCGGGCGAGTACGGTAAATGACAACTCAACCCGGCCAGCCTCATGGTACCGGATGTGGGAGTCTGGTCCGGGTCATTTAAGAACAATTCCAATTCCAATCTCTGTCTCTTGGTGTTCGGTTCCGATTCGTCGGTCATCTTTCTCTTGTTACACTTACAATTACAATTACAAGCCATCTTCGAGTTTCTGGTTTGGAATGGGCTCCGAGTGGATGTGCGTCCCCTTTTATCCCCTCAAACTGTAACGTGAGCGTCGATTTACGTAATAGACGAGAACCAATCAGGATCTTGGGCGTGTAATCACGTCACCGACCATCCACCAATCAGGAGCCGATAAAACGTATAAAAGTGGGTGACCGGTTCGAAAATTCGTTCATAAGTCGCTGGGATGGCCACGGTACAAGACAAGATCATGTTCAAAGCCAGGGAAAAGGCCGAATCGAACTTGAAAATGGTCTTCAGAGAGTTAAATGCGACTTGGAGAGAAGAAAAGATGGCGCTGTTGGAGGAGAACAGAGAGTTGAAAGAACTCTTAAAAATGAACACGGAAATTTATTGTAACCGGGGATTTGAAGATGATTAAAATAAAATGTAAAATTTTGGTATTTAAAATAAAATGTAAAATTTTGGTTTGGTGTCGATTTTTCCGTGTAGGGGTCAAGTGGTATTTTTTTGTTTCCTGTCAGACTCTCACGGTCTCTTCGTTGTCAGACATGTTTACTCTTTGGGGAACAGTGTTAAGTGACTAGAGATGAGAGAGACCACCCTTTTATACAATTTTTTGAACAAGATTTTATTAAAATCTAAATTTTACACCTTTTATAACCATCGAGGATAGTTCTGTTATGCCCGATGTTTTTAAAACTAAATATAAAATAATGGTTTTCGTCCAACTCGGTATCGCTGTTCACCAGATCTCTCACTATCTTGTTCACCTTTGTACCGTAAAAAGCGAGGGGTTTGACCAATTTGTAATCTACCGTCTTTTCGTCGTACATGTAGGCGTATAAGACGATGAAACAATTCAAATAATGTAGGTTTAAAAACTGTTTGTGTAACCCATAATCGAACATCTCTCTTCTATCCTCGTATTCATAATAAAATCCCATGTTGGTGACGAGATATTTTCCTTCATAGAGTACCTCCGTGGGGGAGTGTACGTGTATCTGTTTGTTTATACCGATGCTCCTTTTTAAAGATTTGATGAGAGATTGTGTGATGGTCGTTTTTTTCAGTTTGAATTTTGGGACCGTAACTTCCAAAGGTTTCGATTTCTTAAAACCAGACATGTCGCCTCTGAGATCGTGGATCAAATGAATTAAAATCCAAAAAATAAAATACTTTTATGGGTTTCGATCTTTTAAAAAAAAAATCCGCGTTTAAGTTCTAGTCTCGCGATGGGTTTTTTATAGTTTTAAAAAATCTTTTTGCTTGGTAAAAAATCAAAAACCTACCAATTTTACCTCCAAACTCACAATAAAAGGAGAGCCTCCACCACTCTGGAGTCACAACCGATCCGAACAGCAAAGAAGAAACATGTCTGGAACAGAGGAACTATTAAAGTATGGATTGAGCGACGATGAGATCGTGGAGAACGATCTGAGTTTTGTCTCTGAAAAAAAGAAAAAGAAGAAGAAGCGACGAGGCTCGTACGAAAAAGATTCAAAGACCGAAAAAAAATATGACGGAGAAGAAAGTGTCAAGGCCGAAAAGAGATCTAGAGACAAGGTCGATGGGGAAGAAATTAAGTTGGAAAAAAAAAGTAAAAAGAGAAAGAGAGATAAGGATACGTTTGAGGTCGAAGAGGAGCAAGTCGATGACAATTTTTTGTTTTGGAAGTGGAAAAGGAGGAGGAAGAATCGAAGCCCAAAAAGAAAAAGCCTACAAAATTGAAGGACGAAGATAAATATGTTCATTATAAATCTTACTACGACAAATTTTCACAGATTAAAAACAAAGAAGAGTTTTTACAGGCGGTCAAGGACGAGATCTTAAAATGTACCCTTCAAAAAAATGATCACGTTCAATATTTGAAACAGATTTTGGTCGGTGGAAAAGAATTGTTGAATTTTAAAAATTACAAGATGATGTTAAAAAAGATACAGAGGATCGAAAATGCGGCTTTGATATTCTTTCCCAATTACAATCTGAGACAAATGGAGCAGACTTTTGCTCACCGCATTTTTATGAATGCGACCGACAAGAAGTTTTTGAAGTACATTGCCATCGTCGAAGCTTTTGGTAATTTGTCCAAAGTGTTTTATAACGACGACAAACACTCGGTGGATTTGACTAAACCGACTATATACGAAAAGAAAATTCTCTTACAAGAGGAAAAGATTTTATCGTTTTTGGAGTTTTGGAGGACGGTAAAATCAGAGGCTGGGTTTATTAGTAGTAACAGCAAAGCTGAAGCCATCGACGAGTCTTACAAAAAATACCTAAACAAAGTCAAGGAATCGAAATTTACTTGGGATGATTGGGTGATGTTGTTTGACGACGTGATGGCCGATTACGGAGTGGGGATGGAGGATAATCAATCTGGTGATTATGTCTTGATTTCCCTCGACAATGATATTTATTTTCACGCTTCCATGCTGTTTAAAGACGATCCACAACTGACTCAATATGTGGTGATCGGGTCGGATTCGGAATATCGTACACCCTTGAAACGAGAATGGTTTCAAAAGTACGAAGAGTGGCAGAGGTTGATCAAGGGGGAATGACTTTTTTTGAATTTTTTATAATTGTGTGATTGATAAAGGTGAATAAATGAATTTTTATAAATGTATGTTTTTGTGTTTGTCATTGGATTTTTTTCTGTGATACGGGGTATCGTCATCCCACCCTCTTATGAATACGACCACAGGAGGGAATTTATGGTTAAGGTGAATTGTTTTTCCGACGGTCCCTTCGAATTTAGTCCACAAGATTCTTTTTTCATAAGATGCTTTTGGAATCCTAGAATAATAAAATTACGTTATATGTACTTTGGGTTTTATCAAAATTATTTTCCCGGAATGTTTGTCTACATGGGCCGTTGTAACGAATTTACCGCTGGATCGGATAGAATCGTTTGGAACCACGTTCCAAAATATGAAAATTCTTTTTACATGATGAGATTGGAATTTTCGGACGGTACGAGGGCTATGGGAACCTTTTTTGTACAAAAGATCAACTACATACTCCCT
The DNA here is from genome assembly GCA_947652115.1 of Blastomussa wellsi. Classification (NCBI taxonomy): domain Eukaryota; kingdom Metazoa; phylum Cnidaria; class Anthozoa; order Scleractinia; family Plerogyridae; genus Blastomussa; species Blastomussa wellsi. The sequence goes on from OX393561.1 coordinate 24,838,531, forward strand.
CCCAAGACGGTTCGACTCGACCCGATCATAAAATGTATAAAATATGTCTTATCTACCGGGAGAGCGATGGAAATAATGAACACTTGTGATAACGTCGAGATCACCAGTGTGATTTACGAATCGATGACTTCTTACGGAAAAATAATACCGATAGACGTGGTCACCAAAGGGAACAAGAACAACGGGGCGATTTATTTCTTTTCACAAAAAGCCTTGGATTTTATCCACACACAAAAAAAGGATTGGTCCATGATAAAGAGAAGGATGATCATCCAAGACACAAAGAGTCTCAAACAGTTAGAATTAAACATTTTGATAAGCGGTCCGGAATGGGTGGTTCGAGCTTATGTTCTGAGTGGCGTGATCGACGATTTTCGTAAAAAGTTTCCGAATCTGGTTTACGGATTCGTCTACGGAGGTTACGTTTACGGAGCGATCGAAGAGACCAGAGACGCCCCATGGCCCTCGGTCGACGATCTGAGGAAACAAAATTGGTGGTCCGTGTCCAAGAGGGGGATCGGACCCTATTCGCCGTTTCGTCTGATATCCGTCGACGATCACAGGGTGGTACCTTCTCTGACCCATCCGGACATCTACGGGTACGAGATAAAAGGGGATAGTTACTGTAAGAGGACTTTCCTAAAAGGGAACCTACCGACCGTTTTTACAAATCCCTCGACCACCACCACCACAGCAAGACCGGCCGTCACCCTCCTCCCTTCCTGGCAATGTCACGGGTACGAGAACGTCGACATTCCGGAGATCGTGTCCAACCATCTCACCGTGATAAAGACCAAAGGTGATTTCGTCTTTGACGTACAAATAAAGATAGACGTAAAAACATCTGGATCCACAAATAATTGGAATTGGTATCTCGTAGAACTATTTCCAAAAAACCTTTACAGGGCGGTGATCGATTATTACAGATTAAACGACGGTAACATGTTTCTTCACAAAGGTTTTAACATCACAGAAGAACCTCACCGATTAAAATCGTATTTTTCCAAGATCGGTCTAAAAGAGGGTTGGATAGAAATCACGAGAGAAGATTTATTTTACAATAACGGTTCCACGAGACCTTTTTTATCTCAGGTAGATTGGTCTTTTAGACAATTTCTTCCAGATCAAAACATTTCTTTACCGATATTAAAAGAGACCGATTTCATAATAACGAATAAACTTTCCGACGACTGTAACGTGACGACCTACAAAAGAGAAAAGATGAAAAAATTGAGAGCCGTGGAAATTACCGAGTCTAGTTCAAAAAGTTCCATCACCGCGGGTTCGAGTATATTCTTGTTTTGTGCATTTTTAGTCTCCGTTCGTCCTATATAAACGCGACCTTCGCGCTTAAGGTCCATAAGACACAAACAGTAAGCAACTACAGAACAAAGGACCATGGCTTCCCTCCGAGATCTCGAAAGTACACCTTCACATCACAGAAGTTTTACACCGAGACCCGATCTTTTAGGACTGAGTTTATTCAGTTCACCACCCCAACAACAGCCACCACTTTTTCCACAACCACCACCACCACCGGCCCCGCTCCCACCCAAATCAAGCTCGTTTCAACAATACGAGACCGAACGAGCATTGTGGGAAGAGTTTGGAAATTCTGATAAACCGGTAAAGATGCAACCGACTTTTGACGAGAAAAGGTCCCTGGTTGATAAGATACAAGAGGCATTGGGGGCTTTTCGGTTTTTGTGTGGCAATCAAAAGGAAACTCACCAGATGAACACCCTGTCCAATATACAGACTTTGAAATCGTTCCTGGTATCCGTCGGTTCTCAAGTGGAGAAGCTGATAAGCTCGACTGGCGAGAGGGAACAAAAACTAAATGATGTCATAAAAGGATTGGAGAAGGAAAACGCGAGATTGAGCGAAAAGTTGGTCACGGAATCTAAGACGAAGAGTCGGTTGATCAACCTGTCACAAAAGAAAGAGGATGAGAAGGCGAAGTTGGAGCTGCTGAAGTTTGACGAAGTAAAGAATGACGAGCTGTGTAAGCTGAGGCTGGAGATGGAAGGCCATCACGAGGAGGAAGTGAAGAAGTTAAAGGAAGAATTGATAAAGGTCAGAAAAGCTCATAACGAACTTACCAGATCCAGGAAGAGGTACGATGAAGTAAATTTTACCAAGATGGAAGAGGAAATCTCCAAGATCCTCAAGACCGAAATCAAAAATTATTTTCATTCCAAAGAAAGGTTCCAATTTTATTATGGAGGAGATGTGACGTCAGATAAAAATCCTTTTCGTCGCAGGCTGGAATCGGTCGAGGATGAAGGTGGTGAAGATGTTTTTGTAAACTGATAGGTGAAAAGTTTAATAAAAGAAATTTGTAAGGAAAAAAGTTTTGTTTTTTCTTCTCTAAAACCCCCTCTAAAAAACCAAACCCCCCTCTAAAAACCAAAACCCCCTCTAAATAAATGTTTAGACTCTAATTTTTTTTCAAACCCCCATTACCCCCTTACAAGACAGAATTCACCTCACAATCTTTTATTTGATTTGACGATCTGAGAAAAGAAAAAAATCAATTTGTTGTAGATTTTACACAGATCCGTAATGTTGTCATAATATCTACTATCGGAATTCCCGATTACGCTCATGTAACATTGAAAATTTCCATGAGTCAGATTCAAAAAAAATTTTACACCAAAATAATCAAATCTAAAATACAAGAATTTATTTTCCGAATAGTCCAAGATCTTTCCTCGTTTGTCACCTTTTTCTTCTTCCTTTTCTGTGACGAACGCATCCAAGTTGTCCAGTAAAATGTCAAAGATCTTTATCATCTCTTTCAACTGTCTGTGAATCTTCAAAAGTTTGGTACTCCTCCTCTTCAACGTGTACGGCGAGGGTCTATTCAATATCTTTCTGATGTCCTTCCGGTAGAGACCGATGTGAACTTTCAACACTTCTCCTTCGCCCTCCGGAACCCATCGAAACATCATATCCTTCTCTAATCCTTCTCGGAGATGGATTTTAAAATTACCAGTGACATCATCAAAAGGGTAAAGGTAAGTAAATAGTTCGACTTCTTCCCAGTCCTTTTTGGCTCTCAACAGCCCCTCCCGGACATCCTCACCGCTCCTGTACATGGCTCCGACTGCGTGACGACTTGCCCTGTCGACCCACTTATATACGGATAGACCACGTGATCTTTATAAAATTCACCCCAAACCAAGAAAATGTAACAAAACGTGAATTTGGTGGTCCAAAGATTTTGTCGTAAAACCAAAATTTGTCACACTTTTAAAATTCGGTTCATCATTAACTTATTATATAAAAACCTGTGATTGGTGGATTTTTAACATAAAAGTAAAATTTTTAATAAATTCGTTCTTTTTCATCTGGACGCGAGAGAGTAAACATAAAAAAATGTGGTGAGTATGGATTATTATATTTTTTTTTAATTAATAACCGTTTATTAACATCTCATTTTTTTATCGAGATGGAAAAGGGGGCCTATCGGTGTAATTCTAGACACGGATGTAAAACGTGCCCCTTCATCAAAGGTGGACTCGATTCTTACACGTTTACGAGCACCGGGGAAAAGAGAAATATCAGACAACACGTGACCTGTTCTTCAAAGAACCTAATTTACCTGATCCATTGTAAGAGGTGCGGTAAACAGTACATCGGAGAGACCAAAAGGACCATCAGGGAACGTTTTGGTGAGCATAGAAGAGCCACGACAAAGAACAAGGGAACGATTTCAAAACATTTTAATTCACCACAACATTCTGTACAAGATTTAATTTTGATCCCGTTAGAAATTCAATCATCTCCAGACGCTCGCAAGAGAAAGGAGAGAGAATCTTATCTGATACAAAAAGGTAAAACACTCAAACCAGACGGTCTAAATGTACATTTTTAAAAATAATAACTAAAATGTGAATAAAATCGATCGGTATTCCAGTGTTTGTCGGCTGCTTCCATGAGTACTTTGGGAAAGAGTTTGTTCTGTTCCTTCCAAAACGGAGCCAACATGTGCTTGTGAAGGTAATCGTCGAGGGATAGGGGAAGTTTGCTCTCCCTCGAAAACCTAAAATTATCCGCAAATTCTAACATCTCCACTAAATTTGTCTTAAACAAATAAAAAAATATTTAGATTGTACGATCCACACGGGGACCTCTACTTCGATATTCTCCCTGTTACCAAAATTTATATAACTCTTATTATATCCGTCGTATCTTATCTTACAAGTTATGACGGCCATGGGGTTTTTCGACTCTAGGCCGTGAATTTTTTTATAAAAGTTTTGAACGTAATTTAACACGTCTCTAGGTTGTAAATCTATTCTAGAAGGAAACTCTTGATGCATACGAAACTTCGGATAGCGAAAAAATTCTCTCTGATCCTCATCTAATCTAAAATTGGTACTCTGTCAAGTGACATAATGTTCTTTTGGATCGTAAGTGTCCCATCTGATATTTTTGGAAACGGAAACCATCTTTATCTTGGGCGCAATCTCCCCGTACTCCAGTTTAAACGGTCTCACGTGGATGCAGGGCTTTGTGTTCAACGAGTGGTTTATGCTGGCCACCGGTATGATGTCTCGAGGGATGTACGTGTGGAAAAAATGACATCTGTAGCTCTCGAAGAAAGGTAACAAAAATTCGACCCCCTTCATTATCCCGTAGTTCGAAATGTGGATCATCTCGTCCTTCCAAGTGTCTTCGTCGTCGTAATCTTCAAAATCGTCCAGACCGGTCAGATCGTAAACGACCTTCTTATTTCGGTCAAAGCTCAACTCGTCTTCCCAATGATGACTCTTCGTCTCCACTTCTGGTACCAGATGGTCACAATTTCTCTTCAGAGACATCTTTCTCCACCGGCGTCTAGTGATTTCTGATTAAGACTTAGGACCGGACACGATTATATACCCGTGTCAAAAAAATCGGTAACGTTACATGTTCAAAAAATCGGCAACTGTGATTGGTCAAAAAATCGGTAACGTTACCGTCGCTCTGATTAGTCCATCCTGTCTCTCAAAATAAATAAAAGGAGCACACGGACCACGTTTTAGACATAAAATAATGGAAATGGACCACACCGGAGAACCACGCGAGGAGTTAAAAATTTTCGACGATCTGTCAAATTTACTGACTGGCGAGAGAAAGGTATATCGTTAAATAAAAATTCGTCATTTATAAAATTTTACCCTAAAAATTTTTTTTATTTTTTTAACTCAAACACAAAGGACATAGAGTCGTCCTAAAAGAAAACGGTGTGTGATATCTAGTCGATTCGCTAAAACACCTGGTGAGAGAATTTCCAAAAGAAACAGAGTTTCAACTAATTTTGGACGTAGAAATCGACCATTACGACTTGAAGATGGTTTATTTCACCAAGATGATCGAAAAGCTCATCCCACAGTCTTTTAAAGACTATTTTAAGATCACTTCTGTCCAACTTGGGTATTATTATTTCCGTCTCCATCCTCAAAGAGATGATAGTATAGATTTTTTTGACGTACGTGTAAAAAGGGAGATGGATATATATTTCTTAAAGTATAATCGTTAAAAGAAAATAAAAAAATTGACTTTTATTTTTTGTTTCTACACACTAACTTCACAATGGGGAAATTTTTCTTTAAAGAGATTTACAGTCTCTTGAGAAACACTAAAGCAGTCGGTAATGTCTAGTGTCTCTAAACTAGGAAGCGAGCGACCCAGTTCCAACAGCTGTTTGTCACTACTAATGATGCTCGTGAACGAAATATCCAAATTCCACAAGCAGTCTAGATAACAATAACAAGACTTTAGACCTTCGTACGTGATCTTACTACATCCGTTTAACGACAAGAACGAAAGTTCCAGATTATGACAGATCGTTCCAAGTCCCTCATCTGTAATATCCGCAAATCCAATACCCAGCGATCGGAAATCATCACCCGCATAATTCACGATGGCCCGGGTCGAGTTGTCGGTGATACCCGTTTCCGCACTATCGGAGTTGTGAACGATGAGTCGAGATAGTTTTTTACATCCGTTCATCACGGCACAGATTCCAGCGTCGCTCATTTCGCTAAATTTCAGAGACAAATCTTCGAGATGGGGTAGATGGCTGGCGATCGTGAATAAAGACACGTCCGTGATCGCGCCGTTCGAAATGTTCAACCGTTCTAAATTCCGACACGATCGAACCAACTCACAAAGTCCAACATCCGTAATTCCTCCTTCCTCGTCACAAAAATCGATCACGAACGACTCTAAATTTTGACAGTTTTTCGCCAACGATACCAGACTTTTATCATTCAACAAGATCCGGTTATACCTCAATGTCAATTTTCGTAGTTTTCGACACCCACTCGATAAGATTTGAACCATCCGGTCTGTCAACACGTCGTTCGTACGTTGATCGTCTTCCACCAAACACTCGTACACGATCAATTTTTCGAGCTCGGGACATCCGGTCGAAATTACCCCAATGGTATTTTCCGTAAAGGCGATAGAATAAGCGTACAGGGTTTTTATCCCGTGGTTGCTAGACAACAGACCCGAAAGAGCCCGCTCGGAAATGTTCCTCAGGGGAATCGAAACCGTCTCCAACGCGGTGCAATTGTTCACCAGAGTCATAATGCCATCGTCCGTGATTAAATGACACCCGTTTAAATAGAGAGTTCTCAAGTTCAGACAATGCTCGGAAACGTGTCGTAACGCCCCGTCGTTCACACCCACACAATCTGTCAAATATACACTCGAGATGAGATTCGTCTTGTGTGGAATCAGTCGTGAGATCGTGTCCTCCACCACCTTCGGAGCGTGTTTCGGTCGCATACAAATCGTCCTCCATAGACTGGGATCGTAACAGAGCCTGTGCCATCTCGTGGACACTCTCGAGCATCGTACGAGGCGAGGATAGTCGAGGTAAAATAAAATTTGAATTACCACAGAATCCGGGAGAGATGTGAACGCCATCATGTCTTGGTGGTTCTATGATTTATTTTTATTTTTTTTGTCGTTTTTATCTCACTCGTGGGTTGGATTTCCTGTAACTTATCCCTTTTCTAACGTGATAAAAATGTTGGGGAAAAAAGTACATAAACACGCGCCGCTTTGTCATTTCACCACAACGACCAAGATGAACACCATCACACGAGAGAGTCTGATGAGAGAATTGTCCGACCTGGAGGCAAAGACCACAAAGGTAAAGACATGCACCCTTTCACAAATGTACGAAAAAATCCGTCAATAATCATTTTATTATCATTCTAGATCACATTTAAAGACTACGTGACGTCGGTCGTGGACGAACTCAGTCTAAGAAAAGTCGTCAGAGAGGTCATGGAGGCCGTGAAGACACGGAAAAGAGATGAAAGTGTATGTTTCAAGATTCACGTCATCGCTTCCCGTTCAGACAACAGAATCTACACACTTCCTGAATTTTTAATACACGAATTTCTACCCTCGTCATTACAGGAATATTTTGAAGAAGTGTATATATGTACCACAAGACTGTTTTACAAAGATACGAGGGAAATGTCAATCGATCAGATAAAACTCTGTACTCATAAACCTTGTTTATAAAAATAAAAATCGTAGTTGACATCAAATGTCCATTCGTTCATCATTTCTATCAAAGGCTTGTTGACGTTCTATAAAAAAAGTAAAAAAATAAACATTTTTGTAAATAAAAAAAAATTAAAACCAAAATCTATTTACCTCCGCAATTTTACAAAAGCAATCTTTCAAACAATTCTTATGGACGTTCGTATCACAACACTCCGTCTTTTTCACCGTCAAATCCAACTCTTTCAAACAAACGTGACAAATTGTGTTTGATGGGTTTTGGTTGGCCAGTGTTCTCGATTTTTTCTCCATCCCGATCCGCGATCCAAGACCCGACTGACTCTCACGATCCCGAACCCCCTTTTTTCATCCCAAGACTGACTCTCACGATCTCGACCCCCCCTTTATTCATCCCTCCAACGACTGACTCTCACGATCTCGAACCCCCTTTTTATTCATCCCACCCTTAATTTATATATAAACAAATAAAAAGAGACTTTTTAATACTTTTCAATTTTTTTTATTAATCAAAAACTTTTTACATATATCAAAAAATTTACATATTTACAAATCATCAACCATATTTTCACAAAAATCTTTTAAAAACTTTCCGGCTCTTCCCATCTCATCCTCATCATCAACAACTTCACCCACCTCATCCTCATCATCACCCTCCTCCTCCTCATCATCGACAATTTCACCCTCCTCAACCTCTTCGTCTTTTTCCTCTTCATCCTCAACCTCTTCGTCTTTTTCCTCCTCAACCTCAACCGGATTCAAGTAAATGGGCACATCCACCTCCACATCGACCGGGACCACTTCTTTCAACGCGTACGCCTGTAATTCCTCACTAGACTTTTCAACGAGCATCACATCCTTTCCGTTCACATTTATCACTGGACCATCGTCGGGACCATTAATGTCATCCAATACACCGCTGTGCATCAAAACCTTTTCTATAAAATTTCTCTTACTTTTCCCCTCATAAGCAGAAACGTGAAAAAGATTTTGTTGATCGTGCATCTGCTTAATCACCTTTTTGGTGGGTTGGTCTATGTACGCCGACAATACATCACAAAGAAGAATCGTCACGGCCCTGCATATGACCCTATTTTCATCACCTTCCATCACATTCGCGAGATCACCTTCCCAATCCGAGTTATAAAAATAAGAAACTAATTGCCTGTAAAATTCAAATACAGAATTCCTCAAAGCTTCAGATTGTTGTCCCGTGCTCACGAGAACACATTTTAGACCTTCGAGTTCGTTTTGTAACTCGATGTGTTTTTCTCTTTCCAACCGCAAATCCCTCTTTAGAGTATCTAAATAGTTAACAGCTTCGTTCAATTCACTATTTTCAGATTCCAGACTGGCAATCTTAGCTTTTAAAATAAACTGATCTTTGTTTGATTTTCTGCCTTCTTCCAATTTCACCGTTAGTTCCTCGTTCTGAGTTTTCAAATTCGTCACATTAACTGTTAGCTCGTTATTTTCCTTTTTTAAACTTAACATTTTTTCTCTAACATCCTTTAACTCTTTAAAGTAGTCCGTCTTCTGAGACTTTTCTGCTACAAGGCCTGTGGTGGGTTGGTCCGTCTTCTTCTTTCCCTCACCGCTCTTCTTGGGTATCTTGTAAGGTCTGGGGTCTTTGTTGTTACAGACTTCGCCAATCTTTCTCTTCAATTTGGAAACTGTAATAAAAAAAAGAAAAGATGAGAACACGTGATAAAAAAAGATCAAAACCCCTTTTATCATGATACTTACATTGATCCATTTTCTTCAAAGATCTTTTTTAAAATACTTCTTTTTCTTCTGAGATACAACTGATTGTGTGTGAAAAAAAGGTAAAAAGCTCCCCTTTTAAATGTGGTACAAACTATGCCCAGTCTTTCTCAAACTCATTTAAGGTAACGTGATAAAAATGTTATCACGTTATAAAAAGGTATCATATCACAGTTTTATAACGTTACAAAAATGTTTGATACGTTATAAAAAGGTATTATATCACAATTTTATAACGTTACAAAAATGTTTGATACGTTACAGGAAGTTGTGTACGCACATTTGAGTATTATAAATTTTATGTGCGGTGGTGAAAATTTCACTTCGAATCGAGCAGCCGAGATGAAAGTATCAAAAGAACAAAAGAAGGCACCAGTTAAAAAACCAAGGAACAAGAAATCTGTCTTGACGGTCTTGAAGAGAGTCAAGAGTTTTCTAACGAGGTGAGAATCTTTTAATATCGTATACACATTTATATTATACATTTTTTCACCTCCATCCATCCATCTTTCTTTTATCTCATCCCTCCCCAGACAAAAGGGAAAGATCGACTTCGACGCCGATTTTCTCACCCTCTGCCTCGGTGGAAATGGTGGTGTGACCGGCCGGTTTTTTCCCGTCACCGTGCCGCTGGGCTCCGAAGGGTGGAAGAGGACGATAAAGGGTGGCGTGGACCAAGACGGGAGGGGTGAATTTACGTTGTGCGAACCGTTAGAGGGCGATTTTTTGTTGAAGGAGGTGGACGGAGAGGAACGATATTCTGTCGTCGATCCTCGAGAGTCGGGCGAAGGGACCGAGGAAGAGGAGGAGGCACCGAGAGTGGTTCGTTCGGACGTGGAAGAGGAGGTGGCCGTCGAGCTCGGTCTCAGGGCTTGTGGAAATTACGTGTTTGAGGGCTCGAAGGGCGAGAGATTGATGATTTGTCCGGACGGGGGTAAGACGGTCGACCAGAATCGGATGAGAGACTTTGCCTCTCTGGATCGCCTGTTCGTGAGGGACGCCGACGGTCTGTTGTACTCTGGTTTCGTGTGTTGTTCCGATCCGGACGCCAAACCCAAGGTCTATCCGGCCTCGTGCGTGTTTCAGAGTTACGGGAGGGGAACCGTGCCCGTGTTTAGCAAGGACATGACGGATTTCGCCTTTGGTTCGCACCCAATCTACACGACCACGTCCCCCTCGTTTCCGCGATCGCTGAACGAAAAGGTCAAAGCGGAGTTTTTGAGACCGGACGCGGACGGTTACCTAAGGGCCTTGGAGGCGACTCGGACCGCGTTGCCTCCGACGCGGATGGAAAAGTGCGTCATGGGAGCCGCCAAGAGCGAAAAGGAAAAGGACGCTAGATACGACGCCACGAACGTGGGTCCCAATTCCGTCAAGTTGAACTTTGACAGACCCGATGTCGAGAACGAACTGAGGGCCATGGGAAACGTCGAGTTGTTCGGGTTTCTCGACGTGTTGGACGGGCTGGGTAAGCGTAGACAGGCGATTCCCACGGGAGAGTTTGGGTTTTGTGCAGTTCCACCCATCTTGGGAGGGAGTCTGTTGGTCGAGATTCCCGACTGTCCCGAGACCATCTGTTTCGATTGTGATGTCGAGAGGGTGGTCGGGGTGGCTTGGGAGAGGCTTTTGGGAGGGGAGACTTGTAACAGGGGATCGGAGGGGGTGCACTTGTGGCCTTTCAAGTTGAAAAATCCTTTGGAGGGGTGTGTGTTGGGCGAGGGTGGGGAGGTTTTTCGGACCGAGGATCGGATCGAGTTTGTGATGGAATACATGCCCGACGCGAGCGGGGGAGGGAAGAGAAAGTACAATTTGCCCTTTTCTCCCAACTGTCCCATCGGTCCCAAGTTGAACCGTTCGGTATACAACGCCTTTAGGTACCAGTTGGAGTTGATGTTGGAAGAGGATAAGCGGGACCCCGAGTGTAACAGGTGGTTTAAGAATGCGGTCAAGGATTGTCTGGGTCAGCAGAGCAAGATTCAGGTCACCAACATATTTACGGCCAATTCCTTTTTGAAATCTCCCCTCTCTTGCACCCAGATTCCCACCAACATTCCGAGGGATTTTGGGGACGTCAAGAGGGCGGCCCGGGGAGTGGTTTATGATTATCTCAGATTGCAGGAATTGAGTGGGATTTACGGGACCCGACTGGGTTTTGAACCGGGAGAGGTGTTGTTGAACCCGGCCATGTTGAACGCGGCGTTTTACGCCGAGGATAACAAGATGGAATCGTTGGGCCCTCACGTCGTGATGGTGATGGCGGCCATGTTGCTCGGCGAATTCAAGTACGTCGAGCACATGGTGGTCAACATGTGCAAGGCGGGGGTGAATGCCTGTCCCGCACCCAAGGGAAATGGGGATAAGATAAAGTGTTGGAGGGCCGCTTCGGATTACGTTACCTTTTTTAGGGAGGAGATGAGAAAGGGGGTGACGTACGTTCCCGACTCGGCCATGTTGCTCTGTTACGTCAAGAGCGTGTATCTAAAGGGAGAATTGAGTGCCGATCTGTTGGGGTGTCTTCGTAGTCTGTTTTCTCACATTTACGTTTTTTTCGTGTTGGGCCAAAAGCATCTCACGAGGCCGCTCGTGTTGGCCGCGCACCTCAGGTACGAGGGGGAACCCGTCGACCCCGAGTATAACTTGGATGGGAGGGTGGTCAGACAGATGGCTAGCATGTTTGACGTGTACTTTAAATCTTGTACGAAATTGATGTCTCTGTGTAATTCTGAGATGTATGTCAAACACATTACCAAGAAATGACTCTGTGATGTAAATAAATCGCGTGACTTGAACTTTGTAAATAAAGAGTTTTTTTTACCGTATTTACCCGTGTATTAGTCGACCTCGTGTATAAGTCGACCCCCTAACTTTGGGGCCAAAAACTAAGTTTTCTTCATTTTATTGGAAAACTTAAATATATTGTATTTCTTAGAATTATTGTTCAGGTAAGTACTATGGATAATATGAAACAATCACAGCAAGTTTCAATGTGAAGTTTTAATATTCTCGCATGTCCGCAATCGTTTTAACAACACATGTACATGTGGGCATTTTGTCCATATTGTTTGAAACAGGCTTACAAAATCAAACATACTAATTGCAGGCAAACCTTTCTAACTGTGGAAGTTGAAGAAGCAGCTTTAGCAGGCAAGCAAAACACCAAAGAAGGTCTTAAATCTTTGAGAACGAATCAACGATCGATAAACAGCGTGTTTAGAAAGCTTGGTAACCAAGCTACAAAATCGGTTGAGTATTGGTAACTGATGACTGCACGTGCTTACATCATGCCAGGTTACCAAGCAAGGAGTTCGAAGCGAGAAAGATGTTTTTCCTCAGCAGATTTACGGCTTTATTTTGCAGGAAATGTCAGTTGTTTATTCTGAAATTGTGCCAGGGAGTATCTTCAACCCTCAGGTCTACATAAAGCAGATAAATTTTAAAGCATTTAAACTTGAACTGCTAATTTAGACGCAGACCGCCAAGCGAAGGACTTTGCGTTTTGTATCATTGTTTGTAAGATGTTTTACGTAAGATTATAGACACAATTGTTATGCTAATTGTGTCGAATTTATTTTACTGGTGCTTGGGTTTTAGTTTTTGACCCATGTATAAGTCGAGGGCGATTTTTTGGACTGATTTTTAGGTCGTGCAAGGTCGACTTATACACGGGTAAATACGGTAAATACTGCTCTGTGATGTAAATAAAGAGTTTTTTTTAAAAATACCAGTGTCATTACTGGGGGTGGGTTTTCTTTTTTAAAAAATTCTCGAGTCTAGGCAGGGGGGTTTTGGGAAAAAAATATTTTTTAAAAGGAAGAGGCGGAGCCGCGGGAAAATGGGGGTTTATGGGTCCCTCGCCCACCCAAAGGGTTCCTTAACAATATTTTTTAATAAACTGTTTAAGTTTAAGATTTAAAAAAAGTTGATGTAAAAAGTTAATAATTAATAAGTTTAATTAATAAGTTTAATTAGTTAATAAGTTTAATAATTTAAAAGTTTAATAATTTAAAAGTTTAATAATGTTTAAAAAGTTAAAAGTTTATAAATTTAAAAAGTTGTTTAAAAAGTTAAAAAGTTATAAAGTTAAAAATTTTATAAATTAAAAAAAGTTTATAAATTTAAAAAGTTTATAAAGTTAAAAAAGTTTATAAGTTTATAAAGTTAAAAAGTTTATAAAGTTTATAAAGTTAAAAAGTTTATAAAGTTTATAAAGTTAAAAAGTTTATAAGTTTATAAATTTAAAAAGTTTATAAGTTTATAAAGTTAAAAAGTTTATAAGTTTATAAAGTTAAAAAGTTTATAAAGTTTATAAAGTTTATAAAGTTTATAAATTTAAAAAGTTTATAAGTTTATAAAGTTTATAAATTTAAAAAGTTTATAAGTTTATAAAGTTTATAAATTTAAAAAGTTTATAAGTTTATAAGTTATACAATCACAAATCAATAAAATTCATCAATTATTACCTATCCTTTGACTGGACCTTCCCTTCGACAAATTTTCAAGATGGCTTCCCTCTTCAAGCGATTTGGTTGGTTCAATCTTCTTCTTCAACAAAATTCAAGATGGCTTCCGACTATAGAAAATAAAAATACAAATCAGTACACATTTTTAAAACGAGATACTAACCTCACGACACTAAACCTTCCCACACAACACATCATCCATCCTCCATCTTCTTACTTCAATTCTTCTTTCTTCAAACTTCTTTCTTCACAAATGCTTCTTTCTTCTTTCTTCTTACTTGCTTGTCCTTTGCTTGTGCTTGTGCTTGCTCTCGAGGTGAACTGACTTGGACTGGGCTGCGTACCTGATTATATTTATTTCTCGGACCAATCACAGACCAAAACCCCCCAAACCAATCAGAATCAAACATGTAATAGTTAAAAAATAAAGACCAATCACACGATAAAACGTCACGACACACCCAATCACGTGTTTAAAATGATATTTATTTACTCCTCTTTTACGTAGTTCATCAAATTAAAGTGATCGTTAATCTCTTTAAACAGTTTTTCCGTTTCCGCCAGGCGACCTTTTACGAACTCGTTTTCCAGTCTCACTCGTTCGGCATCCATCTCCAGGCACTTTATCTTGTCCGCGAGCATTTTATTGGTTCCCTTCAGGGCCCTCACGGCCTTTCTCTTTTCGGCCCTCCTGTCCAGAATCCTCTTTCGCTCCAATACTAACAGGGCGGTCTTTCTGGGATAACCCATCAATAATTCCACCAATTTTCTGACGTCGACGACGTACAGGAAGGAATTTGAAAATCTCTCAAATATGGGATGTTCCTCTCTCTGGGTGGGTCGTCTACCCTTTCTCCCCGCGTAGTACTCCCTCCTAAAGTCTCTGGCTTCGCGCTCGGAAAAAGACATGTTTACTCCTCGGGTTCTGATTGTAAATGATTATGAAATGTTTAAAACGGTCCCACCTTTATACAAATCTGGTCCATTCATGTGTCCTTTTCACGAGCCTCGTTATAAAGTTTCAACTACTCAAATATCAATTCTTCGTTTCTCTTGGTGACGCGTCTCAATTCTTCGATAAGGTAACGCGTGGTGACATCCTTTTGTTTTCCAAGCCTCTTTCTCTCTATTCTCTTTTTACGTCTCATGACGGGTTCAAACACGTTCAGAGGTTTACCTCTAAATAGATCTCGTAAGATGCCCTCGGGTACGTTAAACAGGAACTCGTCAGAGTAATCCATCCCGGGACAAATGATAAACTCGAATGAAATACCCCAATCTATATAACACACGGCCCGGCCCAACCCACAAAACGATCACGTTATACATTGACCAGCCCACAAAACGATCACGTTATACATTTTTGACCCGTGACCCCACCCAACAAATGATCACGTTATAAAATCGTTTAACACGTTTTATTCACGTTAAAAATCTAATTCGGTTACATCTAATTGGGGAAAATACTTGTCACATTCTCTCATCAACTTTTGTTCGGTATCTTCCGGGTCAAATATTTCGGGTAAATACGATTGGAACACGTCGGTTTCGCGTTCACATCTCTTAATTTCATTCAATGTCATTTCTTCTTGAATTATTTCGTCACCACCAGTCAGATTGATTTCTAAATCATCCAAACATTGGTTTCCTAACACTCTCACGACCTTGGATTGACTCATGCCGATCATTTCGTCGTGCATTCTGATGACGAGATCGGTCAAGTTTCTTTTCTGGGTTTCCTCTCCTGTCAATCTCTCAGTCAACATCTCGTTATCCCTCTCAACAGCTTCCCTTTTCGACTTTTCTTTTGACAGTTTGTCTTTCAGACACTCGATCTCATTCTGGAGGTCACGGACTTTGATTTCCAGGTGATACACCCACGTCCTCTTCCTCTTTCTGGTATTTTGTGACGCGTTACATCTCTTCCACCTTCGGATCTCAGTCAACTTGGATTCCCGATCCGCATCATCTTTCAACAACGCCCTGACTTCTATCATCCTCTTACCAAGCCAAAAGTCTCTCTGCTCTTGAAATTCCATTCTATTTTGAGATCTGTATGGTCTGGATTCTGAGTTTGTATGAATATTCATCAGATGTGAGACTGTTTAAGTAAAACCACAGCACCAATCACGGCGCCCGACACGTACAGGAAATATCGAATGTTGGGTGTGGACGAGAAGTGACAGGTGGTAAACAAAAAAACCCCGATTTTTTATACACCCACGTTCATTTTTAAATATTCACCCACAAATCACATGTCATTTTCACCCACAAATCACATGTAATTTTTATATACCAGACAAAGATTCACGGGTAATTTTATAAGACAAAGATTCATGGGTAATTTTTATATACCCGACAAAGATTCATGGGTAATTTTTATAAGACAAAGATTCACGGGTAATTTTTATAAGACAAAGATTCACGGGTAATTTTTATATATTCACGGGCACCCCAGACCCCACAGACGTGTCATTTTATATACCCGACAAACAATGGGGTGGTGGTGTGTGATGTGTAGTGTGTAGTGTGAAATGGGTTGGTGTGTCGGTGTGTGTGTTTATATATTATGTGACTGGGTACATTCCCCCTCTTGACACCGTGACTACACAAATGTATATCAAGTTCAAATCACCTTTATTTTCACAAAATCTAAAAAATATATCTATCGTAAATTCGTCCGTTCATCACGTATGAAGTGACATTATTTCCCGTTTCATAAAATTGAAACCAACAGTTTTTGGACCTAAACAATCCTTCATTAAACATGCTCTTACAATCCTCGTCAAACATGTCACGTCCGTAACGCAATTTCACGATGCGTATTTTATTTAAATTGGAATCAGACACGACCTCTAAAAATCGAGGGGTCACTACGTTAGAAAATACTTCTAAAGTTTCTAAGAATTCATTGTTCTTCATGATATCGATCACTCCTTCATCGGTCACGCGTTCAGAAAGGCATTCGAACCTCTCGAGACGGTGAAGGCCCACGGCCAGGTTGTGCAATCCGTCGTCCGTCAGGTGTCTGCAATCGTTCAAGTATAACTCTTCTAGATCCTTCAATTGACAGGCGATCGTCACGGTGGAAATGTCGGTCAAGAGGTGACATTTGCCGGCGTCCAGACTTCTCGCTCGCACGCTATATTGTAACATCAGTCCCAGGTCTTCGTCCGTCACGGTCTCCCCCAACACGAGATTTTTCGGTTCCGGTCGCTTGTCGATGTATCTGGGCGGTTCGACCAGGGGGGTGGCGGGACGTTTTTTGTCAGGAATGTCCTTCAACCAATCGCTGACCATGATGGACCTCTTTTTGGGCTTTTTGGGTGGTTCGGAGGGTCCGGGTGTGTCTTCGGCGTATACGTACTCCCCCTCCATGGTGTAACCCGCGTCGTAACCTTTGGTGTCGCTACTATAACCGGACACTTGTCCCTTTCCCCAATCGTCTTTGTCGTCTTCTTCGGGGGTGCTGGTGGGAGAGCTGGCGGGCGAGTACGGTAAATGACAACTCAACCCGGCCAGCCTCATGGTACCGGATGTGGGAGTCTGGTCCGGGTCATTTAAGAACAATTCCAATTCCAATCTCTGTCTCTTGGTGTTCGGTTCCGATTCGTCGGTCATCTTTCTCTTGTTACACTTACAATTACAATTACAAGCCATCTTCGAGTTTCTGGTTTGGAATGGGCTCCGAGTGGATGTGCGTCCCCTTTTATCCCCTCAAACTGTAACGTGAGCGTCGATTTACGTAATAGACGAGAACCAATCAGGATCTTGGGCGTGTAATCACGTCACCGACCATCCACCAATCAGGAGCCGATAAAACGTATAAAAGTGGGTGACCGGTTCGAAAATTCGTTCATAAGTCGCTGGGATGGCCACGGTACAAGACAAGATCATGTTCAAAGCCAGGGAAAAGGCCGAATCGAACTTGAAAATGGTCTTCAGAGAGTTAAATGCGACTTGGAGAGAAGAAAAGATGGCGCTGTTGGAGGAGAACAGAGAGTTGAAAGAACTCTTAAAAATGAACACGGAAATTTATTGTAACCGGGGATTTGAAGATGATTAAAATAAAATGTAAAATTTTGGTATTTAAAATAAAATGTAAAATTTTGGTTTGGTGTCGATTTTTCCGTGTAGGGGTCAAGTGGTATTTTTTTGTTTCCTGTCAGACTCTCACGGTCTCTTCGTTGTCAGACATGTTTACTCTTTGGGGAACAGTGTTAAGTGACTAGAGATGAGAGAGACCACCCTTTTATACAATTTTTTGAACAAGATTTTATTAAAATCTAAATTTTACACCTTTTATAACCATCGAGGATAGTTCTGTTATGCCCGATGTTTTTAAAACTAAATATAAAATAATGGTTTTCGTCCAACTCGGTATCGCTGTTCACCAGATCTCTCACTATCTTGTTCACCTTTGTACCGTAAAAAGCGAGGGGTTTGACCAATTTGTAATCTACCGTCTTTTCGTCGTACATGTAGGCGTATAAGACGATGAAACAATTCAAATAATGTAGGTTTAAAAACTGTTTGTGTAACCCATAATCGAACATCTCTCTTCTATCCTCGTATTCATAATAAAATCCCATGTTGGTGACGAGATATTTTCCTTCATAGAGTACCTCCGTGGGGGAGTGTACGTGTATCTGTTTGTTTATACCGATGCTCCTTTTTAAAGATTTGATGAGAGATTGTGTGATGGTCGTTTTTTTCAGTTTGAATTTTGGGACCGTAACTTCCAAAGGTTTCGATTTCTTAAAACCAGACATGTCGCCTCTGAGATCGTGGATCAAATGAATTAAAATCCAAAAAATAAAATACTTTTATGGGTTTCGATCTTTTAAAAAAAAAATCCCCGTTTAAGTTCTAGTCTCGCGATGGGTTTTTTATAGTTTTAAAAAATCTTTTTGCTTGGTAAAAAATCAAAAACCTACCAATTTTACCTCCAAACTCACAATAAAAGGAGAGCCTCCACCACTCTGGAGTCACAACCGATCCGAACAGCAAAGAAGAAACATGTCTGGAACAGAGGAACTATTAAAGTATGGATTGAGCGACGATGAGATCGTGGAGAACGATCTGAGTTTTGTCTCTGAAAAAAAGAAAAAGAAGAAGAAGCGACGAGGCTCGTACGAAAAAGATTCAAAGACCGAAAAAAAATATGACGGAGAAGAAAGTGTCAAGGCCGAAAAGAGATCTAGAGACAAGGTCGATGGGGAAGAAATTAAGTTGGAAAAAAAAAGTAAAAAGAGAAAGAGAGATAAGGATACGTTTGAGGTCGAAGAGGAGCAAGTCGATGACAATTTTTTGTTAAATTTGGAAGTGGAAAAGGAGGAGGAAGAATCGAAGCCCAAAAAGAAAAAGCCTACAAAATTGAAGGACGAAGATAAATATGTTCATTATAAATCTTACTACGACAAATTTTCACAGATTAAAAACAAAGAAGAGTTTTTACAGGCGGTCAAGGACGAGATCTTAAAATGTACCCTTCAAAAAAATGATCACGTTCAATATTTGAAACAGATTTTGGTCGGTGGAAAAGAATTGTTGAATTTTAAAAATTACAAGATGATGTTAAAAAAGATACAGAGGATCGAAAATGCGGCTTTGATATTCTTTCCCAATTACAATCTGAGACAAATGGAGCAGACTTTTGCTCACCGCATTTTTATGAATGCGACCGACAAGAAGTTTTTGAAGTACATTGCCATCGTCGAAGCTTTTGGTAATTTGTCCAAAGTGTTTTATAACGACGACAAACACTCGGTGGATTTGACTAAACCGACTATATACGAAAAGAAAATTCTCTTACAAGAGGAAAAGATTTTATCGTTTTTGGAGTTTTGGAGGACGGTAAAATCAGAGGCTGGGTTTATTAGTAGTAACAGTAAAGCTGAAGCCATCGACGAGTCTTACAAAAAATACCTAAACAAAGTCAAGGAATCGAAATTTACTTGGGATGATTGGGTGATGTTGTTTGACGACGTGATGGCCGATTACGGAGTGGGGATGGAGGATAATCAATCTGGTGATTATGTCTTGATTTCCCTCGACAATGATATTTATTTTCACGCTTCCATGCTGTTTAAAGACGATCCACAACTGACTCAATATGTGGTGATCGGGTCGGATTCGGAATATCGTACACCCTTGAAACGAGAATGGTTTCAAAAGTACGAAGAGTGGCAGAGGTTGATCAAGGGGGAATGACTTTTTTTGAATTTTTTATAATTGTGTGATTGATAAAGGTGAATAAATGAATTTTTATAAATGTATGTTTTTGTGTTTGTCATTGGATTTTTTTCTGTGATACGGGGTATCGTCATCCCACCCTCTTATGAATACGACCACAGGAGGGAATTTATGGTTAAGGTGAATTGTTTTTCCGACGGTCCCTTCGAATTTAGTCCACAAGATTCTTTTTTCATAAGATGCTTTTGGAATCCTAGAATAATAAAATTACGTTATATGTACTTTGGGTTTTATCAAAATTATTTTCCCGGAATGTTTGTCTACATGGGCCGTTGTAACGAATTTACCGCTGGATCGGATAGAATCGTTTGGAACCACGTTCCAAAATATGAAAATTCTTTTTACATGATGAGATTGGAATTTTCGGACGGTACGAGGGCTATGGGAACCTTTTTTGTACAAAAGATCAACTACATACTCCCTCCCAAGACGGTTCGACTCGACCCGATCATAAAATGTATAAAATATGTCTTATCTACCGGGAGAGCGATGGAAATAATGAACACTTGTGATAACGTCGAGATCACCAGTGTGATTTACGAATCGATGACTTCTTACGGAAAAATAATACCGATAGACGTGGTCACCAAAGGGAACAAGAACAACGGGGCGATTTATTTCTTTTCACAAAAAGCCTTGGATTTTATCCACACACAAAAAAAGGATTGGTCCATGATAAAGAGAAGGATGATCATCCAAGACACAAAGAGTCTCAAACAGTTAGAATTAAACATTTTGATAAGCGGTCCGGAATGGGTGGTTCGAGCTTATGTTCTGAGTGGCGTGATCGACGATTTTCGTAAAAAGTTTCCGAATCTGGTTTACGGATTCGTCTACGGAGGTTACGTTTACGGAGCGATCGAAGAGACCAGAGACGCCCCATGGCCCTCGGTCGACGATCTGAGGAAACAAAATTGGTGGTCCGTGTCCAAGAGGGGGATCGGACCCTATTCGCCGTTTCGTCTGATATCCGTCGACGATCACAGGGTGGTACCTTCTCTGACCCATCCGGACATCTACGGGTACGAGATAAAAGGGGATAGTTACTGTAAGAGGACTTTCCTAAAAGGGAACCTACCGACCGTTTTTACAAATCCCTCGACCACCACCACCACCACCACCACCACCACAGCAAGACCGGCCGTCACCCTCCTCCCTTCCTGGCAATGTCACGGGTACGAGAACGTCGACATTCCGGAGATCGTGTCCAACCATCTCACCGTGATAAAGACCAAAGGTGATTTCGTCTTTGACGTACAAATAAAGATAGACGTAAAAACATCTGGATCCACAAATAATTGGAATTGGTATCTCGTAGAACTATTTCCAAAAAACCTTTACAGGGCGGTGATCGATTATTACAGATTAAACGACGGTAACATGTTTCTTCACAAAGGTTTTAACATCACAGAAGAACCTCACCGATTAAAATCGTATTTTTCCAAGATCGGTCTAAAAGAGGGTTGGATAGAAATCACGAGAGAAGATTTATTTTACAATAACGGTTCCACGAGACCTTTTTTATCTCAGGTAGATTGGTCTTTTAGACAATTTCTTCCAGATCAAAACATTTCTTTACCGATATTAAAAGAGACCGATTTCATAATAAGGAATAAACTTTCCGACGACTGTAACGTGACGACCTACAAAAGAGAAAAGATGAAAAAATTGAGAGCCGTGGAAATTACCGAGTCTAGTTCAAAAAGTTCCATCACCGCGGGTTCGAGTATATTCTTGTTTTGTGCATTTTTAGTCTCCGTTCGTCCTATATAAACGCGACCTTCGCGCTTAAGGTCCATAAGACACAAACAGTAAGCAACTACAGAACAAAGGACCATGGCTTCCCTCCGAGATCTCGAAAGTACACCTTCACATCACAGAAGTTTTACACCGAGACCCGATCTTTTAGGACTGAGTTTATTCAGTTCACCACCCCAACAACAGCCACCACTTTTTCCACAACCACCACCACCACCGGCCCCGCTCCCACCCAAATCAAGCTCGTTTCAACAATACGAGACCGAACAAGCATTGTGGGAAGAGTTTGGAAATTCTGATAAACCGGTAAAGATGCAACCGACTTTTGACGAGAAAAGGTCCCTGGTTGATAAGATACAAGAGGCATTGGGGGCTTTTCGGTTTTTGTGTGGCAATCAAAAGGAAACTCACCAGATGAACACCCTGTCCAATATACAGACTTTGAAATCGTTCCTGGTATCCGTCGGTTCTCAAGTGGAGAAGCTGATAAGCTCGACTGGCGAGAGGGAACAAAAACTAAATGATGTCATAAAAGGATTGGAGAAGGAAAACGCGAGATTGAGCGAAAAGTTGGTCACGGAATCTAAGACGAAGAGTCGGTTGATCAACCTGTCACAAAAGAAAGAGGATGAGAAGGCGAAGTTGGAGCTGAAGTTTGACGAAGTAAAGAATGACGAGCTGTGTAAGCTGAGGCTGGAGATGGAAGGCCATCACGAGGAGGAAGTGAAGAAGTTAAAGGAAGAATTGATAAAGGTCAGAAAAGCTCATAACGAACTTACCAGATCCAGGAAGAGGTACGATGAAGTAAATTTTACCAAGATGGAAGAGGAAATCTCCAAGATCCTCAAGACCGAAATCAAAAATTATTTTCATTCCAAAGAAAGGTTCCAATTTTATTATGGAGGAGATGTGACGTCAGATAAAAATCCTTTTCGTCGCAGGCTGGAATCGGTCGAGGATGAAGGTGTAAACTGATAGGTGAAAAGTTTAATAAAAGAAATTTGTAAGGAAAAAAGTTTTGTTTTTTCTTCTCTAAAACCCCCTCTAAAAAACCAAACCCCCCTCTAAAAACCAAAACCCCCTCTAAATAAATGTTTAGACTCTAATTTTTTTTCAAACCCCCATTACCCCCTTATAAGACAGAATTCACCTCACAATCTTTTATTTGATTTGACGATCTGAGAAAAGAAAAAAATCAATTTGTTGTAGATTTTACACAGATCCGTAATGTTGTCATAATATCTACTATCGGAATTCCCGATTACGCTCATGTAACATTGAAAATTTCCATGAGTCAGATTCAAAAAAAATTTTACACCAAAATAATCAAATCTAAAATACAAGAATTTATTTTCCGAATAGTCCAAGATCTTTCCTCGTTTGTCACCTTTTTCTTCTTCCTTTTCTGTGACGAACGCATCCAAGTTGTCCAGTAAAATGTCAAAGATCTTTATCATCTCTTTCAACTGTCTGTGAATCTTCAAAAGTTTGGTACTCCTCCTCTTCAACGTGTACGGCGAGGGTCTATTCAATATCTTTCTGATGTCCTTCCGGTAGAGACCGATGTGAACTTTCAACACTTCTCCTTCGCCCTCCGGAACCCATCGAAACATCATATCCTTCTCTAATCCTTCTCGGAGATGGATTTTAAAATTACCAGTGACATCATCAAAAGGGTAAAGGTAAGTAAATAGTTCGACTTCTTCCCAGTCCTTTTTGGCTCTCAACAGCCCCTCCCGGACATCCTCACCGCTCCTGTACATGGCTCCGACTGCGTGACGACTTGCCCTGTCGACCCACTTATATACGGATAGACCACGTGATCTTTATAAAATTCACCCCAAACCAAGAAAATGTAACAAAACGTGAATTTGGTGGTCCAAAGATTTTGTCGTAAAACCAAAATTTGTCACACTTTTAAAATTCGGTTCATCATTAACTTATTATATAAAAACCTGTGATTGGTGGATTTTTAACATAAAAGTAAAATTTTTAATAAATTCGTTCTTTTTCATCTGGACGCGAGAGAGTAAACATCAAAAAATGTGGTGAGTATGGATTATTATATTTTTTTTAATTAATAACCGTTTATTAACATCTCATTTTTTTATCGAGATGGAAAAGGGGGCCTATCGGTGTAATTCTAGACACGGATGTAAAACGTGCCCCTTCATCAAAGGTGGACTCGATTCTTACACGTTTACGAGCACCGGGGAAAAGAGAAATATCAGACAACACGTGACCTGTTCTTCAAAGAACCTAATTTACCTGATCCATTGTAAGAGGTGCGGTAAACAGTACATCGGAGAGACCAAAAGGACCATCAGGGAACGTTTTGGTGAGCATAGAAGAGCCACGACAAAGAACAAGGGAACGATTTCAAAACATTTTAATTCACCACAACATTCTGTACAAGATTTAATTTTGATCCCGTTAGAAATTCAATCATCTCCAGACGCTCGCAAGAGAAAGGAGAGAGAATCTTATCTGATACAAAAAGGTAAAACACTCAAACCAGACGGTCTAAATGTACATTTTTAAAAATAATAACTAAAATGTGAATAAAATCGATCGGTATTCCAGTGTTTGTCGGCTGCTTCCATGAGTACTTTGGGAAAGAGTTTGTTCTGTTCCTTCCAAAACGGAGCCAACATGTGCTTGTGAAGGTAATCGTCGAGGGATAGGGGAAGTTTGCTCTCCCTCGAAAACCTAAAATTATCCGCAAATTCTAACATCTCCACTAAATTTGTCTTAAACAAATAAAAAAATATTTAGATTGTACGATCCACACGGGGACCTCTACTTCGATATTCTCCCTGTTACCAAAATTTATATAACTCTTATTATATCCGTCGTATCTTATCTTACAAGTTATGACGGCCATGGGGTTTTTCGACTCTAGGCCGTGAATTTTTTTATAAAAGTTTTGAACGTAATTTAACACGTCTCTAGGTTGTAAATCTATTCTAGAAGGAAACTCTTGATGCATACGAAACTTCGGATAGCGAAAAAATTCTCTCTGATCCTCATCTAATCTAAAATTGGTACTCTGTCAAGTGACATAATGTTCTTTTGGATCGTAAGTGTCCCATCTGATATTTTTGGAAACGGAAACCATCTTTATCTTGGGCGCAATCTCCCCGTACTCCAGTTTAAACGGTCTCACGTGGATGCAGGGCTTTGTGTTCAACGAGTGGTTTATGCTGGCCACCGGTATGATGTCTCGAGGGATGTACGTGTGGAAAAAATGACATCTGTAGCTCTCGAAGAAAGGTAACAAAAATTCGACCCCCTTCATTATCCCGTAGTTCGAAATGTGGATCATCTCGTCCTTCCAAGTGTCTTCGTCGTCGTAATCTTCAAAATCGTCCAGACCGGTCAGATCGTAAACGACCCTCTTATTTCGGTCAAAGCTCAACTCGTCTTCCCAATGATGACTCTTCGTCTCCACTTCTGGTACCAGATGGTCACAATTTCTCTTCAGAGACATCTTTCTCCACCGGCGTCTAGTGATTTCTGATTAAGACTTAGGACCGGACACGATTATATACCCGTGTCAAAAAAATCGGTAACGTTACATGTTCAAAAAATCGGCAACTGTGATTGGTCAAAAAATCGGTAACGTTACCGTCGCTCTGATTAGTCCATCCTGTCTCTCAAAATAAATAAAAGGAGCACACGGACCACGTTTTAGACATAAAAAAATGGAAATGGACCACACCGGAGAACCACGCGAGGAGTTAAAAATTTTCGACGATCTGTCAAATTTACTGACTGGCGAGAGAAAGGTATATCGTTAAATAAAAATTCGTCATTTATAAAATTTTACCCTAAAAATTTTTTTTATTTTTTTAACTCAAACACAAAGGACATAGAGTCGTCCTAAAAGAAAACGGTGTGTGATATCTAGTCGATTCGCTAAAACACCTGGTGAGAGAATTTCCAAAAGAAACAGAGTTTCAACTAATTTTGGACGTAGAAATCGACCATTACGACTTGAAGATGGTTTATTTCACCAAGATGATCGAAAAGCTCATCCCACAGTCTTTTAAAGACTATTTTAAGATCACTTCTGTCCAACTTGGGTATTATTATTTCCGTCTCCATCCTCAAAGAGATGATAGTATAGATTTTTTTGACGTACGTGTAAAAAGGGAGATGGATATATATTTCTTAAAGTATAATCGTTAAAAGAAAATAAAAAAATTGACTTTTATTTTTTGTTTCTACACACTAACTTCACAATGGGGAAATTTTTCTTTAAAGAGATTTACAGTCTCTTGAGAAACACTAAAGCAGTCGGTAATGTCTAGTGTCTCTAAACTAGGAAGCGAGCGACCCAGTTCCAACAGCTGTTCGTCACTACTAATGATGCTCGTGAACGAAATATCCAAATTCCACAAGCAGTCTAGATAACAATAACAAGACTTTAGACCTTCGTACGTGATCTTACTACATCCGTTTAACGACAAGAACGAAAGTTCCAGATTATGACAGATCGTTCCAAGTCCCTCATCTGTAATATCCGCAAATCCAATACCCAGCGATCGGAAATCATCACCCGCATAATTCACGATGGCCCGGGTCGAGTTGTCGGTGATACCCGTTTCCGCACTATCGGAGTTGTGAACGATGAGTCGAGATAGTTTTTTACATCCGTTCATCACGGCACAGATTCCAGCGTCGCTCATTTCGCTAAATTTCAGAGACAAATCTTCGAGATGGGGTAGATGGCTGGCGATCGTGAATAAAGACACGTCCGTGTTCGCGCCGTTCGAAATGTTCAACCGTTCTAAATTCCGACACGATCGAACCAACTCACAAAGTCCAACATCCGTAATTCCTCCTTCCTCGTCACAAAAATCGATCACGAACGACTCTAAATTTTGACAGTTTTTCGCCAACGATACCAGACTTTTATCATTCAACAAGATCCGGTTATACCTCAATGTCAATTTTCGTAGTTTTCGACACCCACTCGATAAGATTTGAACCATCCGGTCTGTCAACACGTCGTTCGTACGTTGATCGTCTTCCACCAAACACTCGTACACGATCAATTTTTCGAGCTCGGGACATCCGGTCGAAATTACCCCAATGGTATTTTCCGTAAAGGCGATAGAATAAGCGTACAGGGTTTTTATCCCGTGGTTGCTAGACAACAGACCCGAAAGAGCCCGCTCGGAAATGTTCCTCAGGGGAATCGAAACCGTCTCCAACGCGGTGCAATTGTTCACCAGAGTCATAATGCCATCGTCCGTGATTAAATGACACCCGTTTAAATAGAGAGTTCTCAAGTTCAGACAATGCTCGGAAACGTGTCGTAACGCCCCGTCGTTCACACCCACACAATCTGTCAAATATACACTCGAGATGAGATTCGTCTTGTGTGGAATCAGTCGTGAGATCGTGTCCTCCACCACCTTCGGAGCGTGTTTCGGTCGCATACAAATCGTCCTCCATAGACTGGGATCGTAACAGAGCCTGTGCCATCTCGTGGACACTCTCGAGCATCGTACGAGGCGAGGATAGTCGAGGTAAAATAAAATTTGAATTACCACAGAATCCGGGAGAGATGTGAACGCCATCATGTCTTGGTGGTTCTATGATTTATTTTTATTTTTTTTGTCGTTTTTATCTCACTCGTGGGTTGGATTTCCTGTAACTTATCCCTTTTCTAACGTGATAAAAATGTTGGGGAAAAAAGTATATAAACACGCGCCGCTTTGTCATTTCACCACAACGACCAAGATGAACACCATCACACGAGAGAGTCTGATGAGAGAATTGTCCGACCTGGAGGCAAAGACCACAAAGGTAAAGACATGCACCCTTTCACAAATGTACGAAAAAATCCGTCAATAATCATTTTATTATCATTCTAGATCACATTTAAAGACTACGTGACGTCGGTCGTGGACGAACTCAGTCTAAGAAAAGTCGTCAGAGAGGTCATGGAGGCCGTGAAGACACGGAAAAGAGATGAAAGTGTATGTTTCAAGATTCACGTCATCGCTTCCCGTTCAGACAACAGAATCTACACACTTCCTGAATTTTTAATACACGAATTTCTACCCTCGTCATTACAGGAATATTTTGAAGAAGTGTATATATGTACCACAAGACTGTTTTACAAAGATACGAGGGAAATGTCAATCGATCAGATAAAACTCTGTACTCATAAACCTTGTTTATAAAAATAAAAATCGTAGTTGACATCAAATGTCCATTCGTTCATCATTTCTATCAAAGGCTTGTTGACGTTCTATAAAAAAAGTAAAAAAATAAACATTTTTGTAAATAAAAAA
The DNA here is from genome assembly GCA_947652115.1 of Blastomussa wellsi. NCBI lineage: Eukaryota > Metazoa > Cnidaria > Anthozoa > Scleractinia > Plerogyridae > Blastomussa > Blastomussa wellsi. The sequence goes on from OX393561.1 coordinate 24,866,612, forward strand.
AAATTAAAACCAAAATCTATTTACCTCCGCAATTTTACAAAAGCAATCTTTCAAACAATTCTTATGGACGTTCGTATCACAACACTCCGTCTTTTTCACCGTCAAATCCAACTCTTTCAAACAAACGTGACAAATTGTGTTTGATGGGTTTTGGTTGGCCAGTGTTCTCGATTTTTTCTCCATCCCGATCCGCGATCCAAGACCCGACTGACTCTCACGATCCCGAACCCCCTTTTTTTCATCCCAAGACTGACTCTCACGATCTCGACCCCCCCTTTATTCATCCCTCCAACGACTGACTCTCACGATCTCGAACCCCCTTTTTATTCATCCCACCCTTAATTTATATATAAACAAATAAAAAGAGACTTTTTAATACTTTTCAATTTTTTTTATTAATCAAAAACTTTTTACATATATCAAAAAATTTACATATTTACAAATCATCAACCATATTTTCACAAAAATCTTTTAAAAACTTTCCGGCTCTTCCCATCTCATCCTCATCATCAACAACTTCACCCACCTCATCCTCATCATCACCCTCCTCCTCCTCATCATCGACAATTTCACCCTCCTCAACCTCTTCGTCTTTTTCCTCTTCATCCTCAACCTCTTCGTCTTTTTCCTCCTCAACCTCAACCGGATTCAAGTAAATGGGCACATCCACCTCCACATCGACCGGGACCACTTCTTTCAACGCGTACGCCTGTAATTCCTCACTAGACTTTTCAACGAGCATCACATCCTTTCCGTTCACATTTATCACTGGACCATCGTCGGGACCATTAATGTCATCCAATACACCGCTGTGCATCAAAACCTTTTCTATAAAATTTCTCTTACTTTTCCCCTCATAAGCAGAAACGTGAAAAAGATTTTGTTGATCGTGCATCTGCTTAATCACCTTTTTGGTGGGTTGGTCTATGTACGCCGACAATACATCACAAAGAAGAATCGTCACGGCCCTGCATATGACCCTATTTTCATCACCTTCCATCACATTCGCGAGATCACCTTCCCAATCCGAGTTATAAAAATAAGAAACTAATTGCCTGTAAAATTCAAATACAGAATTCCTCAAAGCTTCAGATTGTTGTCCCGTGCTCACGAGAACACATTTTAGACCTTCGAGTTCGTTTTGTAACTCGATGTGTTTTTCTCTTTCCAACCGCAAATCCCTCTTTAGAGTATCTAAATAGTTAACAGCTTCGTTCAATTCACTATTTTCAGATTCCAGACTGGCAATCTTAGCTTTTAAAATAAACTGATCTTTGTTTGATTTTCTGCCTTCTTCCAATTTCACCGTTAGTTCCTCGTTCTGAGTTTTCAAATTCGTCACATTAACTGTTAGCTCGTTATTTTCCTTTTTTAAACTTAACATTTTTTCTCTAACATCCTTTAACTCTTTAAAGTAGTCCGTCTTCTGAGACTTTTCTGCTACAAGGCCTGTGGTGGGTTGGTCCGTCTTCTTCTTTCCCTCACCGCTCTTCTTGGGTATCTTGTAAGGTCTGGGGTCTTTGTTGTTACAGACTTCGCCAATCTTTCTCTTCAATTTGGAAACTGTAATAAAAAAAAGAAAAGATGAGAACACGTGATAAAAAAAGATCAAAACCCCTTTTATCATGATACTTACATTGATCCATTTTCTTCAAAGATCTTTTTTAAAATACTTCTTTTTCTTCTGAGATACAACTGATTGTGTGTGAAAAAAAGGTAAAAAGCTCCCCTTTTAAATGTGGTACAAACTATGCCCAGTCTTTCTCAAACTCATTTAAGGTAACGTGATAAAAATGTTATCACGTTATAAAAAGGTATCATATCACAGTTTTATAACGTTACAAAAATGTTTGATACGTTATAAAAAGGTATTATATCACAATTTTATAACGTTACAAAAATGTTTGATACGTTACAGGAAGTTGTGTACGCACATTTGAGTATTATAAATTTTATGTGCGGTGGTGAAAATTTCACTTCGAATCGAGCAGCCGAGATGAAAGTATCAAAAGAACAAAAGAAGGCACCAGTTAAAAAACCAAGGAACAAGAAATCTGTCTTGACGGTCTTGAAGAGAGTCAAGAGTTTTCTAACGAGGTGAGAATCTTTTAATATCGTATACACATTTATATTATACATTTTTTCACCTCCATCCATCCATCTTTCTTTTATCTCATCCCTCCCCAGACAAAAGGGAAAGATCGACTTCGACGCCGATTTTCTCACCCTCTGCCTCGGTGGAAATGGTGGTGTGACCGGCCGGTTTTTTCCCGTCACCGTGCCGCTGGGCTCCGAAGGGTGGAAGAGGACGATAAAGGGTGGCGTGGACCAAGACGGGAGGGGTGAATTTACGTTGTGCGAACCGTTAGAGGGCGATTTTTTGTTGAAGGAGGTGGACGGAGAGGAACGATATTCTGTCGTCGATCCTCGAGAGTCGGGCGAAGGGACCGAGGAAGAGGAGGAGGCACCGAGAGTGGTTCGTTCGGACGTGGAAGAGGAGGTGGCCGTCGAGCTCGGTCTCAGGGCTTGTGGAAATTACGTGTTTGAGGGCTCGAAGGGCGAGAGATTGATGATTTGTCCGGACGGGGGTAAGACGGTCGACCAGAATCGGATGAGAGACTTTGCCTCTCTGGATCGCCTGTTCGTGAGGGACGCCGACGGTCTGTTGTACTCTGGTTTCGTGTGTTGTTCCGATCCGGACGCCAAACCCAAGGTCTATCCGGCCTCGTGCGTGTTTCAGAGTTACGGGAGGGGAACCGTGCCCGTGTTTAGCAAGGACATGACGGATTTCGCCTTTGGTTCGCACCCAATCTACACGACCACGCCCCCCTCGTTTCCGCGATCGCTGAACGAAAAGGTCAAAGCGGAGTTTTTGAGACCGGACGCGGACGGTTACCTAAGGGCCTTGGAGGCGACTCGGACCGCGTTGCCTCCGACGCGGATGGAAAAGTGCGTCATGGGAGCCGCCAAGAGCGAAAAGGAAAAGGACGCTAGATACGACGCCACGAACGTGGGTCCCAATTCCGTCAAGTTGAACTTTGACAGACCCGATGTCGAGAACGAACTGAGGGCCATGGGAAACGTCGAGTTGTTCGGGTTTCTCGACGTGTTGGACGGGCTGGGTAAGCGTAGACAGGCGATTCCCACGGGAGAGTTTGGGTTTTGTGCAGTTCCACCCATCTTGGGAGGGAGTCTGTTGGTCGAGATTCCCGACTGTCCCGAGACCATCTGTTTCGATTGTGATGTCGAGAGGGTGGTCGGGGTGGCTTGGGAGAGGCTTTTGGGAGGGGAGACTTGTAACAGGGGATCGGAGGGGGTGCACTTGTGGCCTTTCAAGTTGAAAAATCCTTTGGAGGGGTGTGTGTTGGGCGAGGGTGGGGAGGTTTTTCGGACCGAGGATCGGATCGAGTTTGTGATGGAATACATGCCCGACGCGAGCGGGGGAGGGAAGAGAAAGTACAATTTGCCCTTTTCTCCCAACTGTCCCATCGGTCCCAAGTTGAACCGTTCGGTATACAACGCCTTTAGGTACCAGTTGGAGTTGATGTTGGAAGAGGATAAGCGGGACCCCGAGTGTAACAGGTGGTTTAAGAATGCAGTCAAGGATTGTCTGGGTCAGCAGAGCAAGATTCAGGTCACCAACATATTTACGGCCAATTCCTTTTTGAAATCTCCCCTCTCTTGCACCCAGATTCCCACCAACATTCCGAGGGATTTTGGGGACGTCAAGAGGGCGGCCCGGGGAGTGGTTTATGATTATCTCAGATTGCAGGAATTGAGTGGGATTTACGGGACCCGACTGGGTTTTGAACCGGGAGAGGTGTTGTTGAACCCGGCCATGTTGAACGCGGCGTTTTACGCCGAGGATAACAAGATGGAATCGTTGGGCCCTCACGTCGTGATGGTGATGGCGGCCATGTTGCTCGGCGAATTCAAGTACGTCGAGCACATGGTGGTCAACATGTGCAAGGCGGGGGTGAATGCCTGTCCCGCACCCAAGGGAAATGGGGATAAGATAAAGTGTTGGAGGGCCGCTTCGGATTACGTTACCTTTTTTAGGGAGGAGATGAGAAAGGGGGTGACGTACGTTCCCGACTCGGCCATGTTGCTCTGTTACGTCAAGAGCGTGTATCTAAAGGGAGAATTGAGTGCCGATCTGTTGGGGTGTCTTCGTAGTCTGTTTTCTCACATTTACGTTTTTTTCGTGTTGGGCCAAAAGCATCTCACGAGGCCGCTCGTGTTGGCCGCGCACCTCAGGTACGAGGGGGAACCCGTCGACCCCGAGTATAACTTGGATGGGAGGGTGGTCAGACAGATGGCTAGCATGTTTGACGTGTACTTTAAATCTTGTACGAAATTGATGTCTCTGTGTAATTCTGAGATGTATGTCAAACACATTACCAAGAAATGACTCTGTGATGTAAATAAATCGCGTGACTTGAACTTTGTAAATAAAGAGTTTTTTTTACCGTATTTACCCGTGTATTAGTCGACCTCGTGTATAAGTCGACCCCCTAACTTTGGGGCCAAAAACTAAGTTTTCTTCATTTTATTGGAAAACTTAAATATATTGTATTTCTTAGAATTATTGTTCAGGTAAGTACTATGGATAATATGAAACAATCACAGCAAGTTTCAATGTGAAGTTTTAATATTCTCGCATGTCCGCAATCGTTTTAACAACACATGTACATGTGGGCATTTTGTCCATATTGTTTGAAACAGGCTTACAAAATCAAACATACTAATTGCAGGCAAACCTTTCTAACTGTGGAAGTTGAAGAAGCAGCTTTAGCAGGCAAGCAAAACACCAAAGAAGGTCTTAAATCTTTGAGAACGAATCAACGATCGATAAACAGCGTGTTTAGAAAGCTTGGTAACCAAGCTACAAAATCGGTTGAGTATTGGTAACTGATGACTGCACGTGCTTACATCATGCCAGGTTACCAAGCAAGGAGTTCGAAGCGAGAAAGATGTTTTTCCTCAGCAGATTTACGGCTTTATTTTGCAGGAAATGTCAGTTGTTTATTCTGAAATTGTGCCAGGGAGTATCTTCAACCCTCAGGTCTACATAAAGCAGATAAATTTTAAAGCATTTAAACTTGAACTGCTAATTTAGACGCAGACCGCCAAGCGAAGGACTTTGCGTTTTGTATCATTGTTTGTAAGATGTTTTACGTAAGATTATAGACACAATTGTTATGCTAATTGTGTCGAATTTATTTTACTGGTGCTTGGGTTTTAGTTTTTGACCCATGTATAAGTCGAGGGCGATTTTTTGGACTGATTTTTAGGTCGTGCAAGGTCGACTTATACACGGGTAAATACGGTAAATACTGCTCTGTGATGTAAATAAAGAGTTTTTTTTAAAAATACCAGTGTCATTACTGGGGGTGGGTTTTCTTTTTTAAAAAATTCTCGAGTCTAGGCAGGGGGGTTTTGGGAAAAAAATATTTTTTAAAAGGAAGAGGCGGAGCCGCGGGAAAATGGGGGTTTATGGGTCCCTCGCCCACCCAAAGGGTTCCTTAACAATATTTTTTAATAAACTGTTTAAGTTTAAGATTTAAAAAAAGTTGATGTAAAAAGTTAATAATTAATAAGTTTAATTAATAAGTTTAATTAGTTAATAAGTTTAATAATTTAAAAGTTTAATAATTTAAAAGTTTAATAATGTTTAAAAAGTTAAAAGTTTATAAATTTAAAAAGTTGTTTAAAAAGTTAAAAAGTTATAAAGTTAAAAATTTTATAAATTAAAAAAAGTTTATAAATTTAAAAAGTTTATAAAGTTAAAAAAGTTTATAAGTTTATAAAGTTAAAAAGTTTATAAAGTTTATAAAGTTAAAAAGTTTATAAAGTTAAAAAGTTTATAAGTTTATAAATTTAAAAAGTTTATAAGTTTATAAAGTTAAAAAGTTTATAACTTTATAAAGTTAAAAAGTTTATAAAGTTTATAAAGTTTATAAAGTTTATAAATTTAAAAAGTTTATAAGTTTATAAAGTTTATAAATTAAAAAAGTTTATAAGTTTATAAAGTTTATAAATTTAAAAAGTTTATAAGTTTATAAGTTATACAATCACAAATCAATAAAATTCATCAATTATTACCTATCCTTTGACTGGACCTTCCCTTCGACAAATTTTCAAGATGGCTTCCCTCTTCAAGCGATTTGGTTGGTTCAATCTTCTTCTTCAACAAAATTCAAGATGGCTTCCGACTATAGAAAATAAAAATACAAATCAGTACACATTTTTAAAACGAGATACTAACCTCACGACACTAAACCTTCCCACACAACACATCATCCATCCTCCATCTTCTTACTTCAATTCTTCTTTCTTCAAACTTCTTTCTTCACAAATGCTTCTTTCTTCTTTCTTCTTACTTGCTTGTCCTTTGCTTGTGCTTGTGCTTGCTCTCGAGGTGAACTGACTTGGACTGGGCTGCGTACCTGATTATATTTATTTCTCGGACCAATCACAGACCAAAACCCCCCAAACCAATCAGAATCAAACATGTAATAGTTAAAAAATAAAGACCAATCACACGATAAAACGTCACGACACACCCAATCACGTGTTTAAAATGATATTTATTTACTCCTCTTTTACGTAGTTCATCAAATTAAAGTGATCGTTAATCTCTTTAAACAGTTTTTCCGTTTCCGCCAGGCGACCTTTTACGAACTCGTTTTCCAGTCTCACTCGTTCGGCATCCATCTCCAGGCACTTTATCTTGTCCGCGAGCATTTTATTGGTTCCCTTCAGGGCCCTCACGGCCTTTCTCTTTTCGGCCCTCCTGTCCAGAATCCTCTTTCGCTCCAATACTAACAGGGCGGTCTTTCTGGGATAACCCGTCAATAATTCCACCAATTTTCTGACGTCGACGACGTACAGGAAGGAATTTGAAAATCTCTCAAATATGGGATGTTCCTCTCTCTGGGTGGGTCGTCTACCCTTTCTCCCCGCGTAGTACTCCCTCCTAAAGTCTCTGGCTTCGCGCTCGGAAAAAGACATGTTTACTCCTCGGGTTCTGATTGTAAATGATTATGAAATGTTTAAAACGGTCCCACCTTTATACAAATCTGGTCCATTCATGTGTCCTTTTCACGAGCCTCGTTATAAAGTTTCAACTACTCAAATATCAATTCTTCGTTTCTCTTGGTGACGCGTCTCAATTCTTCGATAAGGTAACGCGTGGTGACATCCTTTTGTTTTCCAAGCCTCTTTCTCTCTATTCTCTTTTTACGTCTCATGACGGGTTCAAACACGTTCAGAGGTTTACCTCTAAATAGATCTCGTAAGATGCCCTCGGGTACGTTAAACAGGAACTCGTCAGAGTAATCCATCCCGGGACAAATGATAAACTCGAATGAAATACCCCAATCTATATAACACACGGCCCGGCCCAACCCACAAAACGATCACGTTATACATTGACCAGCCCACAAAACGATCACGTTATACATTTTTGACCCGTGACCCCACCCAACAAATGATCACGTTATAAAATCGTTTAACACGTTTTATTCACGTTAAAAATCTAATTCGGTTACATCTAATTGGGGAAAATACTTGTCACATTCTCTCATCAACTTTTGTTCGGTATCTTCCGGGTCAAATATTTCGGGTAAATACGATTGGAACACGTCGGTTTCGCGTTCACATCTCTTAATTTCATTCAATGTCATTTCTTCTTGAATTATTTCGTCACCACCAGTCAGATTGATTTCTAAATCATCCAAACATTGGTTTCCTAACACTCTCACGACCTTGGATTGACTCATGCCGATCATTTCGTCGTGCATTCTGATGACGAGATCGGTCAAGTTTCTTTTCTGGGTTTCCTCTCCTGTCAATCTCTCAGTCAACATCTCGTTATCCCTCTCAACAGCTTCCCTTTTCGACTTTTCTTTTGACAGTTTGTCTTTCAGACACTCGATCTCATTCTGGAGGTCACGGACTTTGATTTCCAGGTGATACACCCACGTCCTCTTCCTCTTTCTGGTATTTTGTGACGCGTTACATCTCTTCCACCTTCGGATCTCAGTCAACTTGGATTCCCGATCCGCGTCATCTTTCAACAACGCCCTGACTTCTATCATCCTCTTACCAAGCCAAAAGTCTCTCTGCTCTTGAAATTCCATTCTATTTTGAGATCTGTATGGTCTGGATTCTGAGTTTGTATGAATATTCATCAGATGTGAGACTGTTTAAGTAAAACCACAACACCAATCACGGCGCCCGACACGTACAGGAAATATCGAATGTTGGGTGTGGACGAGAAGTGACAGGTGGTAAACAAAAAAACCCCGATTTTTTATACCCACATTCATTTTTAAATATTCACCCACAAATCACATGTCATTTTCACCCACAA
>OX393561.1:24875188-24935188 GCA_947652115.1 Blastomussa wellsi
TACATGGGCCGTTGTAACGAATTTACCGCTGGATCGGATAGAATCGTTTGGAACCACGTTCCAAAATATGAAAATTCTTTTTACATGATGAGATTGGAATTTTCGGACGGTACGAGGGCTATGGGAACCTTTTTTGTACAAAAGATCAACTACATACTCCCTCCCAAGACGGTTCGACTCGACCCGATCATAAAATGTATAAAATATGTCTTATCTACCGGGAGAGCGATGGAAATAATGAACACTTGTGATAACGTCGAGATCACCAGTGTGATTTACGAATCGATGACTTCTTACGGAAAAATAATACCGATAGACGTGGTCACCAAAGGGAACAAGAACAACGGGGCGATTTATTTCTTTTCACAAAAAGCCTTGGATTTTATCCACACACAAAAAAAGGATTGGTCCATGATAAAGAGAAGGATGATCATCCAAGACACAAAGAGTCTCAAACAGTTAGAATTAAACATTTTGATAAGCGGTCCGGAATGGGTGGTTCGAGCTTATGTTCTGAGTGGCGTGATCGACGATTTTCGTAAAAAGTTTCCGAATCTGGTTTACGGATTCGTCTACGGAGGTTACGTTTACGGAGCGATCGAAGAGACCAGAGACGCCCCATGGCCCTCGGTCGACGATCTGAGGAAACAAAATTGGTGGTCCGTGTCCAAGAGGGGGATCGGACCCTATTCGCCGTTTCGTCTGATATCCGTCGACGATCACAGGGTGGTACCTTCTCTGACCCATCCGGACATCTACGGGTACGAGATAAAAGGGGATAGTTACTGTAAGAGGACTTTCCTAAAAGGGAACCTACCGACCGTTTTTACAAATCCCTCGACCACCACCACCACAGCAAGACCGGCCGTCACCCTCCTCCCTTCCTGGCAATGTCACGGGTACGAGAACGTCGACATTCCGGAGATCGTGTCCAACCATCTCACCGTGATAAAGACCAAAGGTGATTTCGTCTTTGACGTACAAATAAAGATAGACGTAAAAACATCTGGATCCACAAATAATTGGAATTGGTATCTCGTAGAACTATTTCCAAAAAACCTTTACAGGGCGGTGATCGATTATTACAGATTAAACGACGGTAACATGTTTCTTCACAAAGGTTTTAACATCACAGAAGAACCTCACCGATTAAAATCGTATTTTTCCAAGATCGGTCTAAAAGAGGGTTGGATAGAAATCACGAGAGAAGATTTATTTTACAATAACGGTTCCACGAGACCTTTTTTATCTCAGGTAGATTGGTCTTTTAGACAATTTCTTCCAGATCAAAACATTTCTTTACCGATATTAAAAGAGACCGATTTCATAATAACGAATAAACTTTCCGACGACTGTAACGTGACGACCTACAAAAGAGAAAAGATGAAAAAATTGAGAGCCGTGGAAATTACCGAGTCTAGTTCAAAAAGTTCCATCACCGCGGGTTCGAGTATATTCTTGTTTTGTGCATTTTTAGTCTCCGTTCGTCCTATATAAACGCGACCTTCGCGCTTAAGGTCCATAAGACACAAACAGTAAGCAACTACAGAACAAAGGACCATGGCTTCCCTCCGAGATCTCGAAAGTACACCTTCACATCACAGAAGTTTTACACCGAGACCCGATCTTTTAGGACTGAGTTTATTCAGTTCACCACCCCAACAACAGCCACCACTTTTTCCACAACCACCACCACCACCGGCCCCGCTCCCACCCAAATCAAGCTCGTTTCAACAATACGAGACCGAACGAGCATTGTGGGAAGAGTTTGGAAATTCTGATAAACCGGTAAAGATGCAACCGACTTTTGACGAGAAAAGGTCCCTGGTTGATAAGATACAAGAGGCATTGGGGGCTTTTCGGTTTTTGTGTGGCAATCAAAAGGAAACTCACCAGATGAACACCCTGTCCAATATACAGACTTTGAAATCGTTCCTGGTATCCGTCGGTTCTCAAGTGGAGAAGCTGATAAGCTCGACTGGCGAGAGGGAACAAAAACTAAATGATGTCATAAAAGGATTGGAGAAGGAAAACGCGAGATTGAGCGAAAAGTTGGTCACGGAATCTAAGACGAAGAGTCGGTTGATCAACCTGTCACAAAAGAAAGAGGATGAGAAGGCGAAGTTGGAGCTGCTGAAGTTTGACGAAGTAAAGAATGACGAGCTGTGTAAGCTGAGGCTGGAGATGGAAGGCCATCACGAGGAGGAAGTGAAGAAGTTAAAGGAAGAATTGATAAAGGTCAGAAAAGCTCATAACGAACTTACCAGATCCAGGAAGAGGTACGATGAAGTAAATTTTACCAAGATGGAAGAGGAAATCTCCAAGATCCTCAAGACCGAAATCAAAAATTATTTTCATTCCAAAGAAAGGTTCCAATTTTATTATGGAGGAGATGTGACGTCAGATAAAAATCCTTTTCGTCGCAGGCTGGAATCGGTCGAGGATGAAGGTGGTGAAGATGTTTTTGTAAACTGATAGGTGAAAAGTTTAATAAAAGAAATTTGTAAGGAAAAAAGTTTTGTTTTTTCTTCTCTAAAACCCCCTCTAAAAAACCAAACCCCCCTCTAAAAACCAAAACCCCCTCTAAATAAATGTTTAGACTCTAATTTTTTTTCAAACCCCCATTACCCCCTTACAAGACAGAATTCACCTCACAATCTTTTATTTGATTTGACGATCTGAGAAAAGAAAAAAATCAATTTGTTGTAGATTTTACACAGATCCGTAATGTTGTCATAATATCTACTATCGGAATTCCCGATTACGCTCATGTAACATTGAAAATTTCCATGAGTCAGATTCAAAAAAAATTTTACACCAAAATAATCAAATCTAAAATACAAGAATTTATTTTCCGAATAGTCCAAGATCTTTCCTCGTTTGTCACCTTTTTCTTCTTCCTTTTCTGTGACGAACGCATCCAAGTTGTCCAGTAAAATGTCAAAGATCTTTATCATCTCTTTCAACTGTCTGTGAATCTTCAAAAGTTTGGTACTCCTCCTCTTCAACGTGTACGGCGAGGGTCTATTCAATATCTTTCTGATGTCCTTCCGGTAGAGACCGATGTGAACTTTCAACACTTCTCCTTCGCCCTCCGGAACCCATCGAAACATCATATCCTTCTCTAATCCTTCTCGGAGATGGATTTTAAAATTACCAGTGACATCATCAAAAGGGTAAAGGTAAGTAAATAGTTCGACTTCTTCCCAGTCCTTTTTGGCTCTCAACAGCCCCTCCCGGACATCCTCACCGCTCCTGTACATGGCTCCGACTGCGTGACGACTTGCCCTGTCGACCCACTTATATACGGATAGACCACGTGATCTTTATAAAATTCACCCCAAACCAAGAAAATGTAACAAAACGTGAATTTGGTGGTCCAAAGATTTTGTCGTAAAACCAAAATTTGTCACACTTTTAAAATTCGGTTCATCATTAACTTATTATATAAAAACCTGTGATTGGTGGATTTTTAACATAAAAGTAAAATTTTTAATAAATTCGTTCTTTTTCATCTGGACGCGAGAGAGTAAACATCAAAAAATGTGGTGAGTATGGATTATTATATTTTTTTTTAATTAATAACCGTTTATTAACATCTCATTTTTTTATCGAGATGGAAAAGGGGGCCTATCGGTGTAATTCTAGACACGGATGTAAAACGTGCCCCTTCATCAAAGGTGGACTCGATTCTTACACGTTTACGAGCACCGGGGAAAAGAGAAATATCAGACAACACGTGACCTGTTCTTCAAAGAACCTAATTTACCTGATCCATTGTAAGAGGTGCGGTAAACAGTACATCGGAGAGACCAAAAGGACCATCAGGGAACGTTTTGGTGAGCATAGAAGAGCCACGACAAAGAACAAGGGAACGATTTCAAAACATTTTAATTCACCACAACATTCTGTACAAGATTTAATTTTGATCCCGTTAGAAATTCAATCATCTCCAGACGCTCGCAAGAGAAAGGAGAGAGAATCTTATCTGATACAAAAAGGTAAAACACTCAAACCAGACGGTCTAAATGTACATTTTTAAAAATAATAACTAAAATGTGAATAAAATCGATCGGTATTCCAGTGTTTGTCGGCTGCTTCCATGAGTACTTTGGGAAAGAGTTTGTTCTGTTCCTTCCAAAACGGAGCCAACATGTGCTTGTGAAGGTAATCGTCGAGGGATAGGGGAAGTTTGCTCTCCCTCGAAAACCTAAAATTATCCGCAAATTCTAACATCTCCACTAAATTTGTCTTAAACAAATAAAAAAATATTTAGATTGTACGATCCACACGGGGACCTCTACTTCGATATTCTCCCTGTTACCAAAATTTATATAACTCTTATTATATCCGTCGTATCTTATCTTACAAGTTATGACGGCCATGGGGTTTTTCGACTCTAGGCCGTGAATTTTTTTATAAAAGTTTTGAACGTAATTTAACACGTCTCTAGGTTGTAAATCTATTCTAGAAGGAAACTCTTGATGCATACGAAACTTCGGATAGCGAAAAAATTCTCTCTGATCCTCATCTAATCTAAAATTGGTACTCTGTCAAGTGACATAATGTTCTTTTGGATCGTAAGTGTCCCATCTGATATTTTTGGAAACGGAAACCATCTTTATCTTGGGCGCAATCTCCCCGTACTCCAGTTTAAACGGTCTCACGTGGATGCAGGGCTTTGTGTTCAACGAGTGGTTTATGCTGGCCACCGGTATGATGTCTCGAGGGATGTACGTGTGGAAAAAATGACATCTGTAGCTCTCGAAGAAAGGTAACAAAAATTCGACCCCCTTCATTATCCCGTAGTTCGAAATGTGGATCATCTCGTCCTTCCAAGTGTCTTCGTCGTCGTAATCTTCAAAATCGTCCAGACCGGTCAGATCGTAAACGACCTTCTTATTTCGGTCAAAGCTCAACTCGTCTTCCCAATGATGACTCTTCGTCTCCACTTCTGGTACCAGATGGTCACAATTTCTCTTCAGAGACATCTTTCTCCACCGGCGTCTAGTGATTTCTGATTAAGACTTAGGACCGGACACGATTATATACCCGTGTCAAAAAAATCGGTAACGTTACATGTTCAAAAAATCGGCAACTGTGATTGGTCAAAAAATCGGTAACGTTACCGTCGCTCTGATTAGTCCATCCTGTCTCTCAAAATAAATAAAAGGAGCACACGGACCACGTTTTAGACATAAAAAAATGGAAATGGACCACACCGGAGAACCACGCGAGGAGTTAAAAATTTTCGACGATCTGTCAAATTTACTGACTGGCGAGAGAAAGGTATATCGTTAAATAAAAATTCGTCATTTATAAAATTTTACCCTAAAAATTTTTTTTATTTTTTTAACTCAAACACAAAGGACATAGAGTCGTCCTAAAAGAAAACGGTGTGTGATATCTAGTCGATTCGCTAAAACACCTGGTGAGAGAATTTCCAAAAGAAACAGAGTTTCAACTAATTTTGGACGTAGAAATCGACCATTACGACTTGAAGATGGTTTATTTCACCAAGATGATCGAAAAGCTCATCCCACAGTCTTTTAAAGACTATTTTAAGATCACTTCTGTCCAACTTGGGTATTATTATTTCCGTCTCCATCCTCAAAGAGATGATAGTATAGATTTTTTTGACGTACGTGTAAAAAGGGAGATGGATATATATTTCTTAAAGTATAATCGTTAAAAGAAAATAAAAAAATTGACTTTTATTTTTTGTTTCTACACACTAACTTCACAATGGGGAAATTTTTCTTTAAAGAGATTTACAGTCTCTTGAGAAACACTAAAGCAGTCGGTAATGTCTAGTGTCTCTAAACTAGGAAGCGAGCGACCCAGTTCCAACAGCTGTTTGTCACTACTAATGATGCTCGTGAACGAAATATCCAAATTCCACAAGCAGTCTAGATAACAATAACAAGACTTTAGACCTTCGTACGTGATCTTACTACATCCGTTTAACGACAAGAACGAAAGTTCCAGATTATGACAGATCGTTCCAAGTCCCTCATCTGTAATATCCGCAAATCCAATACCCAGCGATCGGAAATCATCACCCGCATAATTCACGATGGCCCGGGTCGAGTTGTCGGTGATACCCGTTTCCGCACTATCGGAGTTGTGAACGATGAGTCGAGATAGTTTTTTACATCCGTTCATCACGGCACAGATTCCAGCGTCGCTCATTTCGCTAAATTTCAGAGACAAATCTTCGAGATGGGGTAGATGGCTGGCGATCGTGAATAAAGACACGTCCGTGATCGCGCCGTTCGAAATGTTCAACCGTTCTAAATTCCGACACGATCGAACCAACTCACAAAGTCCAACATCCGTAATTCCTCCTTCCTCGTCACAAAAATCGATCACGAACGACTCTAAATTTTGACAGTTTTTCGCCAACGATACCAGACTTTTATCATTCAACAAGATCCGGTTATACCTCAATGTCAATTTTCGTAGTTTTCGACACCCACTCGATAAGATTTGAACCATCCGGTCTGTCAACACGTCGTTCGTACGTTGATCGTCTTCCACCAAACACTCGTACACGATCAATTTTTCGAGCTCGGGACATCCGGTCGAAATTACCCCAATGGTATTTTCCGTAAAGGCGATAGAATAAGCGTACAGGGTTTTTATCCCGTGGTTGCTAGACAACAGACCCGAAAGAGCCCGCTCGGAAATGTTCCTCAGGGGAATCGAAACCGTCTCCAACGCGGTGCAATTGTTCACCAGAGTCATAATGCCATCGTCCGTGATTAAATGACACCCGTTTAAATAGAGAGTTCTCAAGTTCAGACAATGCTCGGAAACGTGTCGTAACGCCCCGTCATTCACACCCACACAATCTGTCAAATATACACTCGAGATGAGATTCGTCTTGTGTGGAATCAGTCGTGAGATCGTGTCCTCCACCACCTTCGGAGCGTGTTTCGGTCGCATACAAATCGTCCTCCATAGACTGGGATCGTAACAGAGCCTGTGCCATCTCGTGGACACTCTCGAGCATCGTACGAGGCGAGGATAGTCGAGGTAAAATAAAATTTGAATTACCACAGAATCCGGGAGAGATGTGAACGCCATCATGTCTTGGTGGTTCTATGATTTATTTTTATTTTTTTTGTCGTTTTTATCTCACTCGTGGGTTGGATTTCCTGTAACTTATCCCTTTTCTAACGTGATAAAAATGTTGGGGAAAAAAGTACATAAACACGCGCCGCTTTGTCATTTCACCACAACGACCAAGATGAACACCATCACACGAGAGAGTCTGATGAGAGAATTGTCCGACCTGGAGGCAAAGACCACAAAGGTAAAGACATGCACCCTTTCACAAATGTACGAAAAAATCCGTCAATAATCATTTTATTATCATTCTAGATCACATTTAAAGACTACGTGACGTCGGTCGTGGACGAACTCAGTCTAAGAAAAGTCGTCAGAGAGGTCATGGAGGCCGTGAAGACACGGAAAAGAGATGAAAGTGTATGTTTCAAGATTCACGTCATCGCTTCCCGTTCAGACAACAGAATCTACACACTTCCTGAATTTTTAATACACGAATTTCTACCCTCGTCATTACAGGAATATTTTGAAGAAGTGTATATATGTACCACAAGACTGTTTTACAAAGATACGAGGGAAATGTCAATCGATCAGATAAAACTCTGTACTCATAAACCTTGTTTATAAAAATAAAAATCGTAGTTGACATCAAATGTCCATTCGTTCATCATTTCTATCAAAGGCTTGTTGACGTTCTATAAAAAAAGTAAAAAAATAAACATTTTTGTAAATAAAAAAAAATTAAAACCAAAATCTATTTACCTCCGCAATTTTACAAAAGCAATCTTTCAAACAATTCTTATGGACGTTCGTATCACAACACTCCGTCTTTTTCACCGTCAAATCCAACTCTTTCAAACAAACGTGACAAATTGTGTTTGATGGGTTTTGGTTGGCCAGTGTTCTCGATTTTTTCTCCATCCCGATCCGCGATCCAAGACCCGACTGACTCTCACGATCCCGAACCCCCTTTTTTCATCCCAAGACTGACTCTCACGATCTCGACCCCCCCTTTATTCATCCCTCCAACGACTGACTCTCACGATCTCGAACCCCCTTTTTATTCATCCCACCCTTAATTTATATATAAACAAATAAAAAGAGACTTTTTAATACTTTTCAATTTTTTTTATTAATCAAAAACTTTTTACATATATCAAAAAATTTACATATTTACAAATCATCAACCATATTTTCACAAAAATCTTTTAAAAACTTTCCGGCTCTTCCCATCTCATCCTCATCATCAACAACTTCACCCACCTCATCCTCATCATCACCCTCCTCCTCCTCATCATCGACAATTTCACCCTCCTCAACCTCTTCGTCTTTTTCCTCTTCATCCTCAACCTCTTCGTCTTTTTCCTCCTCAACCTCAACCGGATTCAAGTAAATGGGCACATCCACCTCCACATCGACCGGGACCACTTCTTTCAACGCGTACGCCTGTAATTCCTCACTAGACTTTTCAACGAGCATCACATCCTTTCCGTTCACATTTATCACTGGACCATCGTCGGGACCATTAATGTCATCCAATACACCGCTGTGCATCAAAACCTTTTCTATAAAATTTCTCTTACTTTTCCCCTCATAAGCAGAAACGTGAAAAAGATTTTGTTGATCGTGCATCTGCTTAATCACCTTTTTGGTGGGTTGGTCTATGTACGCCGACAATACATCACAAAGAAGAATCGTCACGGCCCTGCATATGACCCTATTTTCATCACCTTCCATCACATTCGCGAGATCACCTTCCCAATCCGAGTTATAAAAATAAGAAACTAATTGCCTGTAAAATTCAAATACAGAATTCCTCAAAGCTTCAGATTGTTGTCCCGTGCTCACGAGAACACATTTTAGACCTTCGAGTTCGTTTTGTAACTCGATGTGTTTTTCTCTTTCCAACCGCAAATCCCTCTTTAGAGTATCTAAATAGTTAACAGCTTCGTTCAATTCACTATTTTCAGATTCCAGACTGGCAATCTTAGCTTTTAAAATAAACTGATCTTTGTTTGATTTTCTGCCTTCTTCCAATTTCACCGTTAGTTCCTCGTTCTGAGTTTTCAAATTCGTCACATTAACTGTTAGCTCGTTATTTTCCTTTTTTAAACTTAACATTTTTTCTCTAACATCCTTTAACTCTTTAAAGTAGTCCGTCTTCTGAGACTTTTCTGCTACAAGGCCTGTGGTGGGTTGGTCCGTCTTCTTCTTTCCCTCACCGCTCTTCTTGGGTATCTTGTAAGGTCTGGGGTCTTTGTTGTTACAGACTTCGCCAATCTTTCTCTTCAATTTGGAAACTGTAATAAAAAAAAGAAAAGATGAGAACACGTGATAAAAAAAGATCAAAACCCCTTTTATCATGATACTTACATTGATCCATTTTCTTCAAAGATCTTTTTTAAAATACTTCTTTTTCTTCTGAGATACAACTGATTGTGTGTGAAAAAAAGGTAAAAAGCTCCCCTTTTAAATGTGGTACAAACTATGCCCAGTCTTTCTCAAACTCATTTAAGGTAACGTGATAAAAATGTTATCACGTTATAAAAAGGTATCATATCACAGTTTTATAACGTTACAAAAATGTTTGATACGTTATAAAAAGGTATTATATCACAATTTTATAACGTTACAAAAATGTTTGATACGTTACAGGAAGTTGTGTACGCACATTTGAGTATTATAAATTTTATGTGCGGTGGTGAAAATTTCACTTCGAATCGAGCAGCCGAGATGAAAGTATCAAAAGAACAAAAGAAGGCACCAGTTAAAAAACCAAGGAACAAGAAATCTGTCTTGACGGTCTTGAAGAGAGTCAAGAGTTTTCTAACGAGGTGAGAATCTTTTAATATCGTATACACATTTATATTATACATTTTTTCACCTCCATCCATCCATCTTTCTTTTATCTCATCCCTCCCCAGACAAAAGGGAAAGATCGACTTCGACGCCGATTTTCTCACCCTCTGCCTCGGTGGAAATGGTGGTGTGACCGGCCGGTTTTTTCCCGTCACCGTGCCGCTGGGCTCCGAAGGGTGGAAGAGGACGATAAAGGGTGGCGTGGACCAAGACGGGAGGGGTGAATTTACGTTGTGCGAACCGTTAGAGGGCGATTTTTTGTTGAAGGAGGTGGACGGAGAGGAACGATATTCTGTCGTCGATCCTCGAGAGTCGGGCGAAGGGACCGAGGAAGAGGAGGAGGCACCGAGAGTGGTTCGTTCGGACGTGGAAGAGGAGGTGGCCGTCGAGCTCGGTCTCAGGGCTTGTGGAAATTACGTGTTTGAGGGCTCGAAGGGCGAGAGATTGATGATTTGTCCGGACGGGGGTAAGACGGTCGACCAGAATCGGATGAGAGACTTTGCCTCTCTGGATCGCCTGTTCGTGAGGGACGCCGACGGTCTGTTGTACTCTGGTTTCGTGTGTTGTTCCGATCCGGACGCCAAACCCAAGGTCTATCCGGCCTCGTGCGTGTTTCAGAGTTACGGGAGGGGAACCGTGCCCGTGTTTAGCAAGGACATGACGGATTTCGCCTTTGGTTCGCACCCAATCTACACGACCACGTCCCCCTCGTTTCCGCGATCGCTGAACGAAAAGGTCAAAGCGGAGTTTTTGAGACCGGACGCGGACGGTTACCTAAGGGCCTTGGAGGCGACTCGGACCGCGTTGCCTCCGACGCGGATGGAAAAGTGCGTCATGGGAGCCGCCAAGAGCGAAAAGGAAAAGGACGCTAGATACGACGCCACGAACGTGGGTCCCAATTCCGTCAAGTTGAACTTTGACAGACCCGATGTCGAGAACGAACTGAGGGCCATGGGAAACGTCGAGTTGTTCGGGTTTCTCGACGTGTTGGACGGGCTGGGTAAGCGTAGACAGGCGATTCCCACGGGAGAGTTTGGGTTTTGTGCAGTT
Organism: Blastomussa wellsi; assembly: GCA_947652115.1. Lineage (NCBI taxonomy): Eukaryota > Metazoa > Cnidaria > Anthozoa > Scleractinia > Plerogyridae > Blastomussa > Blastomussa wellsi. The sequence continues at coordinate 24,886,169 of OX393561.1, forward strand.
CCACCCATCTTGGGAGGGAGTCTGTTGGTCGAGATTCCCGACTGTCCCGAGACCATCTGTTTCGATTGTGATGTCGAGAGGGTGGTCGGGGTGGCTTGGGAGAGGCTTTTGGGAGGGGAGACTTGTAACAGGGGATCGGAGGGGGTGCACTTGTGGCCTTTCAAGTTGAAAAATCCTTTGGAGGGGTGTGTGTTGGGCGAGGGTGGGGAGGTTTTTCGGACCGAGGATCGGATCGAGTTTGTGATGGAATACATGCCCGACGCGAGCGGGGGAGGGAAGAGAAAGTACAATTTGCCCTTTTCTCCCAACTGTCCCATCGGTCCCAAGTTGAACCGTTCGGTATACAACGCCTTTAGGTACCAGTTGGAGTTGATGTTGGAAGAGGATAAGCGGGACCCCGAGTGTAACAGGTGGTTTAAGAATGCGGTCAAGGATTGTCTGGGTCAGCAGAGCAAGATTCAGGTCACCAACATATTTACGGCCAATTCCTTTTTGAAATCTCCCCTCTCTTGCACCCAGATTCCCACCAACATTCCGAGGGATTTTGGGGACGTCAAGAGGGCGGCCCGGGGAGTGGTTTATGATTATCTCAGATTGCAGGAATTGAGTGGGATTTACGGGACCCGACTGGGTTTTGAACCGGGAGAGGTGTTGTTGAACCCGGCCATGTTGAACGCGGCGTTTTACGCCGAGGATAACAAGATGGAATCGTTGGGCCCTCACGTCGTGATGGTGATGGCGGCCATGTTGCTCGGCGAATTCAAGTACGTCGAGCACATGGTGGTCAACATGTGCAAGGCGGGGGTGAATGCCTGTCCCGCACCCAAGGGAAATGGGGATAAGATAAAGTGTTGGAGGGCCGCTTCGGATTACGTTACCTTTTTTAGGGAGGAGATGAGAAAGGGGGTGACGTACGTTCCCGACTCGGCCATGTTGCTCTGTTACGTCAAGAGCGTGTATCTAAAGGGAGAATTGAGTGCCGATCTGTTGGGGTGTCTTCGTAGTCTGTTTTCTCACATTTACGTTTTTTTCGTGTTGGGCCAAAAGCATCTCACGAGGCCGCTCGTGTTGGCCGCGCACCTCAGGTACGAGGGGGAACCCGTCGACCCCGAGTATAACTTGGATGGGAGGGTGGTCAGACAGATGGCTAGCATGTTTGACGTGTACTTTAAATCTTGTACGAAATTGATGTCTCTGTGTAATTCTGAGATGTATGTCAAACACATTACCAAGAAATGACTCTGTGATGTAAATAAATCGCGTGACTTGAACTTTGTAAATAAAGAGTTTTTTTTACCGTATTTACCCGTGTATTAGTCGACCTCGTGTATAAGTCGACCCCCTAACTTTGGGGCCAAAAACTAAGTTTTCTTCATTTTATTGGAAAACTTAAATATATTGTATTTCTTAGAATTATTGTTCAGGTAAGTACTATGGATAATATGAAACAATCACAGCAAGTTTCAATGTGAAGTTTTAATATTCTCGCATGTCCGCAATCGTTTTAACAACACATGTACATGTGGGCATTTTGTCCATATTGTTTGAAACAGGCTTACAAAATCAAACATACTAATTGCAGGCAAACCTTTCTAACTGTGGAAGTTGAAGAAGCAGCTTTAGCAGGCAAGCAAAACACCAAAGAAGGTCTTAAATCTTTGAGAACGAATCAACGATCGATAAACAGCGTGTTTAGAAAGCTTGGTAACCAAGCTACAAAATCGGTTGAGTATTGGTAACTGATGACTGCACGTGCTTACATCATGCCAGGTTACCAAGCAAGGAGTTCGAAGCGAGAAAGATGTTTTTCCTCAGCAGATTTACGGCTTTATTTTGCAGGAAATGTCAGTTGTTTATTCTGAAATTGTGCCAGGGAGTATCTTCAACCCTCAGGTCTACATAAAGCAGATAAATTTTAAAGCATTTAAACTTGAACTGCTAATTTAGACGCAGACCGCCAAGCGAAGGACTTTGCGTTTTGTATCATTGTTTGTAAGATGTTTTACGTAAGATTATAGACACAATTGTTATGCTAATTGTGTCGAATTTATTTTACTGGTGCTTGGGTTTTAGTTTTTGACCCATGTATAAGTCGAGGGCGATTTTTTGGACTGATTTTTAGGTCGTGCAAGGTCGACTTATACACGGGTAAATACGGTAAATACTGCTCTGTGATGTAAATAAAGAGTTTTTTTTAAAAATACCAGTGTCATTACTGGGGGTGGGTTTTCTTTTTTAAAAAATTCTCGAGTCTAGGCAGGGGGGTTTTGGGAAAAAAATATTTTTTAAAAGGAAGAGGCGGAGCCGCGGGAAAATGGGGGTTTATGGGTCCCTCGCCCACCCAAAGGGTTCCTTAACAATATTTTTTAATAAACTGTTTAAGTTTAAGATTTAAAAAAAGTTGATGTAAAAAGTTAATAATTAATAAGTTTAATTAATAAGTTTAATTAGTTAATAAGTTTAATAATTTAAAAGTTTAATAATTTAAAAGTTTAATAATGTTTAAAAAGTTAAAAGTTTATAAATTTAAAAAGTTGTTTAAAAAGTTAAAAAGTTATAAAGTTAAAAATTTTATAAATTAAAAAAAGTTTATAAATTTAAAAAGTTTATAAAGTTAAAAAAGTTTATAAGTTTATAAAGTTAAAAAGTTTATAAAGTTTATAAAGTTAAAAAGTTTATAAAGTTAAAAAGTTTATAAGTTTATAAATTTAAAAAGTTTATAAGTTTATAAAGTTAAAAAGTTTATAACTTTATAAAGTTAAAAAGTTTATAAAGTTTATAAAGTTTATAAAGTTTATAAATTTAAAAAGTTTATAAGTTTATAAAGTTTATAAATTAAAAAAGTTTATAAGTTTATAAAGTTTATAAATTTAAAAAGTTTATAAGTTTATAAGTTATACAATCACAAATCAATAAAATTCATCAATTATTACCTATCCTTTGACTGGACCTTCCCTTCGACAAATTTTCAAGATGGCTTCCCTCTTCAAGCGATTTGGTTGGTTCAATCTTCTTCTTCAACAAAATTCAAGATGGCTTCCGACTATAGAAAATAAAAATACAAATCAGTACACATTTTTAAAACGAGATACTAACCTCACGACACTAAACCTTCCCACACAACACATCATCCATCCTCCATCTTCTTACTTCAATTCTTCTTTCTTCAAACTTCTTTCTTCACAAATGCTTCTTTCTTCTTTCTTCTTACTTGCTTGTCCTTTGCTTGTGCTTGTGCTTGCTCTCGAGGTGAACTGACTTGGACTGGGCTGCGTACCTGATTATATTTATTTCTCGGACCAATCACAGACCAAAACCCCCCAAACCAATCAGAATCAAACATGTAATAGTTAAAAAATAAAGACCAATCACACGATAAAACGTCACGACACACCCAATCACGTGTTTAAAATGATATTTATTTACTCCTCTTTTACGTAGTTCATCAAATTAAAGTGATCGTTAATCTCTTTAAACAGTTTTTCCGTTTCCGCCAGGCGACCTTTTACGAACTCGTTTTCCAGTCTCACTCGTTCGGCATCCATCTCCAGGCACTTTATCTTGTCCGCGAGCATTTTATTGGTTCCCTTCAGGGCCCTCACGGCCTTTCTCTTTTCGGCCCTCCTGTCCAGAATCCTCTTTCGCTCCAATACTAACAGGGCGGTCTTTCTGGGATAACCCGTCAATAATTCCACCAATTTTCTGACGTCGACGACGTACAGGAAGGAATTTGAAAATCTCTCAAATATGGGATGTTCCTCTCTCTGGGTGGGTCGTCTACCCTTTCTCCCCGCGTAGTACTCCCTCCTAAAGTCTCTGGCTTCGCGCTCGGAAAAAGACATGTTTACTCCTCGGGTTCTGATTGTAAATGATTATGAAATGTTTAAAACGGTCCCACCTTTATACAAATCTGGTCCATTCATGTGTCCTTTTCACGAGCCTCGTTATAAAGTTTCAACTACTCAAATATCAATTCTTCGTTTCTCTTGGTGACGCGTCTCAATTCTTCGATAAGGTAACGCGTGGTGACATCCTTTTGTTTTCCAAGCCTCTTTCTCTCTATTCTCTTTTTACGTCTCATGACGGGTTCAAACACGTTCAGAGGTTTACCTCTAAATAGATCTCGTAAGATGCCCTCGGGTACGTTAAACAGGAACTCGTCAGAGTAATCCATCCCGGGACAAATGATAAACTCGAATGAAATACCCCAATCTATATAACACACGGCCCGGCCCAACCCACAAAACGATCACGTTATACATTGACCAGCCCACAAAACGATCACGTTATACATTTTTGACCCGTGACCCCACCCAACAAATGATCACGTTATAAAATCGTTTAACACGTTTTATTCACGTTAAAAATCTAATTCGGTTACATCTAATTGGGGAAAATACTTGTCACATTCTCTCATCAACTTTTGTTCGGTATCTTCCGGGTCAAATATTTCGGGTAAATACGATTGGAACACGTCGGTTTCGCGTTCACATCTCTTAATTTCATTCAATGTCATTTCTTCTTGAATTATTTCGTCACCACCAGTCAGATTGATTTCTAAATCATCCAAACATTGGTTTCCTAACACTCTCACGACCTTGGATTGACTCATGCCGATCATTTCGTCGTGCATTCTGATGACGAGATCGGTCAAGTTTCTTTTCTGGGTTTCCTCTCCTGTCAATCTCTCAGTCAACATCTCGTTATCCCTCTCAACAGCTTCCCTTTTCGACTTTTCTTTTGACAGTTTGTCTTTCAGACACTCGATCTCATTCTGGAGGTCACGGACTTTGATTTCCAGGTGATACACCCACGTCCTCTTCCTCTTTCTGGTATTTTGTGACGCGTTACATCTCTTCCACCTTCGGATCTCAGTCAACTTGGATTCCCGATCCGCGTCATCTTTCAACAACGCCCTGACTTCTATCATCCTCTTACCAAGCCAAAAGTCTCTCTGCTCTTGAAATTCCATTCTATTTTGAGATCTGTATGGTCTGGATTCTGAGTTTGTATGAATATTCATCAGATGTGAGACTGTTTAAGTAAAACCACAACACCAATCACGGCGCCCGACACGTACAGGAAATATCGAATGTTGGGTGTGGACGAGAAGTGACAGGTGGTAAACAAAAAAACCCCGATTTTTTATACCCACATTCATTTTTAAATATTCACCCACAAATCACATGTCATTTTCACCCACAAATCACATGTAATTTTTATATACCAGACAAAGATTCACGGGTAATTTTATAAGACAAAGATTCATGGGTAATTTTTATATACCCGACAAAGATTCATGGGTAATTTTTATAAGACAAAGATTCACGGGTAATTTTTATAAGACAAAGATTCACGGGTAATTTTTATATATTCACGGGCACCCCAGACCCCACAGACGTGTCATTTTATATACCCGACAAACAATGGGGTGGTGGTGTGTGATGTGTAGTGTGTAGTGTGAAATGGGTTGGTGTGTCGGTGTGTGTGTTTATATATTATGTGACTGGGTACATTCCCCCTCTTGACACCGTGACTACACAAATGTATATCAAGTTCAAATCACCTTTATTTTCACAAAATCTAAAAAATATATCTATCGTAAATTCGTCCGTTCATCACGTATGAAGTGACATTATTTCCCGTTTCATAAAATTGAAACCAACAGTTTTTGGACCTAAACAATCCTTCATTAAACATGCTCTTACAATCCTCGTCAAACATGTCACGTCCGTAACGCAATTTCACGATGCGTATTTTATTTAAATTGGAATCAGACACGACCTCTAAAAATCGAGGGGTCACTACGTTAGAAAATACTTCTAAAGTTTCTAAGAATTCATTGTTCTTCATGATATCGATCACTCCTTCATCGGTCACGCGTTCAGAAAGGCATTCGAACCTCTCGAGACGGTGAAGGCCCACGGCCAGGTTGTGCAATCCGTCGTCCGTCAGGTGTCTGCAATCGTTCAAGTATAACTCTTCTAGATCCTTCAATTGACAGGCGATCGTCACGGTGGAAATGTCGGTCAAGAGGTGACATTTGCCGGCGTCCAGACTTCTCGCTCGCACGCTATATTGTAACATCAGTCCCAGGTCTTCGTCCGTCACGGTCTCCCCCAACACGAGATTTTTCGGTTCCGGTCGCTTGTCGATGTATCTGGGCGGTTCGACCAGGGGGGTGGCGGGACGTTTTTTGTCAGGAATGTCCTTCAACCAATCGCTGACCATGATGGACCTCTTTTTGGGCTTTTTGGGTGGTTCGGAGGGTCCGGGTGTGTCTTCGGCGTATACGTACTCCCCCTCCATGGTGTAACCCGCGTCGTAACCTTTGGTGTCGCTACTATAACCGGACACTTGTCCCTTTCCCCAATCGTCTTTGTCGTCTTCTTCGGGGGTGCTGGTGGGAGAGCTGGCGGGCGAGTACGGTAAATGACAACTCAACCCGGCCAGCCTCATGGTACCGGATGTGGGAGTCTGGTCCGGGTCATTTAAGAACAATTCCAATTCCAATCTCTGTCTCTTGGTGTTCGGTTCCGATTCGTCGGTCATCTTTCTCTTGTTACACTTACAATTACAATTACAAGCCATCTTCGAGTTTCTGGTTTGGAATGGGCTCCGAGTGGATGTGCGTCCCCTTTTATCCCCTCAAACTGTAACGTGAGCGTCGATTTACGTAATAGACGAGAACCAATCAGGATCTTGGGCGTGTAATCACGTCACCGACCATCCACCAATCAGGAGCCGATAAAACGTATAAAAGTGGGTGACCGGTTCGAAAATTCGTTCATAAGTCGCTGGGATGGCCACGGTACAAGACAAGATCATGTTCAAAGCCAGGGAAAAGGCCGAATCGAACTTGAAAATGGTCTTCAGAGAGTTAAATGCGACTTGGAGAGAAGAAAAGATGGCGCTGTTGGAGGAGAACAGAGAGTTGAAAGAACTCTTAAAAATGAACACGGAAATTTATTGTAACCGGGGATTTGAAGATGATTAAAATAAAATGTAAAATTTTGGTATTTAAAATAAAATGTAAAATTTTGGTTTGGTGTCGATTTTTCCGTGTAGGGGTCAAGTGGTATTTTTTTGTTTCCTGTCAGACTCTCACGGTCTCTTCGTTGTCAGACATGTTTACTCTTTGGGGAACAGTGTTAAGTGACTAGAGATGAGAGAGACCACCCTTTTATACAATTTTTTGAACAAGATTTTATTAAAATCTAAATTTTACACCTTTTATAACCATCGAGGATAGTTCTGTTATGCCCGATGTTTTTAAAACTAAATATAAAATAATGGTTTTCGTCCAACTCGGTATCGCTGTTCACCAGATCTCTCACTATCTTGTTCACCTTTGTACCGTAAAAAGCGAGGGGTTTGACCAATTTGTAATCTACCGTCTTTTCGTCGTACATGTAGGCGTATAAGACGATGAAACAATTCAAATAATGTAGGTTTAAAAACTGTTTGTGTAACCCATAATCGAACATCTCTCTTCTATCCTCGTATTCATAATAAAATCCCATGTTGGTGACGAGATATTTTCCTTCATAGAGTACCTCCGTGGGGGAGTGTACGTGTATCTGTTTGTTTATACCGATGCTCCTTTTTAAAGATTTGATGAGAGATTGTGTGATGGTCGTTTTTTTCAGTTTGAATTTTGGGACCGTAACTTCCAAAGGTTTCGATTTCTTAAAACCAGACATGTCGCCTCTGAGATCGTGGATCAAATGAATTAAAATCCAAAAAATAAAATACTTTTATGGGTTTCGATCTTTTAAAAAAAAAATCCCCGTTTAAGTTCTAGTCTCGCGATGGGTTTTTTATAGTTTTAAAAAATCTTTTTGCTTGGTAAAAAATCAAAAACCTACCAATTTTACCTCCAAACTCACAATAAAAGGAGAGCCTCCACCACTCTGGAGTCACAACCGATCCGAACAGCAAAGAAGAAACATGTCTGGAACAGAGGAACTATTAAAGTATGGATTGAGCGACGATGAGATCGTGGAGAACGATCTGAGTTTTGTCTCTGAAAAAAAGAAAAAGAAGAAGAAGCGACGAGGCTCGTACGAAAAAGATTCAAAGACCGAAAAAAAATATGACGGAGAAGAAAGTGTCAAGGCCGAAAAGAGATCTAGAGACAAGGTCGATGGGGAAGAAATTAAGTTGGAAAAAAAAAGTAAAAAGAGAAAGAGAGATAAGGATACGTTTGAGGTCGAAGAGGAGCAAGTCGATGACAATTTTTTGTTAAATTTGGAAGTGGAAAAGGAGGAGGAAGAATCGAAGCCCAAAAAGAAAAAGCCTACAAAATTGAAGGACGAAGATAAATATGTTCATTATAAATCTTACTACGACAAATTTTCACAGATTAAAAACAAAGAAGAGTTTTTACAGGCGGTCAAGGACGAGATCTTAAAATGTACCCTTCAAAAAAATGATCACGTTCAATATTTGAAACAGATTTTGGTCGGTGGAAAAGAATTGTTGAATTTTAAAAATTACAAGATGATGTTAAAAAAGATACAGAGGATCGAAAATGCGGCTTTGATATTCTTTCCCAATTACAATCTGAGACAAATGGAGCAGACTTTTGCTCACCGCATTTTTATGAATGCGACCGACAAGAAGTTTTTGAAGTACATTGCCATCGTCGAAGCTTTTGGTAATTTGTCCAAAGTGTTTTATAACGACGACAAACACTCGGTGGATTTGACTAAACCGACTATATACGAAAAGAAAATTCTCTTACAAGAGGAAAAGATTTTATCGTTTTTGGAGTTTTGGAGGACGGTAAAATCAGAGGCTGGGTTTATTAGTAGTAACAGTAAAGCTGAAGCCATCGACGAGTCTTACAAAAAATACCTAAACAAAGTCAAGGAATCGAAATTTACTTGGGATGATTGGGTGATGTTGTTTGACGACGTGATGGCCGATTACGGAGTGGGGATGGAGGATAATCAATCTGGTGATTATGTCTTGATTTCCCTCGACAATGATATTTATTTTCACGCTTCCATGCTGTTTAAAGACGATCCACAACTGACTCAATATGTGGTGATCGGGTCGGATTCGGAATATCGTACACCCTTGAAACGAGAATGGTTTCAAAAGTACGAAGAGTGGCAGAGGTTGATCAAGGGGGAATGACTTTTTTTGAATTTTTTATAATTGTGTGATTGATAAAGGTGAATAAATGAATTTTTATAAATGTATGTTTTTGTGTTTGTCATTGGATTTTTTTCTGTGATACGGGGTATCGTCATCCCACCCTCTTATGAATACGACCACAGGAGGGAATTTATGGTTAAGGTGAATTGTTTTTCCGACGGTCCCTTCGAATTTAGTCCACAAGATTCTTTTTTCATAAGATGCTTTTGGAATCCTAGAATAATAAAATTACGTTATATGTACTTTGGGTTTTATCAAAATTATTTTCCCGGAATGTTTGTCTACATGGGCCGTTGTAACGAATTTACCGCTGGATCGGATAGAATCGTTTGGAACCACGTTCCAAAATATGAAAATTCTTTTTACATGATGAGATTGGAATTTTCGGACGGTACGAGGGCTATGGGAACCTTTTTTGTACAAAAGATCAACTACATACTCCCTCCCAAGACGGTTCGACTCGACCCGATCATAAAATGTATAAAATATGTCTTATCTACCGGGAGAGCGATGGAAATAATGAACACTTGTGATAACGTCGAGATCACCAGTGTGATTTACGAATCGATGACTTCTTACGGAAAAATAATACCGATAGACGTGGTCACCAAAGGGAACAAGAACAACGGGGCGATTTATTTCTTTTCACAAAAAGCCTTGGATTTTATCCACACACAAAAAAAGGATTGGTCCATGATAAAGAGAAGGATGATCATCCAAGACACAAAGAGTCTCAAACAGTTAGAATTAAACATTTTGATAAGCGGTCCGGAATGGGTGGTTCGAGCTTATGTTCTGAGTGGCGTGATCGACGATTTTCGTAAAAAGTTTCCGAATCTGGTTTACGGATTCGTCTACGGAGGTTACGTTTACGGAGCGATCGAAGAGACCAGAGACGCCCCATGGCCCTCGGTCGACGATCTGAGGAAACAAAATTGGTGGTCCGTGTCCAAGAGGGGGATCGGACCCTATTCGCCGTTTCGTCTGATATCCGTCGACGATCACAGGGTGGTACCTTCTCTGACCCATCCGGACATCTACGGGTACGAGATAAAAGGGGATAGTTACTGTAAGAGGACTTTCCTAAAAGGGAACCTACCGACCGTTTTTACAAATCCCTCGACCACCACCACCACCACCACCACCACCACAGCAAGACCGGCCGTCACCCTCCTCCCTTCCTGGCAATGTCACGGGTACGAGAACGTCGACATTCCGGAGATCGTGTCCAACCATCTCACCGTGATAAAGACCAAAGGTGATTTCGTCTTTGACGTACAAATAAAGATAGACGTAAAAACATCTGGATCCACAAATAATTGGAATTGGTATCTCGTAGAACTATTTCCAAAAAACCTTTACAGGGCGGTGATCGATTATTACAGATTAAACGACGGTAACATGTTTCTTCACAAAGGTTTTAACATCACAGAAGAACCTCACCGATTAAAATCGTATTTTTCCAAGATCGGTCTAAAAGAGGGTTGGATAGAAATCACGAGAGAAGATTTATTTTACAATAACGGTTCCACGAGACCTTTTTTATCTCAGGTAGATTGGTCTTTTAGACAATTTCTTCCAGATCAAAACATTTCTTTACCGATATTAAAAGAGACCGATTTCATAATAACGAATAAACTTTCCGACGACTGTAACGTGACGACCTACAAAAGAGAAAAGATGAAAAAATTGAGAGCCGTGGAAATTACCGAGTCTAGTTCAAAAAGTTCCATCACCGCGGGTTCGAGTATATTCTTGTTTTGTGCATTTTTAGTCTCCGTTCGTCCTATATAAACGCGACCTTCGCGCTTAAGGTCCATAAGACACAAACAGTAAGCAACTACAGAACAAAGGACCATGGCTTCCCTCCGAGATCTCGAAAGTACACCTTCACATCACAGAAGTTTTACACCGAGACCCGATCTTTTAGGACTGAGTTTATTCAGTTCACCACCCCAACAACAGCCACCACTTTTTCCACAACCACCACCACCACCGGCCCCGCTCCCACCCAAATCAAGCTCGTTTCAACAATACGAGACCGAACGAGCATTGTGGGAAGAGTTTGGAAATTCTGATAAACCGGTAAAGATGCAACCGACTTTTGACGAGAAAAGGTCCCTGGTTGATAAGATACAAGAGGCATTGGGGGCTTTTCGGTTTTTGTGTGGCAATCAAAAGGAAACTCACCAGATGAACACCCTGTCCAATATACAGACTTTGAAATCGTTCCTGGTATCCGTCGGTTCTCAAGTGGAGAAGCTGATAAGCTCGACTGGCGAGAGGGAACAAAAACTAAATGATGTCATAAAAGGATTGGAGAAGGAAAACGCGAGATTGAGCGAAAAGTTGGTCACGGAATCTAAGACGAAGAGTCGGTTGATCAACCTGTCACAAAAGAAAGAGGATGAGAAGGCGAAGTTGGAGCTGCTGAAGTTTGACGAAGTAAAGAATGACGAGCTGTGTAAGCTGAGGCTGGAGATGGAAGGCCATCACGAGGAGGAAGTGAAGAAGTTAAAGGAAGAATTGATAAAGGTCAGAAAAGCTCATAACGAACTTACCAGATCCAGGAAGAGGTACGATGAAGTAAATTTTACCAAGATGGAAGAGGAAATCTCCAAGATCCTCAAGACCGAAATCAAAAATTATTTTCATTCCAAAGAAAGGTTCCAATTTTATTATGGAGGAGATGTGACGTCAGATAAAAATCCTTTTCGTCGCAGGCTGGAATCGGTCGAGGATGAAGGTGGTGAAGATGTTTTTGTAAACTGATAGGTGAAAAGTTTAATAAAAGAAATTTGTAAGGAAAAAAGTTTTGTTTTTTCTTCTCTAAAACCCCCTCTAAAAAACCAAACCCCCCTCTAAAAACCAAAACCCCCTCTAAATAAATGTTTAGACTCTAATTTTTTTTCAAACCCCCATTACCCCCTTACAAGACAGAATTCACCTCACAATCTTTTATTTGATTTGACGATCTGAGAAAAGAAAAAAATCAATTTGTTGTAGATTTTACACAGATCCGTAATGTTGTCATAATATCTACTATCGGAATTCCCGATTACGCTCATGTAACATTGAAAATTTCCATGAGTCAGATTCAAAAAAAATTTTACACCAAAATAATCAAATCTAAAATACAAGAATTTATTTTCCGAATAGTCCAAGATCTTTCCTCGTTTGTCACCTTTTTCTTCTTCCTTTTCTGTGACGAACGCATCCAAGTTGTCCAGTAAAATGTCAAAGATCTTTATCATCTCTTTCAACTGTCTGTGAATCTTCAAAAGTTTGGTACTCCTCCTCTTCAACGTGTACGGCGAGGGTCTATTCAATATCTTTCTGATGTCCTTCCGGTAGAGACCGATGTGAACTTTCAACACTTCTCCTTCGCCCTCCGGAACCCATCGAAACATCATATCCTTCTCTAATCCTTCTCGGAGATGGATTTTAAAATTACCAGTGACATCATCAAAAGGGTAAAGGTAAGTAAATAGTTCGACTTCTTCCCAGTCCTTTTTGGCTCTCAACAGCCCCTCCCGGACATCCTCACCGCTCCTGTACATGGCTCCGACTGCGTGACGACTTGCCCTGTCGACCCACTTATATACGGATAGACCACGTGATCTTTATAAAATTCACCCCAAACCAAGAAAATGTAACAAAACGTGAATTTGGTGGTCCAAAGATTTTGTCGTAAAACCAAAATTTGTCACACTTTTAAAATTCGGTTCATCATTAACTTATTATATAAAAACCTGTGATTGGTGGATTTTTAACATAAAAGTAAAATTTTTAATAAATTCGTTCTTTTTCATCTGGACGCGAGAGAGTAAACATCAAAAAATGTGGTGAGTATGGATTATTATATTTTTTTTAATTAATAACCGTTTATTAACATCTCATTTTTTTATCGAGATGGAAAAGGGGGCCTATCGGTGTAATTCTAGACACGGATGTAAAACGTGCCCCTTCATCAAAGGTGGACTCGATTCTTACACGTTTACGAGCACCGGGGAAAAGAGAAATATCAGACAACACGTGACCTGTTCTTCAAAGAACCTAATTTACCTGATCCATTGTAAGAGGTGCGGTAAACAGTACATCGGAGAGACCAAAAGGACCATCAGGGAACGTTTTGGTGAGCATAGAAGAGCCACGACAAAGAACAAGGGAACGATTTCAAAACATTTTAATTCACCACAACATTCTGTACAAGATTTAATTTTGATCCCGTTAGAAATTCAATCATCTCCAGACGCTCGCAAGAGAAAGGAGAGAGAATCTTATCTGATACAAAAAGGTAAAACACTCAAACCAGACGGTCTAAATGTACATTTTTAAAAATAATAACTAAAATGTGAATAAAATCGATCGGTATTCCAGTGTTTGTCGGCTGCTTCCATGAGTACTTTGGGAAAGAGTTTGTTCTGTTCCTTCCAAAACGGAGCCAACATGTGCTTGTGAAGGTAATCGTCGAGGGATAGGGGAAGTTTGCTCTCCCTCGAAAACCTAAAATTATCCGCAAATTCTAACATCTCCACTAAATTTGTCTTAAACAAATAAAAAAATATTTAGATTGTACGATCCACACGGGGACCTCTACTTCGATATTCTCCCTGTTACCAAAATTTATATAACTCTTATTATATCCGTCGTATCTTATCTTACAAGTTATGACGGCCATGGGGTTTTTCGACTCTAGGCCGTGAATTTTTTTATAAAAGTTTTGAACGTAATTTAACACGTCTCTAGGTTGTAAATCTATTCTAGAAGGAAACTCTTGATGCATACGAAACTTCGGATAGCGAAAAAATTCTCTCTGATCCTCATCTAATCTAAAATTGGTACTCTGTCAAGTGACATAATGTTCTTTTGGATCGTAAGTGTCCCATCTGATATTTTTGGAAACGGAAACCATCTTTATCTTGGGCGCAATCTCCCCGTACTCCAGTTTAAACGGTCTCACGTGGATGCAGGGCTTTGTGTTCAACGAGTGGTTTATGCTGGCCACCGGTATGATGTCTCGAGGGATGTACGTGTGGAAAAAATGACATCTGTAGCTCTCGAAGAAAGGTAACAAAAATTCGACCCCCTTCATTATCCCGTAGTTCGAAATGTGGATCATCTCGTCCTTCCAAGTGTCTTCGTCGTCGTAATCTTCAAAATCGTCCAGACCGGTCAGATCGTAAACGACCCTCTTATTTCGGTCAAAGCTCAACTCGTCTTCCCAATGATGACTCTTCGTCTCCACTTCTGGTACCAGATGGTCACAATTTCTCTTCAGAGACATCTTTCTCCACCGGCGTCTAGTGATTTCTGATTAAGACTTAGGACCGGACACGATTATATACCCGTGTCAAAAAAATCGGTAACGTTACATGTTCAAAAAATCGGCAACTGTGATTGGTCAAAAAATCGGTAACGTTACCGTCGCTCTGATTAGTCCATCCTGTCTCTCAAAATAAATAAAAGGAGCACACGGACCACGTTTTAGACATAAAAAAATGGAAATGGACCACACCGGAGAACCACGCGAGGAGTTAAAAATTTTCGACGATCTGTCAAATTTACTGACTGGCGAGAGAAAGGTATATCGTTAAATAAAAATTCGTCATTTATAAAATTTTACCCTAAAAATTTTTTTTATTTTTTTAACTCAAACACAAAGGACATAGAGTCGTCCTAAAAGAAAACGGTGTGTGATATCTAGTCGATTCGCTAAAACACCTGGTGAGAGAATTTCCAAAAGAAACAGAGTTTCAACTAATTTTGGACGTAGAAATCGACCATTACGACTTGAAGATGGTTTATTTCACCAAGATGATCGAAAAGCTCATCCCACAGTCTTTTAAAGACTATTTTAAGATCACTTCTGTCCAACTTGGGTATTATTATTTCCGTCTCCATCCTCAAAGAGATGATAGTATAGATTTTTTTGACGTACGTGTAAAAAGGGAGATGGATATATATTTCTTAAAGTATAATCGTTAAAAGAAAATAAAAAAATTGACTTTTATTTTTTGTTTCTACACACTAACTTCACAATGGGGAAATTTTTCTTTAAAGAGATTTACAGTCTCTTGAGAAACACTAAAGCAGTCGGTAATGTCTAGTGTCTCTAAACTAGGAAGCGAGCGACCCAGTTCCAACAGCTGTTCGTCACTACTAATGATGCTCGTGAACGAAATATCCAAATTCCACAAGCAGTCTAGATAACAATAACAAGACTTTAGACCTTCGTACGTGATCTTACTACATCCGTTTAACGACAAGAACGAAAGTTCCAGATTATGACAGATCGTTCCAAGTCCCTCATCTGTAATATCCGCAAATCCAATACCCAGCGATCGGAAATCATCACCCGCATAATTCACGATGGCCCGGGTCGAGTTGTCGGTGATACCCGTTTCCGCACTATCGGAGTTGTGAACGATGAGTCGAGATAGTTTTTTACATCCGTTCATCACGGCACAGATTCCAGCGTCGCTCATTTCGCTAAATTTCAGAGACAAATCTTCGAGATGGGGTAGATGGCTGGCGATCGTGAATAAAGACACGTCCGTGATCGCGCCGTTCGAAATGTTCAACCGTTCTAAATTCCGACACGATCGAACCAACTCACAAAGTCCAACATCCGTAATTCCTCCTTCCTCGTCACAAAAATCGATCACGAACGACTCTAAATTTTGACAGTTTTTCGCCAACGATACCAGACTTTTATCATTCAACAAGATCCGGTTATACCTCAATGTCAATTTTCGTAGTTTTCGACACCCACTCGATAAGATTTGAACCATCCGGTCTGTCAACACGTCGTTCGTACGTTGATCGTCTTCCACCAAACACTCGTACACGATCAATTTTTCGAGCTCGGGACATCCGGTCGAAATTACCCCAATGGTATTTTCCGTAAAGGCGATAGAATAAGCGTACAGGGTTTTTATCCCGTGGTTGCTAGACAACAGACCCGAAAGAGCCCGCTCGGAAATGTTCCTCAGGGGAATCGAAACCGTCTCCAACGCGGTGCAATTGTTCACCAGAGTCATAATGCCATCGTCCGTGATTAAATGACACCCGTTTAAATAGAGAGTTCTCAAGTTCAGACAATGCTCGGAAACGTGTCGTAACGCCCCGTCGTTCACACCCACACAATCTGTCAAATATACACTCGAGATGAGATTCGTCTTGTGTGGAATCAGTCGTGAGATCGTGTCCTCCACCACCTTCGGAGCGTGTTTCGGTCGCATACAAATCGTCCTCCATAGACTGGGATCGTAACAGAGCCTGTGCCATCTCGTGGACACTCTCGAGCATCGTACGAGGCGAGGATAGTCGAGGTAAAATAAAATTTGAATTACCACAGAATCCGGGAGAGATGTGAACGCCATCATGTCTTGGTGGTTCTATGATTTATTTTTATTTTTTTTGTCGTTTTTATCTCACTCGTGGGTTGGATTTCCTGTAACTTATCCCTTTTCTAACGTGATAAAAATGTTGGGGAAAAAAGTATATAAACACGCGCCGCTTTGTCATTTCACCACAACGACCAAGATGAACACCATCACACGAGAGAGTCTGATGAGAGAATTGTCCGACCTGGAGGCAAAGACCACAAAGGTAAAGACATGCACCCTTTCACAAATGTACGAAAAAATCCGTCAATAATCATTTTATTATCATTCTAGATCACATTTAAAGACTACGTGACGTCGGTCGTGGACGAACTCAGTCTAAGAAAAGTCGTCAGAGAGGTCATGGAGGCCGTGAAGACACGGAAAAGAGATGAAAGTGTATGTTTCAAGATTCACGTCATCGCTTCCCGTTCAGACAACAGAATCTACACACTTCCTGAATTTTTAATACACGAATTTCTACCCTCGTCATTACAGGAATATTTTGAAGAAGTGTATATATGTACCACAAGACTGTTTTACAAAGATACGAGGGAAATGTCAATCGATCAGATAAAACTCTGTACTCATAAACCTTGTTTATAAAAATAAAAATCGTAGTTGACATCAAATGTCCATTCGTTCATCATTTCTATCAAAGGCTTGTTGACGTTCTATAAAAAAAGTAAAAAAATAAACATTTTTGTAAATAAAAAAAAATTAAAACCAAAATCTATTTACCTCCGCAATTTTACAAAAGCAATCTTTCAAACAATTCTTATGGACGTTCGTATCACAACACTCCGTCTTTTTCACCGTCAAATCCAACTCTTTCAAACAAACGTGACAAATTGTGTTTGATGGGTTTTGGTTGGCCAGTGTTCTCGATTTTTTCTCCATCCCGATCCGCGATCCAAGACCCGACTGACTCTCACGATCCCGAACCCCCTTTTTTTCATCCCAAGACTGACTCTCACGATCTCGACCCCCCCTTTATTCATCCCTCCAACGACTGACTCTCACGATCTCGAACCCCCTTTTTATTCATCCCACCCTTAATTTATATATAAACAAATAAAAAGAGACTTTTTAATACTTTTCAATTTTTTTTATTAATCAAAAACTTTTTACATATATCAAAAAATTTACATATTTACAAATCATCAACCATATTTTCACAAAAATCTTTTAAAAACTTTCCGGCTCTTCCCATCTCATCCTCATCATCAACAACTTCACCCACCTCATCCTCATCATCACCCTCCTCCTCCTCATCATCGACAATTTCACCCTCCTCAACCTCTTCGTCTTTTTCCTCTTCATCCTCAACCTCTTCGTCTTTTTCCTCCTCAACCTCAACCGGATTCAAGTAAATGGGCACATCCACCTCCACATCGACCGGGACCACTTCTTTCAACGCGTACGCCTGTAATTCCTCACTAGACTTTTCAACGAGCATCACATCCTTTCCGTTCACATTTATCACTGGACCATCGTCGGGACCATTAATGTCATCCAATACACCGCTGTGCATCAAAACCTTTTCTATAAAATTTCTCTTACTTTTCCCCTCATAAGCAGAAACGTGAAAAAGATTTTGTTGATCGTGCATCTGCTTAATCACCTTTTTGGTGGGTTGGTCTATGTACGCCGACAATACATCACAAAGAAGAATCGTCACGGCCCTGCATATGACCCTATTTTCATCACCTTCCATCACATTCGCGAGATCACCTTCCCAATCCGAGTTATAAAAATAAGAAACTAATTGCCTGTAAAATTCAAATACAGAATTCCTCAAAGCTTCAGATTGTTGTCCCGTGCTCACGAGAACACATTTTAGACCTTCGAGTTCGTTTTGTAACTGGATGTGTTTTTCTCTTTCCAACCGCAAATCCCTCTTTAGAGTATCTAAATAGTTAACAGCTTCGTTCAATTCACTATTTTCAGATTCCAGACTGGCAATCTTAGCTTTTAAAATAAACTGATCTTTGTTTGATTTTCTGCCTTCTTCCAATTTCACCGTTAGTTCCTCGTTCTGAGTTTTCAAATTCGTCACATTAACTGTTAGCTCGTTATTTTCCTTTTTTAAACTTAACATTTTTTCTCTAACATCCTTTAACTCTTTAAAGTAGTCCGTCTTCTGAGACTTTTCTGCTACAAGGCCTGTGGTGGGTTGGTCCGTCTTCTTCTTTCCCTCACCGCTCTTCTTGGGTATCTTGTAAGGTCTGGGGTCTTTGTTGTTACAGACTTCGCCAATCTTTCTCTTCAATTTGGAAACTGTAATAAAAAAAAGAAAAGATGAGAACACGTGATAAAAAAAGATCAAAACCCCTTTTATCATGATACTTACATTGATCCATTTTCTTCAAAGATCTTTTTTAAAATACTTCTTTTTCTTCTGAGATACAACTGATTGTGTGTGAAAAAAAGGTAAAAAGCTCCCCTTTTAAATGTGGTACAAACTATGCCCAGTCTTTCTCAAACTCATTTAAGGTAACGTGATAAAAATGTTATCACGTTATAAAAAGGTATCATATCACAGTTTTATAACGTTACAAAAATGTTTGATACGTTATAAAAAGGTATTATATCACAATTTTATAACGTTACAAAAATGTTTGATACGTTACAGGAAGTTGTGTACGCACATTTGAGTATTATAAATTTTATGTGCGGTGGTGAAAATTTCACTTCGAATCGAGCAGCCGAGATGAAAGTATCAAAAGAACAAAAGAAGGCACCAGTTAAAAAACCAAGGAACAAGAAATCTGTCTTGACGGTCTTGAAGAGAGTCAAGAGTTTTCTAACGAGGTGAGAATCTTTTAATATCGTATACACATTTATATTATACATTTTTTCACCTCCATCCATCCATCTTTCTTTTATCTCATCCCTCCCCAGACAAAAGGGAAAGATCGACTTCGACGCCGATTTTCTCACCCTCTGCCTCGGTGGAAATGGTGGTGTGACCGGCCGGTTTTTTCCCGTCACCGTGCCGCTGGGCTCCGAAGGGTGGAAGAGGACGATAAAGGGTGGCGTGGACCAAGACGGGAGGGGTGAATTTACGTTGTGCGAACCGTTAGAGGGCGATTTTTTGTTGAAGGAGGTGGACGGAGAGGAACGATATTCTGTCGTCGATCCTCGAGAGTCGGGCGAAGGGACCGAGGAAGAGGAGGAGGCACCGAGAGTGGTTCGTTCGGACGTGGAAGAGGAGGTGGCCGTCGAGCTCGGTCTCAGGGCTTGTGGAAATTACGTGTTTGAGGGCTCGAAGGGCGAGAGATTGATGATTTGTCCGGACGGGGGTAAGACGGTCGACCAGAATCGGATGAGAGACTTTGCCTCTCTGGATCGCCTGTTCGTGAGGGACGCCGACGGTCTGTTGTACTCTGGTTTCGTGTGTTGTTCCGATCCGGACGCCAAACCCAAGGTCTATCCGGCCTCGTGCGTGTTTCAGAGTTACGGGAGGGGAACCGTGCCCGTGTTTAGCAAGGACATGACGGATTTCGCCTTTGGTTCGCACCCAATCTACACGACCACGCCCCCCTCGTTTCCGCGATCGCTGAACGAAAAGGTCAAAGCGGAGTTTTTGAGACCGGACGCGGACGGTTACCTAAGGGCCTTGGAGGCGACTCGGACCGCGTTGCCTCCGACGCGGATGGAAAAGTGCGTCATGGGAGCCGCCAAGAGCGAAAAGGAAAAGGACGCTAGATACGACGCCACGAACGTGGGTCCCAATTCCGTCAAGTTGAACTTTGACAGACCCGATGTCGAGAACGAACTGAGGGCCATGGGAAACGTCGAGTTGTTCGGGTTTCTCGACGTGTTGGACGGGCTGGGTAAGCGTAGACAGGCGATTCCCACGGGAGAGTTTGGGTTTTGTGCAGTTCCACCCATCTTGGGAGGGAGTCTGTTGGTCGAGATTCCCGACTGTCCCGAGACCATCTGTTTCGATTGTGATGTCGAGAGGGTGGTCGGGGTGGCTTGGGAGAGGCTTTTGGGAGGGGAGACTTGTAACAGGGGATCGGAGGGGGTGCACTTGTGGCCTTTCAAGTTGAAAAATCCTTTGGAGGGGTGTGTGTTGGGCGAGGGTGGGGAGGTTTTTCGGACCGAGGATCGGATCGAGTTTGTGATGGAATACATGCCCGACGCGAGCGGGGGAGGGAAGAGAAAGTACAATTTGCCCTTTTCTCCCAACTGTCCCATCGGTCCCAAGTTGAACCGTTCGGTATACAACGCCTTTAGGTACCAGTTGGAGTTGATGTTGGAAGAGGATAAGCGGGACCCCGAGTGTAACAGGTGGTTTAAGAATGCAGTCAAGGATTGTCTGGGTCAGCAGAGCAAGATTCAGGTCACCAACATATTTACGGCCAATTCCTTTTTGAAATCTCCCCTCTCTTGCACCCAGATTCCCACCAACATTCCGAGGGATTTTGGGGACGTCAAGAGGGCGGCCCGGGGAGTGGTTTATGATTATCTCAGATTGCAGGAATTGAGTGGGATTTACGGGACCCGACTGGGTTTTGAACCGGGAGAGGTGTTGTTGAACCCGGCCATGTTGAACGCAGCGTTTTACGCCGAGGATAACAAGATGGAATCGTTGGGCCCTCACGTCGTGATGGTGATGGCGGCCATGTTGCTCGGCGAATTCAAGTACGTCGAGCACATGGTGGTCAACATGTGCAAGGCGGGGGTGAATGCCTGTCCCGCACCCAAGGGAAATGGGGATAAGATAAAGTGTTGGAGGGCCGCTTCGGATTACGTTACCTTTTTTAGGGAGGAGATGAGAAAGGGGGTGACGTACGTTCCCGACTCGGCCATGTTGCTCTGTTACGTCAAGAGCGTGTATCTAAAGGGAGAATTGAGTGCCGATCTGTTGGGGTGTCTTCGTAGTCTGTTTTCTCACATTTACGTTTTTTTCGTGTTGGGCCAAAAGCATCTCACGAGGCCGCTCGTGTTGGCCGCGCACCTCAGGTACGAGGGGGAACCCGTCGACCCCGAGTATAACTTGGATAGGAGGGTGGTCAGACAGATGGCTAGCATGTTTGACGTGTACTTTAAATCTTGTACGAAATTGATGTCTCTGTGTAATTCTGAGATGTATGTCAAACACATTACCAAGAAATGACTCTGTGATGTAAATAAATCGCGTGACTTGAACTTTGTAAATAAAGAGTTTTTTTTACCGTATTTACCCGTGTATTAGTCGACCTCGTGTATAAGTCGACCCCCTAACTTTGGGGCCAAAAACTAAGTTTTCTTCATTTTATTGGAAAACTTAAATATATTGTATTTCTTAGAATTATTGTTCAGGTAAGTACTATGGATAATATGAAACAATCACAGCAAGTTTCAATGTGAAGTTTTAATATTCTCGCATGTCCGCAATCGTTTTAACAACACATGTACATGTGGGCATTTTGTCCATATTGTTTGAAACAGGCTTACAAAATCAAACATACTAATTGCAGGCAAACCTTTCTAACTGTGGAAGTTGAAGAAGCAGCTTTAGCAGGCAAGCAAAACACCAAAGAAGGTCTTAAATCTTTGAGAACGAATCAACGATCGATAAACAGCGTGTTTAGAAAGCTTGGTAACCAAGCTACAAAATCGGTTGAGTATTGGTAACTGATGACTGCACGTGCTTACATCATGCCAGGTTACCAAGCAAGGAGTTCGAAGCGAGAAAGATGTTTTTCCTCAGCAGATTTACGGCTTTATTTTGCAGGAAATGTCAGTTGTTTATTCTGAAATTGTGCCAGGGAGTATCTTCAACCCTCAGGTCTACATAAAGCAGATAAATTTTAAAGCATTTAAACTTGAACTGCTAATTTAGACGCAGACCGCCAAGCGAAGGACTTTGCGTTTTGTATCATTGTTTGTAAGATGTTTTACGTAAGATTATAGACACAATTGTTATGCTAATTGTGTCGAATTTATTTTACTGGTGCTTGGGTTTTAGTTTTTGACCCATGTATAAGTCGAGGGCGATTTTTTGGACTGATTTTTAGGTCGTGCAAGGTCGACTTATACACGGGTAAATACGGTAAATACTGCTCTGTGATGTAAATAAAGAGTTTTTTTTAAAAATACCAGTGTCATTACTGGGGGTGGGTTTTCTTTTTTAAAAAATTCTCGAGTCTAGGCAGGGGGGTTTTGGGAAAAAAATATTTTTTAAAAGGAAGAGGCGGAGCCGCGGGAAAATGGGGGTTTATGGGTCCCTCGCCCACCCAAAGGGTTCCTTAACAATATTTTTTAATAAACTGTTTAAGTTTAAGATTTAAAAAAAGTTGATGTAAAAAGTTAATAATTAATAAGTTTAATTAATAAGTTTAATTAGTTAATAAGTTTAATAATTTAAAAGTTTAATAATTTAAAAGTTTAATAATGTTTAAAAAGTTAAAAGTTTATAAATTTAAAAAGTTGTTTAAAAAGTTAAAAAGTTATAAAGTTAAAAATTTTATAAATTAAAAAAAGTTTATAAATTTAAAAAGTTTATAAAGTTAAAAAAGTTTATAAGTTTATAAAGTTAAAAAGTTTATAAAGTTTATAAAGTTAAAAAGTTTATAAAGTTTATAAAGTTAAAAAGTTTATAAGTTTATAAATTTAAAAATTTTATAAGTTTATAAAGTTAAAAAGTTTATAACTTTATAAAGTTAAAAAGTTTATAAAGTTTATAAAGTTTATAAAGTTTATAAATTTAAAAAGTTTATAAGTTTATAAAGTTTATAAATTAAAAAAGTTTATAAGTTTATAAAGTTTATAAATTTAAAAAGTTTATAAGTTTATAAGTTATACAATCACAAATCAATAAAATTCATCAATTATTACCTATCCTTTGACTGGACCTTCCCTTCGACAAATTTTCAAGATGGCTTCCCTCTTCAAGCGATTTGGTTGGTTCAATCTTCTTCTTCAACAAAATTCAAGATGGCTTCCGACTATAGAAAATAAAAATACAAATCAGTACACATTTTTAAAACGAGATACTAACCTCACGACACTAAACCTTCCCACACAACACATCATCCATCCTCCATCTTCTTACTTCAATTCTTCTTTCTTCAAACTTCTTTCTTCACAAATGCTTCTTTCTTCTTTCTTCTTACTTGCTTGTCCTTTGCTTGTGCTTGTGCTTGCTCTCGAGGTGAACTGACTTGGACTGGGCTGCGTACCTGATTATATTTATTTCTCGGACCAATCACAGACCAAAACCCCCCAAACCAATCAGAATCAAACATGTAATAGTTAAAAAATAAAGACCAATCACACGATAAAACGTCACGACACACCCAATCACGTGTTTAAAATGATATTTATTTACTCCTCTTTTACGTAGTTCATCAAATTAAAGTGATCGTTAATCTCTTTAAACAGTTTTTCCGTTTCCGCCAGGCGACCTTTTACGAACTCGTTTTCCAGTCTCACTCGTTCGGCATCCATCTCCAGGCACTTTATCTTGTCCGCGAGCATTTTATTGGTTCCCTTCAGGGCCCTCACGGCCTTTCTCTTTTCGGCCCTCCTGTCCAGAATCCTCTTTCGCTCCAATACTAACAGGGCGGTCTTTCTGGGATAACCCGTCAATAATTCCACCAATTTTCTGACGTCGACGACGTACAGGAAGGAATTTGAAAATCTCTCAAATATGGGATGTTCCTCTCTCTGGGTGGGTCGTCTACCCTTTCTCCCCGCGTAGTACTCCCTCCTAAAGTCTCTGGCTTCGCGCTCGGAAAAAGACATGTTTACTCCTCGGGTTCTGATTGTAAATGATTATGAAATGTTTAAAACGGTCCCACCTTTATACAAATCTGGTCCATTCATGTGTCCTTTTCACGAGCCTCGTTATAAAGTTTCAACTACTCAAATATCAATTCTTCGTTTCTCTTGGTGACGCGTCTCAATTCTTCGATAAGGTAACGCGTGGTGACATCCTTTTGTTTTCCAAGCCTCTTTCTCTCTATTCTCTTTTTACGTCTCATGACGGGTTCAAACACGTTCAGAGGTTTACCTCTAAATAGATCTCGTAAGATGCCCTCGGGTACGTTAAACAGGAACTCGTCAGAGTAATCCATCCCGGGACAAATGATAAACTCGAATGAAATACCCCAATCTATATAACACACGGCCCGGCCCAACCCACAAAACGATCACGTTATACATTGACCAGCCCACAAAACGATCACGTTATACATTTTTGACCCGTGACCCCACCCAACAAATGATCACGTTATAAAATCGTTTAACACGTTTTATTCACGTTAAAAATCTAATTCGGTTACATCTAATTGGGGAAAATACTTGTCACATTCTCTCATCAACTTTTGTTCGGTATCTTCCGGGTCAAATATTTCGGGTAAATACGATTGGAACACGTCGGTTTCGCGTTCACATCTCTTAATTTCATTCAATGTCATTTCTTCTTGAATTATTTCGTCACCACCAGTCAGATTGATTTCTAAATCATCCAAACATTGGTTTCCTAACACTCTCACGACCTTGGATTGACTCATGCCGATCATTTCGTCGTGCATTCTGATGACGAGATCGGTCAAGTTTCTTTTCTGGGTTTCCTCTCCTGTCAATCTCTCAGTCAACATCTCGTTATCCCTCTCAACAGCTTCCCTTTTCGACTTTTCTTTTGACAGTTTGTCTTTCAGACACTCGATCTCATTCTGGAGGTCACGGACTTTGATTTCCAGGTGATACACCCACGTCCTCTTCCTCTTTCTGGTATTTTGTGACGCGTTACATCTCTTCCACCTTCGGATCTCAGTCAACTTGGATTCCCGATCCGCGTCATCTTTCAACAACGCCCTGACTTCTATCATCCTCTTACCAAGCCAAAAGTCTCTCTGCTCTTGAAATTCCATTCTATTTTGAGATCTGTATGGTCTGGATTCTGAGTTTGTATGAATATTCATCAGATGTGAGACTGTTTAAGTAAAACCACAACACCAATCACGGCGCCCGACACGTACAGGAAATATCGAATGTTGGGTGTGGACGAGAAGTGACAGGTGGTAAACAAAAAAACCCCGATTTTTTATACCCACGTTCATTTTTAAATATTCACCCACAAATCACATGTCATTTTCACCCACAAATCACATGTAATTTTTATATACCAGACAAAGATTCACGGGTAATTTTATAAGACAAAGATTCATGGGTAATTTTTATATACCCGACAAAGATTCATGGGTAATTTTTATAAGACAAAGATTCACGGGTAATTTTTATAAGACAAAGATTCACGGGTAATTTTTATATATTCACGGGCACCCCAGACCCCACAGACGTGTCATTTTATATACCCGACAAACAATGGGGTGGTGGTGTGTGATGTGTAGTGTGTAGTGTGAAATGGGTTGGTGTGTCGGTGTGTGTGTTTATATATTATGTGACTGGGTACATTCCCCCTCTTGACACCGTGACTACACAAATGTATATCAAGTTCAAATCACCTTTATTTTCACAAAATCTAAAAAATATATCTATCGTAAATTCGTCCGTTCATCACGTATGAAGTGACATTATTTCCCGTTTCATAAAATTGAAACCAACAGTTTTTGGACCTAAACAATCCTTCATTAAACATGCTCTTACAATCCTCGTCAAACATGTCACGTCCGTAACGCAATTTCACGATGCGTATTTTATTTAAATTGGAATCAGACACGACCTCTAAAAATCGAGGGGTCACTACGTTAGAAAATACTTCTAAAGTTTCTAAGAATTCATTGTTCTTCATGATATCGATCACTCCTTCATCGGTCACGCGTTCAGAAAGGCATTCGAACCTCTCGAGACGGTGAAGGCCCACGGCCAGGTTGTGCAATCCGTCGTCCGTCAGGTGTCTGCAATCGTTCAAGTATAACTCTTCTAGATCCTTCAATTGACAGGCGATCGTCACGGTGGAAATGTCGGTCAAGAGGTGACATTTGCCGGCGTCCAGACTTCTCGCTCGCACGCTATATTGTAACATCAGTCCCAGGTCTTCGTCCGTCACGGTCTCCCCCAACACGAGATTTTTCGGTTCCGGTCGCTTGTCGATGTATCTGGGCGGTTCGACCAGGGGGGTGGCGGGACGTTTTTTGTCAGGAATGTCCTTCAACCAATCGCTGACCATGATGGACCTCTTTTTGGGCTTTTTGGGTGGTTCGGAGGGTCCGGGTGTGTCTTCGGCGTATACGTACTCCCCCTCCATGGTGTAACCCGCGTCGTAACCTTTGGTGTCGCTACTATAACCGGACACTTGTCCCTTTCCCCAATCGTCTTTGTCGTCTTCTTCGGGGGTGCTGGTGGGAGAGCTGGCGGGCGAGTACGGTAAATGACAACTCAACCCGGCCAGCCTCATGGTACCGGATGTGGGAGTCTGGTCCGGGTCATTTAAGAACAATTCCAATTCCAATCTCTGTCTCTTGGTGTTCGGTTCCGATTCGTCGGTCATCTTTCTCTTGTTACACTTACAATTACAATTACAAGCCATCTTCGAGTTTCTGGTTTGGAATGGGCTCCGAGTGGATGTGCGTCCAGATACAAGAGGGCGTTCATCTTGTAACCGTGAAGGTGAGAGTAAAACGTGGGGCTAGTTATAAACGTGTTTTTTCTCGCCTCCGCGTACCTGATCTTTTCACCGACATTTTGGATCGACCACACGAACGTGTTTCCGTTCACCGAACCGCCCAATCTAGACTCCAAAACCCTCACTTCTTCGAGCAAGATCTCGTTACCCCCGAGACAGTGACTACAACAATTATTCTTCATCTTTTCGATCGCGTTCCTCAGTTCACGAACCTCCCTCTGTTCGTCTCCTATACTTGTCATCAATTCTTCCACCTGAAATTTCAACGCATCGTCGTCCGGTTTCCTCTTCTTCATCTCCTCGTCCAGTCTCGCGGTCAGAGCCTCGATAGATTTTGTATTTTCCGTCACCATCGACTCGACATTTTTTTTCATCTCGTCGTCGCGAGAATTCAACTTGACGAGAGCGGTCGAAATGTTTCCCGAATTCATCACCATCTGTTCGCGAATCAACTCCAGACTCGAATCCGTCTCTTCTCTGACGATCTTCAAATCTCCCCTCAGAGCAGCCATCTCTTTCGACAACAATTCGTACGCCTCGTCCACGATCCTCAAGTGTTTAGTCACGTTCTCCGTCTCGTGATCCTTGACCTCGCCACGATTTCCGCTAAAACCACAGCCGCGATCGGCATATTTACACAAAAACGTGCTGTGGGTACATTCCTTTTCTCGATGAAACGAGTATCCGCTCCTCGGTATGTCCCTCTTTCCACATTCGCAATCCAGAGGATAACTTTGACAAACCGTCTCGTGATGCCCGGCCATCAGACTGGCAGCGACCTGCAAATTACAAAACCCACACGTCTCCTCTCTAAAGGGACACATCAAATTCTTGTGGTTTTCAAAATCCACCCTGTCCGTCTCGACCCCACAACCCATGCAATTGATGGGATGACGGGGACAATCGAGCGAGTGAATATGGTAATCTTTAAAATTTCCAATCCATTTACAACCTCGCGTGTCATTTTCACAAAAAATCCCGATCTCGTTTATCCTCCTCATACAATTCTGGTCTCGAAAGATCTTATCCTTGGACACTTGCACTTCACAATACGTGCAAGTAAAAAAGTCACCCACAAAGGTCAGACAATCGCGACAATATCTCTTTCCACAACCACAAGAGGGTTGAAAGGGATTATTCAATATCTCTCCACAGGCACCACAGCTGTAAAACTCTTTGAACTCCTCGAAGTGCATCTCTGAGAGGACAAAAAAAAAATTCATCAAAAACTTGGAGGGTGAGATTTATATACAAGTATACATTTGGTAGAGAGGTGTACAAAATCTATAATCGAGGGGAGGATGTAATTTATATATGGTGAGGGAAAGGGAGGGAGAGGGTGGAAAATCTATAGTTGAGGGAGAGGGTGGGAGAGGGTGAAATTTATGTAAAATATATAGTTGAGGGGAAAAGAGGGAAAGGTTAGATTTATATAAAATATATAGTTGAGGGGAAAGGAGGGAGAGGGTGTAAAATCTGTAGTTGAGGGGAAAGGAGGGAGAAGGTGGGATTATGTAAAATATATAGTTGAGGGAAAGGAGGGAGAGGGTGTAAAATCTATGATTGAGGGAAAAGGAGGGAGAGGGTGTAAAATCTGTAGTTGATGTGAAAGTAAGGAAAGGGTGGGATTTATATACACCTACATATTTTACCTATAGTATATATACAATAGTATATATACTATAGTATATATGCTATAGTATATATGCTATAGTATATATGCTATAGGTATATACTATTGCATATATACTATAGTATATATATACTATAGGTAAAATGCCTAGGCATTTTATGCCTTTATATAAAATCCTCTAGTTTACAAATGATGCCTCGGCTTATTGCCCCAGCTGGAGCTGTTGCTTGTTCCCCTGGCATATCTAATCCCACCCACCCCCTCCAGGTGTTCGCCTTATATTTAACCCAAGAGGGTAAAAAATGACAAAATCTTCAAAACACAAACAAACCAAAAATACCCGATTAAACAAAATCTCAAACCACGTCCGACGATTAGAGGTCAAATTTTTAATTCGACGAAATTTTGTCATCCGGTCAAAAATCCGATAGACCGACATTTGACCCAGACGACCATGATAAAAACAAATCACTCACACGCGACCATTCAGAAAGGACCGCTCCTTTCTCACGTAAACATCTCTCTAATCTTAGGTTAAGTAAATATTTACCTGAACTATTTTTTTTTTGTCTCTCTTTTTTAGGTTCGAAAGGCTTCTCGGCTGGTTCTGAGTGTCGATTTTCGCTTGTTTTGACTGGTTGGAGCGTCGATTTGGCCTGTTTTGGCTGGTTGGAGCGTCGATTTGGCCTGTTTTGGTTGGCCGGAGGCTCGTTTGAATGGTTTGAGTGGGAAGAGGTCTCTTTTTATAGAACTCCGGAAGTCAAAAAATGACACTCGGAAGATTTTGATATCTTTTTTGTAACGAGGAAAATGTGACACTCGGAAGATTTTGACATCTTTTTTGTATCGGGGAAATGTGACACTCGGGAGATTTTGACATCTTTTTTTTTGTATCGAGGAAAATGTGACGATTTTATTATTTGTATACGTTACAATGGGGAAATCTGTCTTCGAAAAGGTCTCCCGAAACATTAAAACAATCTGTTATGTCTAGTGATTCTAAGGAAGGGAGATTATCACCTAATTTTAATAATTGTCTATCTTTCGTGAGGAGATGGGTGAAAGAAATGTCTAGATCTTGTAAACATTTGAGGTTTTCGAAACAGGACTCGAATCCTTCGAAAGTCAACCTCTTACATCCGCTCACGGACAGAGTCAAGAGTTCTACGTTGGAACAGATGCTCGCTAATCCTCGATCCGTGATGTCGGAAAATCCGATGCCCAGTGAACAAAAATCTTCGCAAGCGTGATTTGTGATGGCGAGGGCCGAGAGATCGGTGATTCTGTGATTTTCCTCGTCGTCGTCGACCACCAGACGACATAATTTTTTACAGTACGTGAATATCGCTTCTATTCCGACATCCGTGACCGCACTGAATTCGAGGGCCAGATCTCTCATGTGGGGAAGATGTTTTGTCATGGTCGTGAGAGAGAGGTCGGAAATGGCGCAATTGGAAATGTCTAGGCGTTGTAGATTATTACAGGCCAGGGCGATCGTACATACTCCGAGATCGGTGATGGTTCCGTCCCTGTCGTAAAAATCGAACACCACCGACTTTAGTTTCGTACATCGGGTGGCTAGAGAAATCAGACTCTCGTCCGTGATCAACACTAGATTGTATCTCATGGTGATCTTTTGTAATTCGGAAAGATTTGTCAAGAGTCGGACCATGTCGTCGGTCAACGCGTCTCTTTCCTTCGAGAAGGATTTGTACACGATCAATTTTTTTGAGGTGAGGACATTTACTCACCAACACTCGCATTGTATCTTTTGTGACTGCCAGGGAATAGGCGTAGAGTTTTTTGATTTTCGGACTGTTAGATAGTAGGTCGGACAAGGCTCTTTCCGTGACGTTTTTTAAAACGATGAATATCGTCTCCATCAGGATACAATTACGTGCCAGCGACGACATTCCTCGGTTGGTGATTTGATTACAACCGTAGAGATAGATCTTTTTCAACTTTGGACAATGTTTTGAAATGTGTATCAAACATTCGTCCTTTAGATGTTGACAATTTGTTAGATTTATCTTGGTGACGAGATTCTCTTTCCACAGACACGGATCGTAACGGAGTCTGTTCCAATCTTTACACACGCTCGAACATCTCACGAGACTACGATAATCTAGATATCCAAAGATTTCCACTAATGTAGATTCGGGTAAAGTAGTTATCGGAGCCATCTTGTGAACGAATAAAAGATTGAATAAAAAATTGATTTGGTGACCAGTCTCTCTCTTTTTTTATTTTTTCACCTCCATCCATCCATCTTTCTTTTATCTCATCCCTCCCCAGACAAAAGGGAAAGATCGACTTCGATGCCGATTTTCTCACCCTCTGCCTCGGTGGAAATGGTGGTGTGACCGGCCTGTTTTTTCCCGTCACCGTGCCGCTGGGCTCCGAAGGGTGGAAGAGGACGATAAAGGGTGGCGTGGACCAAGACGGGAGGGGTGAATTTACGTTGTGCGAACCGTTAGAGGGCGATTTTTTGTTGAAGGAGGTGGACGGAGAGGAACGATATTCTGTCGTCGATCCTCGAGAGTCGGGCGAAGGGACCGAGGAAGAGGAGGAGGCACCGAGAGTGGTTCGTTCGGACGTGGAAGAGGAGGTGGCCGTCGAGCTCGGTCTCAGGGCTTGTGGAAATTACGTGTTTGAGGGCTCGAAGGGCGAGAGATTGATGATTTGTCCGGACGGGGGTAAGACGGTCGACCAGAATCGGATGAGAGACTTTGCCTCTCTGGATCGCCTGTTCGTGAGGGACGCCGACGGTCTGTTGTACTCTGGTTTCGTGTGTTGTTCCGATCCGGACGCCAAACCCAAGGTCTATCCGGCCTCGTGCGTGTTTCAGAGTTACGGGAGGGGAACCGTGCCCGTGTTTAGCAAGGACATGACGGATTTCGCCTTTGGTTCGCACCCAATCTACACGACCACGTCCCCCTCGTTTCCGCGATCGCTGAACGAAAAGGTCAAAGCGGAGTTTTTGAGACCGGACGCGGACGGTTACCTAAGGGCCTTGGAGGCGACTCGGACCGCGTTGCCTCCGACGCGGATGGAAAAGTGCGTCATGGGAGCCGCCAAGAGCGAAAAGGAAAAGGACGCTAGATACGACGCCACGAACGTGGGTCCCAATTCCGTCAAGTTGAACTTTGACAGACCCGATGTCGAGAACGAACTGAGGGCCATGGGAAACGTCGAGTTGTTCGGGTTTCTCGACGTGTTGGACGGGCTGGGTAAGCGTAGACAGGCGATTCCCACGGGAGAGTTTGGGTTTTGTGCAGTTCCACCCATCTTGGGAGGGAGTCTGTTGGTCGAGATTCCCGACTGTCCCGAGACCATCTGTTTCGATTGTGATGTCGAGAGGGTGGTCGGGGTGGCTTGGGAGAGGCTTTTGGGAGGGGAGACTTGTAACAGGGGATCGGAGGGGGTGCACTTGTGGCCTTTCAAGTTGAAAAATCCTTTGGAGGGGTGTGTGTTGGGCGAGGGTGGGGAGGTTTTTCGGACCGAGGATCGGATCGAGTTTGTGATGGAATACATGCCCGACGCGAGCGGGGGAGGGAAGAGAAAGTACAATTTGCCCTTTTCTCCCAACTGTCCCATCGGTCCCAAGTTGAACCGTTCGGTATACAACGCCTTTAGGTACCAGTTGGAGTTGATGTTGGAAGAGGATAAGCGGGACCCCGAGTGTAACAGGTGGTTTAAGAATGCGGTCAAGGATTGTCTGGGTCAGCAGAGCAAGATTCAGGTCACCAACATATTTACGGCCAATTCCTTTTTGAAATCTCCCCTCTCTTGCACCCAGATTCCCACCAACATTCCGAGGGATTTTGGGGACGTCAAGAGGGCGGCCCGGGGAGTGGTTTATGATTATCTCAGATTGCAGGAATTGAGTGGGATTTACGGGACCCGACTGGGTTTTGAACCGGGAGAGGTGTTGTTGAACCCGGCCATGTTGAACGCGGCGTTTTACGCCGAGGATAACAAGATGGAATCGTTGGGCCCTCACGTCGTGATGGTGATGGCGGCCATGTTGCTCGGCGAATTCAAGTACGTCGAGCACATGGTGGTCAACATGTGCAAGGCGGGGGTGAATGCCTGTCCCGCACCCAAGGGAAATGGGGATAAGATAAAGTGTTGGAGGGCCGCTTCGGATTACATTACCTTTTTTAGGGAGGAGATGAGAAAGGGGGTGACGTACGTTCCCGACTCAGCCATGTTGCTCTGTTACGTCAAGAGCGTGTATCTAAAGGGAGAATTGAGTGCCGATCTGTTGGGGTGTCTTCGTAGTCTGTTTTCTCACATTTACGTTTTTTTCGTGTTGGGCCAAAAGCATCTCACGAGGCCGCTCGTGTTGGCCGCGCACCTCAGGTACGAGGGGGAACCCGTCGACCCCGAGTATAACTTGGATGGGAGGGTGGTCAGACAGATGGCTAGCATGTTTGACGTGTACTTTAAATCTTGTACGAAGTTGATGTCTTTGTGTAATTCTGAGATGTATGTCAAACACATTACCAAGAAATGACTCTGTGATGTAAATAAATCGCGTGACTTGAACTTTGTAAATAAAGAGTTTTTTTTAAATACTGCTCTGTGATGTAAATAAAGAGTTTTTTTTAAAAATACCAGTGTCATTACTGGGGGTGGGTTTTCTTTTTTAAAAAATTCTCGAGTCTAGGCAGGGGGGTTTTGGGAAAAAAATATTTTTTAAAAGGAAGAGGCGGAGCCGCTTGATTGTGGGGTCCAGTGTTAATGAGAGGGGTTCCCCCAGCTCACCCAGCCCCTCAAATAAATGTGAATAGTAATGTTTAATTGATTCAAATGTCAACTCACCGAGAGGTGGCAGAGAGGGTGCAGAAGAGGCCTGAAGTTGATTGACAGTGTCAATGTCATAGTTCAAGATGCCCATGCGAGTACTATCAGCCAATCCCAGAAGCGGTGCATAATAGTTCTCTGCAGTTATGACTTGGACCACCACTTCATAGGGCTTGCCTCGGTGAGTACAATGCAGTGTGGCCTGACCTCCAGTGGGAATGATGGTTTTGGAGTAGTCGAGGAGACGAACACTGGAAGGTGTGACTTTAACTGGAGCCATTTCCTTGAGATCACTTGCGTGTATGGTGTTGCAAGAACATCCAGAGTCCACCTGAAAGCGGACAGAATGAGCCGATGCTGAGGTGAGAGAGGAGCTGAGATCTAGGTCTACAAATATGCCTCTGGGTGCAGACTGAATTTGGGCGACATCATGAATGGTGACATGAGCAGTGCTTGCCTCAAAAACAGGGTTGGCCTGAGCCACTACATTGGCAGTTGATGCTCGGCAGACTTGTTGCCAGTGGCCCCTTTTTCCACAGCGGTGACAGGTATCATTGGCTGCAGGGCAGTTGCGACGAGCTGCGTGTGCGTTGCGGCCGCACCAGAAGCAGATCAGCGAGCCACTGGTCGATCGAGCAGGTGGTCCTGGTGGTTTGGAAGGGCGCTGAGTGATTTTGGGTTTGACAGCATCGGGTGTGACCTTGTAAGCCGTTTGCTCGCCAGGTGTGATCTGGTGTACTGACTCTTCTAGCTGTTGTCGGGTGATTGCAGACTCGGTTTTAAGGCTGGCCTCAAAGTCGCGGGCCTTACTGATGACTTGTGCAAAGGTGAGAGTGGTCAGATTCTCCCGAGAAATGAGGTCGCTTCTGAAGTTTTTGAAAGTGTCATTGAGACCAATTACAAAAATGTCTCGCTGTAGTCTGTCATCTACTGCTGAAGGGAAGTTACATTTCTGGTACTCTAGTCGCACTAGAGTGTGCCACTGCTGAATGCTCATCGCTGGATCTTGTTTTAAGAGGCGGAGAAAATTGTGAGTGGATTGTATGACAGGTTCCTGTCCGAGGTAGTGACTTGAAAGTTTCGCTAGCCATTTGGCGGGGTGTTGTTTGTCTTCATCGGCGATTTGAGAGTCAATAGTGGTTGTGAGAACATCCCATTCTGCTTGAGGAAAAGCTCTTCGAAGCGCCGCCATAGCCTTGGGGCGTTTAACCAATGTCCAGTAATCGTCCGAGTCAAAATCCTTGGCCGGATTCACATAGTCCTCCATAATACAGAAATCTCTGAAATTGGCGAGAAAAAACTTGAACGCACGACGGCGGTCTTCAGATGAGGCGTCGAACTGGGTCGATCTTTACCCATTGTGACCAAGAGGGTCGATTAGTGTACTGAACGTGCTGCTTGCAAAGTTGAGCAATGGAGACAAGAGTTCTCGATCGCCGAGATGAGTTCGTCGAGAGCGAGTTTTGGCGAAGTCACTGAGGAACAGCCAGGTTGAGTAGATGAAGACTCTGGTTATCCCACTCCTGACACCATGTAATAAGCTTTGGCTTATTATAGAATGCAGGACACAAGCAACAAACGTTAACAAAACAGCCTTTAATATCTGACAAGATGGCCGCCTAGTCAAGCACGAGGTAGAACTGAAAAGCACTATGGGTAACATAATACGTGTAACATAATGCGTGACGCGTGACGGCTAACAAGACACTGTCTTATCATTGTATTTTGTTGGGCTAAAATCCTTCATAATTCGATCAGCTGTTAAAGTCAGGTCTCCTAATTGTTCTGATCATTGCATGTTCACTTGTTATAGGCTGAGCTCTAAGTGCCAGCAGGGGGGAGCATTCGCCCGGCCAAACCTCTGTGCGGCCCAACGTGCCGTGAGCAATTGCTGACTGGGAAGTCACCTGCCTGTCCTTTGTCTCGGCTCCCCTGCGTCCAGGTAAGGAATGGACACCATGATTGCTGAAGTGACTGCATGTCCACTGAGTTTAAGGGCTGAGTCATCATTGTGGATGATGCGGTATTATTATTCTCATGCATTATAACACTGGTGCAGACAATTTCGCTGGACTTTAATGATTATAATTGTATAAAGCTAGACTGTCTTCCTTGACACTGGTTCATTGATTCCTACATGCATGAGTCAGTGTAATGTTATGTGGCAGTTTCTTTCATGTTGAGCTCGGGGTTAATTAGTCTTTGGTTTGCCTTGGTATCAAAAAATTCATTCAGCAGGCAAATTTTACCCTAGCTTATAGCCCGAGACAGTGCAAGAACACAGATGAACAGCCTGAAATAATTATTAGCCAATTAATTCTGATGTCCACTCAGCGAAAAGAGACTCGATCCCAGTGTGGAAAAAGGATTGGAGTTCTTACACTAATACGAATACTGTATAGTAGTACATCATGTTATTTATAAAATAATTATTTCCAGCCTCACAATATTCGATCGCTTCTCTGTTTTGATGTGTCATCCTGGCCAGTTGTTAAAGGTTGGAAAAAGAGTTGTAAAGTGTGGTTTGATGGTGAATTCTGTGAACTATTCTCTGTGAAAGCTGGATTTGAAATTGCTGGAGAATTTTAAAAAACCACTGAAGCACACTCAGCCAATTAAGTCCAGCTAGCATCGAGGAGGCATTTAAAGAACAATTTGTCACCTTGTAGCCCCTTTTTTTCTGACCAAGGATTCTGTAACACATGGTTAGTGACCAAAATTAAGTTCAATCTATCCACCAAGAGTAAAGGAGACACTTATCATTGTATTTTGTTGGGCTAAAGTCCTTCGTAATTCAGCTGTGAAAGTCAGGTCTCATAATTTATTGTTCTGATCATTGCATGTTCACTTGTTATAGGCAGCCCTAAGTGCCATCAGGGGGGTGCATTGGCCCGCCCCAACCTCTGTCCTGCCCAACCTGCCGTGAGCATGCTGAAGTCACCTGCCTGTGTCTGCGCCCGTCCGTCCAGGTAACGAATGGACACCATGATTGTTCAAGTGACTGTCCTCTGAGTTAGCCTGACTAATTGTAATGCGGTATTCTTATCACGCATTCATTGGTGGATACAATTTCGCTGGACTATATAGCTAGACTTTCTTTCTTGACACTGGTTCATTGATTCATACATGAGTCCTAAAAATATATTTCGCAGTTTCTTTTTTTGTGGTGGGTTAGTTTTTGTGTTTCCTTGGTATCAAAAAATTCATTTAGCAGGCAAATTTGACCCTTATAGCCAGAAACAGTGGAAAAACACAGATTAACATCCTGAAATAAGCCAATTAGTTTTCTTACCTTTACTTTTTAAGGCGTTATGATTCATATTAGGTTTACAAACCTTAAATGAAGTAGGATTTTTATAGGCAGTCACTTGAGGAATCGGCTGTGATTATTTGTATGCTTGTGATTTCGAGGTCTTTCTTTCTTTTGCGTCCTAATGTCGCGCGGTAAAACATTTGCTAATTACTAACAGAGTTATGGCAAATGTACATAAGCGATTATGGGAATATTCATTTAAAGACCTTTTATTCTGAGCTATCTAAATCAAGTCGGTCTCAGTTCAGAGTAATCAAAATAATGATCAAAAGACGTTCAACAAACGGTTGTCTTCAGTATAGGACAAACAGAAAATCCCCTTTAGCCTTCAAATATTTGCTGGCGGGTAGAAGGAAAGCCTCTGTATCCTTTCCCATTCAAGCAGGAGATAATGTACGGTTGTAAATTATTTGGTCGTTTCCCCATGCATCCTCTTTAATATTCAGTTGATGTTGATAGTGTTTCGACGGTATAACTTTCCCTAATTTAAAGTAGACGTATGAGGTAAACTTCCAGTTAAAATGTTTGTATTTAATCCCTCTAAAATTAA
This sequence comes from Blastomussa wellsi, assembly GCA_947652115.1. Lineage (NCBI taxonomy): Eukaryota > Metazoa > Cnidaria > Anthozoa > Scleractinia > Plerogyridae > Blastomussa > Blastomussa wellsi. The sequence continues at coordinate 24,923,612 of OX393561.1, forward strand.
ACCAATAAACGACTCAACCTTTTAAAACATTTTTTAGTAGTTTCTTTTGATAAAACTTGTTAAGAAAGAATTTACTATAATCATTTGGCTATATTTGGTATCTTCTTTTGAGTAATCGAAAAGCCATGACACGTTTCTGGCTACGCACGTTAACGCATGTAAATAAAACAGAGGCAAAGGTGCCGAGCGTAAAGGAGAAGTTTAGCGAGGTTCAACGTTTACGCCTACGAGCGACCTTTCACGCATTGCCTCTGTGTTATTTGCGAACGTAAATTTTACGCACGTGTACACGCCAAAATTACACGACACTAGAAATCAACCCTTACGGGTCCCTGATTACCATTCACATAAATACAGTAATAGACTATTATTAAGACATATTACCCAGCTTTTAGTGAAGAAAATATCACGTTTTTGTTGTCTCGGCGACATCATTGTTGTCAATGCCACAGAAGGGAAGCCTTGAGAACTTAATGGTAAGTGTAAAATCTCATTTCTGTTGATTACGAAAATGTCTCACGTAATTTCTGTTATGCACGAGACACATACTTATGCATTGTTTTTTCTCTTTTTTCCAATAGTTCCTAAAGCATTTTTTGACTGTGTAATGTAAAGGGAAGCATTCACCAAACGAGTCATCACGAACCTGTTAAAACAAAGGGTTTACCTCGGTGTAAGAACAGATTAAGTGGCATAGACCCAGTTCACTCAGTCTAGTCTTTGTTTAAACTGTAGACTGTATAATAAAAAGGGAAGTTGTATTACTTGTAAATTTACACACAAAAAACAAAGCAACAGCTAAAGTGAGACTTGACTTTACTATGGTGATATAACTATAACGTTTTTTTGCTTTGTTTTTCACGTTTTCTTGTTTAATGCTTTTAAAATTACATGATTCACATGCAACAAAGAATTGAAATGCGTCACAGACTGAAGCATTTTCCAAAGCAACAGCTAAAGCGAGAGTTTTTCAATTAGATACTGTCAATGACTTATGGAGAAATGACTATGACCTTTTTTGAACTAGATTGAAGCATTTTCCTATTTAATGACTTTACCATTTAATTTAATAGTTATACCATTTCAGGAACATGTCCTTTCGGTATTTCGCTATGACAAGCTCCTCAATCTCCTGAGGTATCAATGGCCCGAAAGTCCCTCTGTCTGACAACATATACCTGTTCGGTACTGTTCATATAAGTTTCACCTATTGGTACTGCACCCATTTTTTTTGAAAAATATAGCCTTAGAGTCCTGCAATCGAGTCATCTCGATATTTTCTTCATCTCAGTGTAAGAACATTCACTTGAATGTTAGCTTTAAATTCAATATGTCATAGTAGAAAAATGATTGTACATAAATAGAAGTTGTACTTTCGAAAAACTGAGGTTATGTTGTTTAAAAATACGGAACAATTGTTATGAAAGTTAGACATGTATATTAGAAAGAAAAAGAAATCGTATAGGAATAAAAAACGCTCAAAAATCTGTATATTTTTCAACTGAACGTAATTGTCTCGTTAATCTAGTATAATTTCCTAGGGAATTAATTTCTCAACAACTGGCTTCTAGCTGCTGTTTAAACCATTAAATGTCACTTACAATTACTTTGCCTCGGACTGTTGAGTGCATTGGCCTTATCTCTCTATAAACCGCCTGCTTGAATAGGTCTTCGTGCTCGGGCTGAACAGTTATTATCACGTCCCTGTGTCTTTTCCATAGTTCTTCTTTTTTGCATTTGAAAGCAGCTCTGTGATTTATTACACTCAGAGTCCTTTCTTCATCACAATGGTGGCCTTTGGTCGTCCCGGCGATTGTTGGACCCCAATTATTTGTACGAAAAATAGTCATTGTTGTCAATACCACAGAAAGGAAGCCTTGAGAGCATAATGGTAAGTGTAAAATCTCATTTCTGTTAATTACGAAAACGTTACACTTAATTTCTGCTACGCACGAGACACATACTTATGCATTGTTTTTTCTATTTTTTTCCAATAGTTCCTGAAGCATTTTTTATCTGTGTAATATAAAGGGAAGCATTCACCAAACGAGTCATCACGAACTTGTCAAAACAAAGGGTTTACCTAGGTGTAAGAACAGATTAAGTGGCATAGACCCAGTTCACTCAGTCTAGTCCTTGTTTAAACTGTAAACTGTATAATAAAAAGGGAAGCTGTATTACTTGTAAATTTACACACAAAAAACAAAGCAACAGCTAAGGCGAGAGTTTTTCAATTAGATACTGGCAAAGACTTACGGGGATATAACTATAACATTTTTTGAACTAGAGTGAAGCATTTTCCTATTTAATGACTTATTTCCTTTCGGTATTTGGCTATGACAAGTTCCTTGATCTCTTGTGGTATCAACAGCCCGAAAAAGTCCCTCTGTCTCACAAGGTACACCTGTTCCATGCTGTTCATATATATTTCACCTAGGTTTGAACTAAAGTGAAGCATTTTCCTATTTAATGACTCTACCATTTAATTTAATAGTTATACCATTTCAGGAACATGTCCTTTCGGTATTTTGCCATGACAAGCTCCTCAATCTCCTCAATCTCCTGAGGTATCAACGGCCCGAAAAAGTCCCTCTGTCTGACAACATATACCTGTTCAGTAGAGTTCATGTACATTTCCCTAATAGGTCCTGCACTGATTTTTTTCTGTATGATATAAAGATAAGCATTCTCCAAACGAGACATCACAAACTTATCAAAACAAATGGTTTACCTCGGTGTAAGAGCAAGTGGCAGAGACCCAGTTCAGTCAGCCTACGGTAGTCCTTGTTTAACTTTAGACAGAACATAGGATTTGTTAGTGTTACCATGAAGCTCAGCCAGTAGTTTAGAATCAACTCTATACCTCAGTAATAAACAGTTCCTTAACATTGACATTAACTGAGATGAAGCATTTTCCTATTTAGTGGCTTTACCATTTCCTTCAATAGTTATACCATTTCAGGACCATGTCTTTTGGTATTTAGCAATGACGAGTTCCTTTATTTCCTGTAGTACTAGAGGCCCAAAAAAGGTCCTTTTAATCATGATGGTCGTCAACATTTCTTTTGTACCGTCTATGTAAATTTCCCCAATAGGTGCAGCTCCAATCTTTATCTGTATGATCCAAGCGCTTGAATCTTTTAAGGGAGTCACCTTGAACCTTTCAGAAACAAAAATAATTGTACATAAATAGAAGTTATACTTAAGAAAAATGAAGTTGTGTAGTTTACAAATACGGAATAATTGTTATAAAAATTAGACATGTATATTACAAAAAGGAAACGAAATTGTAGGAATAAAAAACGCTCAAAAATCTGTATATTTTTCAAGTGAACGTAATTGTCTCGTTAATCTAGTATCATCTCCAAGGGAATTAATTTCTCAACAACTGGCTTCTAGCTGCTGTTTAAACCATTAAATGTCACTTACAATTACTTTGCCTCGGACTGTTGAGCGCATTGGCCTTATCTCTCTATAAACCGCCTGCTTGAATAGGTCTTCGTGCTCGGGCTGAACAGTTATTATCACGTCCCTGTGTCTTTTCCATAGTTCTTCTTTTTTGCATTTGAAAGCAGCTCTGTGATTTATTACACTCAGAGTCCTTTCTTCATCACAATGGTGGCCTTTGGTCGTCCCGGCGATCGTTGGACCTAAATTATTTATACGAAAAATAATATTACAAATATATACCCTTACAAGGGGAAAAAAATCACTGAAAGAAATGCAAAAATGTATGTCGTCGCCAAGATGAGTCTTGTCACCTGTGGAATTTTAAGGACCCGTTTTATGCAACTTTAAAACATTTTGTACATTTACATAAAAAGTATGTAAAATTATCTGTTGTTTACAAACACAGAGTAATGTTTATGGGATTTAAAAGTGTACATTGCAAAACGAAGAATAAAAACTTGTTTAAGATAAGTTGCTGTATTTCATTTGTATTACCAGCGATTACTGTCTCCTTAATCAATAATGGGATACATGAAACATGCGCAACAGGCCATTACCAGCTCTTTGTGCGACTCACGGTCCTTTTGTTATCGTTATACTCGTCTTTGTTTTCCCTACCGGCTTCGCTTCATCATTTCCAAGTTTATGTCTCTTGTTCAGCCTTTTAGAAATTGTACTGGAGACCTCTGAAGATAGCTTTTATTACTCGCGTCGCGCTTATGTTTGACGATAATAATTATTTTCAATCTAACAGTCCGTCACTCGCAAAACCTCGCGAGGAGAATAAAGATAAAACTCTAAAGAAGTAGGGTAAGTAATTAAAGTAAGAAACGCAAGGTGTCCTAAAACTAGCGCGTTAATTTTGCATGCTTAAAACTATCTAATTTTTTATTCTTTTTAAGTATTTTCTGTTAAAATATGAACGTTAAAACTCAACCAAACGAGATATAAACCGTGCTGTAAAATGACTCTCTTTTTGAAAGGTTTAACGGGGAAAACGACTGAAAAATATACAACCATTTCTTGAATTGTTATGTGGTGCTTTTTCATCCTCGGTGACCCAGGGGCAGCTACTCAGAACGTGATAAACGCACTTGCGAAATATTTGCGAAGTTTACAAGTTGACCGCAAATTGAAAAAGATAACAAAGAAATTGAGACTCTATGAAAGTACGAAATTTTAGATTAGAAACATTTTATGTGAAATCTGCGCTTGTCCGACATCCTGTAGCCAACCGAATGGATTTTGGTAGAGTTTCTTCGTCTGCAGCGTGGGTACCTGCCCCTTCACTCCCACGGTCCTGTGTAGGTGTAGCTTTCTGATCGCTGTCGTCATCGTCTTCCGCTGGAGATTCCATTTCCTGGAAAGTTGTCAGAGAGAAACAACTTTAAAACATATGACGGTGATAAGGACTTTCCTATATTAAACAATTATTCGATTATTTAATTAGGATATCAGAAAAACCGAATGAAATGATTGTTTTATTATACATTGTTTTGAAGAGAATAATGACAAACACACCATCGCAAGGAACCTGAATTGAATATTATTGTTATTGGAAATCGTGTATTGCGGGCTCCGCAACCTACAGATTAGTTAGTTGTCTGCGCTGATTTCCAAAATTAGCTGTAGAGGAAAGATAGTGAGTACAATGTAAGATAAAATGGGTTATTTATCTGTGTGTCGTGAAACAATACGTTTTGTGATCAAAGTTGAGGTTAGCGCCGCTGAAAAAGGTTCTACAATTATCATGAATGTGACAGAAAAGAAATTTTAAAAGGGCCTAATCCTGGCACCTAACTGTAAACGGGAACCTTTAGGCTGTTTCCACGGGAAAGTTGTAACGAATTTATGATGCGTCTTTTTACCTGAGACATTTCCCCAGCAGCATCTGTTGAACCACTGGCCTGTGTAATGGTACTGCTTTGCGAGGCTGCGACGTCAGATTCTTCCGCGGGGACAGTTGGAGTTTGGTGGGCAGGTGAACTTACGCGAAAATCGGCTCTTTCTTTTAACACTGGTAGTAAATAGGTGGCTTCGGTTTTCTGTGTCACAAGGTGAACTGCTCGATCGATCGAAACATTATCTAAACCTTTAAGGATCATTAAAACGAAGCCAAGGTACATTGCGACGACTTCAAATCCGTACGACAAATAAAGACCTAGAGCCGATTTATTCTTAAAACAGCCTGCTAATTGAAGCCATACGTTCACGGTAGATTGGCGTCACGCGTTTAAATTTAGATTATGCAGCGCTTCTAAACCTGTTGCGATGCAGATGTCTCCTAGACATTTTCCTTTCTTATCGACGCTTCGAATACAATAACTTAATTCCCAAATAGTTTTACGGGTTGTCTGCAAGATGTCGCTGTGAATTTGTAATAAGGGTAGAGGTTCCATTAAAGAAGGGTCATAGGTGTTCTTCTTGAACATGGCGATAGCACATGAGAGTAGAGTACCGTTAGATTTGTCGAACGCAACCACCGTCAACCGGTCCCCCTCTCCAAGAAATGATTTCGAAACTTCGTTCTTATACGTATTGATGTTAAGTTGATTTTTCGAAGCTTCGCCCGGATCTAGCATTGATTGCAAAGTATTTAGGTCGCACGATTCCGAAAGTGACTGCCCATCTGGATAAATCTGCGTGAGAAAAAAAAAATGAAGAGGTAAATTCAGACGAACTCCATTTATCGGAGGCCTGACTGAATAACACGGAAAACTGAAATAAACGTTGGCACCCTATGAAGTTCTGTTTTTCCCCCTTTTCCAAATAAAAAACGCCGCCTGATCGCAGGTTAACTACGCGGCGGAGTGCAAGTTTGACAACGTTTATGCGATAGTCAAGGATCCGAAAATAATCCTCACCTATTCGCAGCGCAGTGGAAAAGTCTCCTACTTTTTTGTATTTAGAAAAAACTGGTTATAGCTATTTAGGAAAATAATTGTTCTAGCATAATTACCCAGATGATTATTGAGGGTGCGTTCGATTGGCTGTATTCTGGAAAGCTGAAGAGACCGAAAATGTCTTAGAAATCTCTTTTCCCGGGATTCTTTAAACACTAGAATGTAGAGGCTAAAGTATAAGAGTATCTCAGTATTGTATTTCAACCGGACTTCCAGATCTAACGAGATAACAAATGTCTGAACAAGTGATTTCTATAGTTTACTCCATCTATTCTTATTCCAGCATACAGTCAAACGAACGCGAAAACAGAAATACAAGATAGAGTTCTGCCCAGGTCCACAAACGGCGGAGAAATGCGTTGAGTTTTCTTTTTTAAGGGTTTCTTAATTATTATTCTTTTTTGAAAGAACCTAACGAAATATAAATATTGGTCTTTTTGACTTTATTGCAGTCTTTCATGTTGATAAAAGTAGTCTATTAAAAAATAAGAGTTTCAAATCGACTTTGATATCACTTAACGCATTTCTTCGAAAACAGCGTTTCAACTCGCGAATCCTGGAACAAGTCATGTTCTGTCTCGTACCCTGATTAAATAGAATTAACTGTAATTTATTTTACACTGTTCTCTGATATAGCCACATAAAGAAAAGTGTGCTTTTTACTATTAAAGTATATTAACTCCCTGTTAAAAGCTTCAGTTGCTGTTGTCGTTTTTCGCGGTCTGTCTCCTAGCTGGACAACATTTCGCAGAACAAGAGTGTACGCTATGCCTTACGTGTAATTTTTTCCATTGCAAGCACTACCTCGACTTTAAAAGAAATGACGGATTCAATACAAACTCCACCAAACGCAATGCAAGGAATATTTTGGTAGTGTAAGCAAATTAAGCTTAATCAAAAGTTAGTGAAACAAGGATTATCTTAGAAAACTTCTAAGAAAACAAAGTAGCGCTCAAATTTTGCCTTTCAATGAATACGGTAAGTCGAAGATTAGCCTCTACAATGAGTAAAGTTGGGTGTAAAAACAACTCTGGTAAATGAATTGTTCACTTTCAAAGTTCTGTTTTGTTTAATAAATGTTCTACAAACCCACTTACCTGTACTCTGAAGTCACAATGTGTTAGTGCATTGATGTGAGTGAACGCCATGCCGGAAACTGTAGATGATCAAAACGGAACTTCGCCGGCTCTGGAGAAATAGAGGACTAAAAGTATTGAATGAGAATTAGAAAACACTATGAAAAAACAAGATACGTGTACACGAAGGATATACAAGAGATCGAATCCGCTTAAATTACTCAACAAGACCGTGACAGATGATAGAGATGACTGATGTTTTTTCACTGATTTAAAATTCTGGCTAGTTCCCAGTCCTTGGCTTTCCAATGTGTTTCCCTGGACACCAATCTCGTGCCTGTGTAACTTCTCAATAATTTAATAGTAGACTGACTGTACATCGTACAGTCAGAGTTTCATTGATCCATAATAATAATGACGTCATTGTACAGCGGCTGGCCATTCACCATCTTGTACACCAGCGTAGTTCAGCGTATGGTAAGATCGTAACTAGTTTCAACATAGTTTAAGTATATAAAACAATCATATGGTGTAGACAAAGCACAGCGGGAATCTGGACTTTTAAATTCAAGTGTGTAGCAAAATGTTGCGGACTTTTAGGTTGCGTTCGATCGATCTTATTCCTCGTTATTAAGATTCTTTACTGTAATTTTTGGTCCGTTAAGTTATCCATGATTCTTACGATGCTGCTTCAAGTAGGTCTCTAGATACTGTGGAGCACTGACTGCCAAAACAAACGGTTTCTAGAGTTTATTCCATTTATTACTATTCGTCAACCAGGTCAATCGAACGCGCCTTCACTACCCGTAATAATCTTTTTCTTTGGTGATGACATAATAGCACTGTACAATTATTTTTTATATGGTTCACAGCTTATCGTTGAGGTAAGAAGATCACCGAAAACATCAATTAGACGTATGCTTTTTACACGGTGATGAAGTCCAAGTTCCTCAATGATGTATTCTCTAGTCGATTCTTCATCTGCTTGTAACAGCACTTCTAGTGAATGACAGATGTGCAGTGCAAAACGCAATGAAAGCACGACCATCATGATACAGCTTATGTGCTTTACATTTAAGCCTTGAGATATGATGAGTGGGTCTACTGAACTAGACATATATATATTGTCTCCTGTACCTTCTGCATTGTTATTTTATGTTGAAAAGCTCTGTTGAGAGCATGAAATATTAAAGATTTTGAATTTTTACCTGCAACTCACAGTTAAATAGTATTGTTTCAGTTTAAATAATTATACATAGAGAGGAAATCACATCACATACTATTATTATTGTTCTTGTGGTAAGGTACCCTCAAAAGGGGGATGCTCAATTTTCCCAGTTAGCTATTGGGAGCTATTGCACAGACTGAGTGAAAAAATTGTTAAGTTGTTTGCCAGATACACAGAAAAAAACTGTGTTCTAGTAACCAACTAAACTATTTTTTCTGTTATCAGCAATGTCACTTGAATCAAATGAATACTGGCTGGTTTCTTTTCATTTTCTGGTTTTTGTTTTTTCTAGGCTATTTCAATTGTCGATTTGTAAAGGAAACAGCTAATTTTCGAAGTAAACAATACATAATTTTACAGATACTCGCAGTATCTCAGTATGTCAAGGTTCTAAACCCTTATTACAAGCCCGAATATTTTCGGGCTTTCTTTTCACAGTCTACAGGGGCACCCAACCACTGTCTTCTGTAAAATATCTGTTCAAAATATTGTCTAGAATTTTCTGTTACTTGACGACGGCTACAATTGTTAGGAAAGTTTTCTAAAATTTTCTGGAAAATAGTACTGAATCTCTCGTAATTTGGAAAAGACGTAAGTTCCCCTAGGATGACGGAACAGATACAAATTATATGGTGCCGCTTAGAGTGCAGTTCTAGTTATCTAAAAGTACTCTGGGTAGCCCAAAAAGTGTTTTCAATGTATTTGGGAGCAAACCGTCTTTGGGTGCCCCTGGGACCACAACTGCAATGAACTTCTTTATTTTTAAATGACATCTTGCTTCCTGCTAGTGAAACATTTTATCAGCATTTTTAAAAACAAAAAACCTCTCTCACCGATGGCTGATTTTTTAAAACAAAATTCGATTTAGCTAGTTGAGAAAAAACTTGGTGCAAACACTCCCTCCCTCCCTCCCCCCCCCCTCCACCCACCCACCCACCCAACCAACCCGACAAAAGAGAGAGGGAGAAGTTGTCAAGGTTTTATTAAAAGGATATTAGACAATGGTAAATAATATAATTTAACTGACTCCCAGATAGCTGTGCCCTATTGAAAAACAAGCACTATACTTCAGTTCGTAGTTAGGAACAGACACCTTTATAGCAAAAACAGTAACGTTTAATGAAACTTGAATTGTACACATGGTTCTACCTTTCAAATTATTCAAGACGTCTGTTCAACGTTAACATTTCCCATTCTAACAAATCAAAACATACTACGCTTAAAAGTAAAAAATCGTTTTTTAACTCTTTTTTTAGAGCCATTTCAAGCTGAAGTTTCCGACCGTACAGGACGGGTAACAAACATCCCTGTAACAATTGAAAAATTCAGCTTGCTAGTAGGAAAGAATATAATAAGGCGGCTAAATATTGTCCAAACAATCGGTCTACAACAAGTTAACAGAATACTTAGAAAATCTTTCTGGACCACTGAACGAACAACGGAAAACCTATCATAAACACTGAACAAACCAGTGTCAAAAGCAGATATATTGCGCTTTTTCATTTAACCATACATTATTTTCAAGCTGAAGTTTCCAACGCTATAGGACGGATACCAAAACATCTCTGTAACAATCGAAAAACTTCATCTTGCTAATAGGAGAAAATGTAAGAGCGGCGGAAAGTTTTCGAAGCAAACTATAAGGCAAAAAACAGAATACTCGGAAAACTTTCCCTCGCCCGAAAAGACAACGATAAAGCTAGTTACTTTGCCTTGCTGAACTTTGTATTAGCTGAGTAGCACTTTATACCAGCTAGAACGAATATTAAATGTCGCTATCACGGGGAAAAAGGCACTCTTCTTTTCCACTATCCCAAATAGGAAATCTGAACCTATCCGAAGGAAAAGTGTCTCTTCGCGCAAACTTGTCGAAACGTTGAAAGCTATGCAGCTTGCGTTTGACTTGTCGATAACTGGGGCAGGTTTGTAAAACGCTGTAAAAGTTTGGATGGAAAACACCTTGCGAATACAGTTGGGCTATTTTCAAAAAGCCGTTTCTGTAGAGTTCATATACAAACATTGGCCCACTTTGCAAGAACTTCACTTCGCGGACTGGTAACAACTGAACTAGGAATGCGTGTAGTATCTCAGTTCTTATAAGTAAAAAATCGCATAATCGTACGAGAGATACGAGGTCACTTTCTGAAAAAGACAGGTAGCGGCATACCTTCCACTCCAAGATATCGAATAGTAAATCTAAAGAATCACTATCGAAGTTGTTTGGCAGACAAAGTTGATTTTGGCTGTGCGGTTTTAAGCAAACACTACATATACGAAACGGAAGACTATTACGGAGAAAAGTGGAGAAAAAATCACTAACGAAGGACAAATAATTAGATGAAATTGAACGAGAATAGCTTTCGGAATTTAAGGAAATTACTGTTCTGTCATTGCTGACGATGAACGCGAAGAACAGTTGTGGGATGAGGTCAATTTCTTTAAGTACTTGTGACAGCAGCTGGTCATCTCAGCCGTGAACTTGTTTGGTAGATTATCTGCCACATTCAAGAAAGGTACTTTACACTTCGCTTACAAGAAACTATACAACTTATTCATTGTAAAACATTTACTGCTTATGAACTTGGCGATGTATGTCAATTTTCGGCGTTCTTAGCTCGTAGATTCCGTTAGAATGCAAGTAAACGAGGTCGATAGGATAAATCAATGCATTTACAGCTTCTTTAAAACTCTTACCGGCACTGAGTTTAAATTTTGCTGGTTCAGTCTCCGAATACTCAGCTAGATAGGCTGTTTTGTGGTCTTCCGATAATCTTAAAACTTTGCCAATGAACACTTTGGGACATTTTTCAGTAGAATTCGACGCTACTAAAGCAACGAAATCGCCAGGTATGGGAAGATATTCAATGTTTCCTTCCTCGTCTTCATCGCTCAAGATCAATACTCCGTCTTCGTCAAGGCT
>OX393561.1:24942688-24967688 GCA_947652115.1 Blastomussa wellsi
CCAATGGGAACACTGTATTTTCGATCCGCCCAAATGCTATATAAAGGACGAGGGACCTGCAAGGTCGTCAGATGCAGCAGAGTGAGAGGTATTTCAAAAAAGACTTTTACACGATGTCCAACATGACCCTCATGACTGACGAAGAAGTAGAAGAATTGAAACGCATTGCCAACACGCCGTCCATCTACTACGAAGAAGGACTCGGTTCTCCGATCAGAACAGGTGTAAGCAACAAAGAAAGACGTTCTGCCAACTACATGTTAAAACGAGATGCCAAACGGAAACGCGAGATGGCCAAGAAAGTGGAGGAAAAGCCACAAGAGCCAGGTCAGTCTACGTTATGTGATTATTATCACCGCGAATTAGAGGAACCCCTCGTCCCGAGACACAGACGGTTTCCGAGCGTGGGGCCTAGAGAGACGATGGGTGGTGTCGTTTTCGATCCCTTTGTAGACGTGATGTCCTGGGACGGTCATTTCGAAAAGTGGGTGCAGAGACCACACCACGTACAGGACGAACGGGATTTGGAATTCAGAAAATCGAAATTCAAGACGAGGCAGGACCGTCTAAAATTGTACATGCATCTGAGACATCTCTCTAGACCCTACACGTCAAAACGCCGTCACATCAAGACTCACGTCCTTTCTCGCATTGCTTCGCAGAATTCGACCCAGACGCCTTCCTAGCCTCGATTCCTCTGACGTGTCCCATACACGACCGAACCCCGTTGCTGCGTAAGCAAGCCAAGAATGGATGGGAGTACTACATGTGCGGCGTGGGTAAAGATGACGACAACGGAGATTTGTGTTACGTGTGTATGGGTGTGGAAGAGGCCCCCCAGTATTTTAGAAAGTTCCGCGACACCCTGAACGAGTACTACTCCAGAAACCAGAAAGATCTAAATTGTCATTGTGGCTGTTCCGTCTTGTTGTGCATGTCCAAGTCGGAAAAGAGCCCGGGGAGACTCTACTTCAAGTGTCGTCAATCGCCGCTCAAGTGCGATTTCTTCCAGTGGGCGGACGAGTTACCCAAGGGGTTTAGAAAAGCGACTCACGAGCGTACTCATCCTTACAGACGCTGAGGTGTGCATGGTTTTGGATTTGGAAGGCTTTCGCGTTGAAGACAACTTTGCCGTGAGGGAACTGGGTTATCACGTGTGGAATGGGGAATACGGACGAGTGGCCTTTTACCCTCCCATACCTTGGGACGCGTTATTCCCCAAAGACAAGAGGACGGTCTGGTACGTGAAATACAACGTGCACGGATTGACGTTTTCTCCCACGAAAGACGAAAAGGCCCTCCCTCAATTCAAAGTAAAAGACGAACTGTTGGAACTTTACTCGCATCACAGGTTTTGCGGGTGTGACGTGGTGGCTTACAAGGGTGGTCACGTGGAAAGAGACTTGTTAAACGAACTGAACATTCCCAGTTTAAATTTAGAAGACTACGGTTGTCCGAAATTTGAACGAGTGTTAGAAACGATTGTAGAACCCTTACCCGATTGCGGTTTTCATTTTAATTGTACTAGGGCCCATTGTAGCGTGGTAGAATGTCACGCGTTTTGGTTATAGATGAAGACACACACTTGTAAATAACCTTTGTTCTTTTATTGCATTAAAAGGATTTCAAAAGTACAATCAAAAAAGCTTTAATGTCTTTTTCTCTTTCACAGTTCAATCAATACATCCAAGTGGGATACAAACAAGTGGGATACATACTAGTGGGATACACACAAATCTCGTAACGTTTACAATCTTTACAAAATAACCGAAATCGAAATCGACTAAAGTAACGCAATGGGTAATGTGCAGTGACGTAAAACCTAGGAAAAAGAAAAAAACACTTTATTTACATCTCAAATGACGTTCGTGTTACAATCACCACAATAAAAACTCTCGCCAAGAAAGTTCATGAAAACAGTATCATATTCACAGTTTGGACACCAGAACATCAACCCATACATGAAAACATTAGATCGACGCATTCTGAAAAAAAGTACAATAACACTTTTTATTTATTTTTTTTTATCTTTTTGAAGATAGTATAAAAAGTGGGTCGAGCAACAGCAAGACAACCTAGGGAAAAAAACACTTTATTTACATCTCAATCTATGTATACAGCAAAAAAGATGGTCTAAATTCAAAACGGGATTCGATCGAACAAGTACAGTAAATGTCGTACAGGTCTAGGGCAACCGCAAGACAACCTAGGAAAAAAGAAACACACTCTATTTACATCTCAAATGACGTTCGCGTTACAACCACAACAGTAAAAAATCTCGCCAAGAAAGTTCATGAAAACACTATAATATTCGCAGTTTGGACACCAGAACATCAAGCCGTAAGCGAAAACATTAGATCGACACATTCTGAAAAAAATCAAGGTAAAAAAAGTTTAAGACATCCAGGGCAGTAATAAAAACAACGCACACTTTCATCGCAACGGCGATAATCGTACTCGCGGTCACACTCTTGACAAAGCAACATGTCAGATCAACGGATAAAAAGTATGTCGATTATACGGCTGGTTCTGAAAAAAATCAACGGGGAAAAAAAAATAAACACTTGTCTACAGAACCTGAGAGTGCATCCCACGTGGGGGGGGGGAGAAAAAAAAAGTCAATTTGTGCATACATGGTGTCCTAATAGTTCAAATGCATGATCTGAGACATGAGTATGAAATTTACAAACGTACGTTCCAAGTGAATCCCTCTTGGGTTCCGGATTCAAGTAATTAACCATCGCATTGATCTTCTGCCATCCAATCTCGTACCTCTCTCTGATCTTTTGAGTATACTGTAACAACAACAAAACACGAGGATTAAAAACAAACCAAAACGGTAAACGACGACAACAACAACGATAAAAACTTACGACGTATCGTCGGATCATTTCTAACAGCTCGTCAGGGAGAATGAATAAATAGTACCGAAAAAACAACGCTTCCCTCTGCTCTGCTTTTAAGTTGCTTCTCTTTCCCCTTATTTCTTTACCGGAGGTCTTTTGATTTTCCATTTCAAGGCAGAAATACACACAGACTACGATCGACTCGACGAGCGGACAAGTTTGAATTTGCCCACGTTCACGCCTTTTATACTTTTTGGGCGGATCGAAATGCACCAATCGGTGACAAGGTCAGACAAGGTTAGACATGGAATGAGGGGTGGGGGGGGTAGGGGGGTAGGGGGTATTTGTAGTCAATCAATGGAGACAAGCACCGATTGGCGCCTTTCGATCCTCGTTGTGATTGGTGCCTTTCGATCTGTTCGAAAAGTATAAGAGGCGCGAACGAAGGGCGCGTAATTAAAAAAACCTCAGATCTCGCAATGTCTTCCAGACCACGTTCCAGATCATTGAGTCCTCCCCGTCAAAAGGTTGGGCGACCTTCGCGTTCTAGTTCTGTTCCGGCTTCGGCCCGTTCCTTTAGGAACAACAATCCTTTGGCTTCGGCCCGTTCCTTTAGGAACGACCCTCCTTTGGCTTCGGCCCGTTCCTTTAGGAACGAAAGAAAAAGATCTTTATCTGACGACAACGATGAATGGGTTCACGATCCTTCGCTCGCCGCCATGTTGAACGATGAACAACATAAACAAGTGGGTGGTGGTCCGCCATTGCTGGATTTTCAGCTACGTCCCGTGGGACCACGCAGGAACTGGCGCCAAGTCCTCGACCGCCAACGGTTCCAGGCTACGCTCCGCCAAAACAGGGACCCAACGCCTCGCGACGACTTGGGCCGAGAAGTGACCGAAGCCCTACGACGAACCATTCGTCACCAGATCGCCTCGGACTCAACCTTGCAGCCCCATTCGACCCTGCACTTCACACTGCAGTCAAACGCTTTCACGCATGCGTTCCAGTCCACATCTTTCACCGTGGAGGAGTTCGAGGATGGCAGTGATCGATTGGACATGTATCTTCATTCCCTCTCGGCCAAACTCAACTCCAACCAACAGTTTGAAGCGGATGACTCTTTCACTGTGGAGACCACCTTCATCCGTACCCCTGGTAGAGGCAGTGGTCATGGTAAAAAGTACCGTCCCGTGCGCGAGGCGGTGGAAAAATTGTTGGCGTGAAAACAGTCTGTCGTCGTGATCAAAAACGAAGACGAGTTGTGTTGTGCCAGAGCCATCGTCACCATGCGTGCCCGCGCAGACGAGGGGTCAGGTAGTTCAAACTACGAGAACTTGAGAAGAGGTTATCCCATCCAGACCCGTCTGGCTAAAGACTTACACCGACTGGCCGGTGTACCCGAAGGCCCTTGCGGTATTGCCGAACTCCAAAAGTTTCAAGCCGTTCTTCCCCAATACCAGATCAAGGTCATGTCCGTGGACAAATCGTCTTTGCGGGACCACCTGCCCCCAAACAGATTCTCCTCCTCAAGGTCGACGCGCATTACCACGGGTGCAGCTCGTACGGTGGGTTCCTGTCGCGCTCGTATTACTGCCATGACTGCGATCGAGGCTACAACATGGACGACATCGACCATCATCCCTGCAAAGGCAAATGGTACCGTTCGTGCGAGAAGACCAAGTGCCCGGACTTTACCTCGGCCAAAGCTGATTTTCCACCCGGTGCATTCCCACAACCATCTCTTGCCTGCCACCTATGCCATCGTCGTTTCTTTGGACAGAGCTGCTTCTCTTCTCATCTGAAAGAAACCAAGACGTGCCGTTCCTTGTGCGCAACCAAGAAAAAGTGTCTTTCCTGTTGCAAGACCTACGACGCTGCCTCCAAAGAAAAGAAAAGCAGAAAGCGATACAAACACAAGTGCGGGTGGGACAAGTGCCGTTTCTGCGAAAAAAAGGTGGAGCTGGCCTCCCACAAATGCTACATCCAACCCTTGGACCCTGAGGAGGAAGAGCCCAAATTGATGAAGGTACCTCTGGTTGAAGTGGGTACGCGCGCCATCGTGGAGATGGACGAGGACGGTCAAGCGTGGGTCGAAAAACCGAAACCCCTCTTCGTGTACGCGGACTACGAAGCCGTCACCGACACCGACGGTGTTCAAACACCCATCCTCGTGTGTGTAGAGCCCGAAGACGAGGAAGACACCCTCTCCTTCTACGGTCCATCATGCACTGTGGACTTGATGGAATACCTGGACGGGTTGACGATTGACGAATACGGAGACACGCGCAAAGTCATCTGCGTCTTCCATAATTTCAAAGGGTATGATGGCATGTTCGTGTTGAACTACTTGTACGACACCCATCGTACCGTGGAAAACCAGATCAACATGGGGACCAAAGTGCTATCCGTCTCCACGGGTGACATCAAGTTCGTGGACTCCCTCTGCTTCCTGCCGTTCCCGCTGTCAGCCTTTCCCGACACTTTCGGTATCACCGAACAGTGTAAGGGTTTCTTCCCTCATCTCTTCAACACCGTCGACCATCAAGATTACGAAGGACCGATGCCACCCGCTGACACCTACGACCCAGAAGGCATGTCTGCCAAAGTCAAAGCTGCGTTCGAGACGTGGTACGCCGACAAGGTCGCCAATGACTACCACTTCGTCCTAAAAACGGAGATGGAAGCGTACTGCGTCTCGGACGTAAAACTACTCAAGGCAGGCTGCCAAAAGTTTCAGGGAGAGTTCGAAGAGAAGGCCGAGTTCAATCCGATGGAAAAATGTATCACCATCGCCTCCGCCTGCAATCGTTACTGGAGAAAGAAACAGCTTCCCAACAACACCGTTGCGGTAGAACCTCCCAACGGTTGGCACGGTGCGACCTCCAACCAATCCATCAAGGCTCTCAAATGGTTGGCGTGGCAAGAGCACAGATTGAGAACGAATGCTTCTCCGTCCTGCCAACACCAAGGGGACCGCATACGACACGCCCACAACGGTGGTGAAAAACGGTTGTTCACTCAGGCCCGTTCATACTTGGTCGATGGCTTTGACGCTCTCACCAACACGGTGTACGAATTTCACGGGTGTTTGTGGCACGGGTGTCTCACTTGTTTTACGAGTCGTCATCAACAAAGCAACGTGAGCGATCGCACCTTTGACGAACTGCGCGAGGCCACCAAGGTTAAAGAGAACAATCTGTCAAACGAAGGGTACAATCTGGTCATCGTATGGGAATGCGAGTGGGATAAGATGGTGAAGACGGACACGGTCCTACAAACCTTGCTATCCACCATCCAAGTGGAAGAACCGCTCCAACCACGGGATGCGTTCTTTGGTGGACGCACCAATGCCGTCAGCCTTTACTCGTGTGTGGACAAGACCCAAGGGGAACGCATCAAGTACGTGGATGTGACGTCGCTCTACCCTTGGGTCAACAAGTACGCCAAGTATCCTGTGGGTCATCCTACCGTAATCACTCACCCGGAGGACCAGAACATAGCGAGCTACTTCGGCATGGCCAAAGTCACCGTGCTCCCGCCGTACGAGCTCTTCCATCCCGTGTTGCCGTACCGTTGCGGTGGAAAGCTGGTCTTTCCCCTCTGCCGTTCGTGCGTAGAGACGGAAATGCCAAAACCGTTCACGGACCGTTCTTGCGTTTGCTCTCACACGGACGAAGAACGCATGCTCACCGGTACATGGTGCACACCCGAGCTCATCAAGGCTGTAGAGATGGGGTACACTATCGTCACCATCCATGAGGTGTGGCATTTTCCCGCGGAACAGCGCAAGACGTGGCTCTTCGCCAATTATGTGAACACGTGGTTAAAGGCAAAACAAGAATCGGCAGGATATCCTCGTGGTGTCACCACCCCTCAACAACAGCAAGAGTACGTCGCCGACTACCAGGAGCACGAGGGTATCTCATTGGACCCACCCCTCATCACCAGGAACCCAGGCCGAAAAGCCACCGCCAAACTCATGCTGAACTCGTTCTGGGGCAAATTCGGAGAAAACCTAGACAAACCCACCACCGTTGCCATCTCCACACCTGCCGCACTCTTCGAAGCCGTCTCCAACCCGTTGTGGAACATCCGCCAGATCCGCATCTGCAACGACGAAGTGTTGGAAGTACTGTACACCAACATGGCTTCCAACCAGGTCAACAGCGGGAAGACAAACGTCTTCGTAGCCGCCTTCACCACCTGCTGGGCGCGTCTAAAACTCTATTCCTACCTAGAGAAACTCACCACCCAGGTCATCTACTTCGACATGGACTCTGTGGTGTACAAGTGGAAACCGGGTCTTGTCGACATTCCCTTGGGCGACTACCTAAGAGACATGACCGACAAACTCGAAGATCACAGACGACCCGACGACTACATCACATAGTTCGTGTCGGGTGGCCCCAAAAACTACGGCTTCGTGTCCGACCAGGGTCAAGTCTGTTGCAAGGTGCGAGGGTTCTCCCTGAAATCCGTACGTGGTTCCGCGCAACTCAACTACGAGATACTGAAGAGGAACCTGCTGGAGGAACTCACGGATCCCCAAGGAGTTCGCAGAGACGTGGAGGTGACCAACCCGCACTTCTTCACACGGGATCCTGCCACGAAACGCCTGAAAGTATCCCCACGAACCAAACAGTACGGTCTAGTCTTCGACAAGAGGGTGGTCGACTTCGAAACCTTCACGTCCTACCCGTACGGTTACAAGCACGATTTGGACAAGCACGACGTGGAGATGGCTGAGCTCCTCTGCAATTTGTAAATATTGTAAATAGTTCCGTGCGTTTCATTTGTAAATAGTTCCGGCGACAATGAGTCGGGGTGGCACCCCGATGATACCCTTTTCCGCTCTTTTCGCTAGGTCAGGGATCCCAACACGAGTCGCGGGTAACCAATCCCCAAGGAGTGCCCCATCTAGCAAAAGGACTGGAATATGCTCCCTTCAGGAGCGGGGGACCGGAAAGCCATGACGTCATCCCATTATCGATTTTTATCGATTAGCCCTGGAAATCCGTGAGACGGGACCAGAACCTCCGTAGAGGTCTGGGGTGCAGTTTTCCACGTATGGGCGCCGCCATCTTGGAACTACGACCGCTAAAAAAAGTTGGTCTCATGGGTAATTTCGTGAGATGCTTTCTGATTGGTCGAGACGCGTCACGTGTGCTGTCTCGACCAATCAGATGGCTAGGACTGCCATTGAGCCACTTATACTACTGAGGGTCTTCAAATTCTGCTTTGTGTGGTGTTGTCAAACCAAGTTTACCGGGGGTGGAGGGGTGCTCCCATATGAACAAAGGCGTACGAGGCGTCTGGGGGGCTGCAGCGCTCCCCAGTTTCAAAAATTTTTGACATTTTTCGGGCAAAACGCGTAGAATAGACCAATTCCAATATATTAAAATTCTAATATGGCGCCGAGGCTTATGGGAATAAAACAAAAGAAATTATTTATTCATCCCTAAGCCTCGATGCAAAATCTTTTGTTTTATTCCCCCGAGCCTCGGTGACATGTTAGCGTCGCACAGGCTTGTCAACAGTTTTACACTGTCACGTTGCCTGAACAAAACCATGTAGTGGCAAGCGTAACACGCAACATAGTCAACAGACTTTCGCGTGAAAATTTACAGCTTAATCGTGTGGTGCTAGAATGTCACATTGACGAATAAAGGAGATAGAAACCTAAACACTGAGCTCAAGAGAAAAAAGCTCGTCCGAGTTGATGCAAGAAACAACCTTGGCGACAGACAGCGTCTCTCTAAGACAAACTAATTCTTGGTTTTCACGTGACGTCAGAGAAAACTAAAATTAAAACTTTTGAGTTTTCATCTTCATCAGGTAAAAGTCATTTTTAAACATATATCTGCTGGCCTGTTTTCAGCTCGGTAGACGGCTTTGTTTTGAAAATAGAACATTTTGAATTTCAGATTTTTCACAATGCGTGACATCGGCATTGTTTCTGTACGTGAGCGAAAATATCGATTCGCCTTACGTTTTCGAGTTCTAAGTAGCCAATATGTTGAGGGAAGTGTTTATGGGAATGTTTTCAAGTTTAACAACGAGAGGAAACGTTTTGAGAGAGTCAAAGTAAGCTCCAGATGTTTCCACTGGTTTCCGGCCGCCATGTTGGAGTCCCTCAGAGGGGCTCCAACATGGCGTCTCCATACTAAACACTATAATTTTCAGTGATACACTTTGCCGAATAACTCGAGTTCGGAATATCGTACATCCCCGAAACTTTGGCAGGTTGTTTATTTATTACTCTTCTACGATATTTCAATTTCTTGACTCGATTTATTGAATGGTAAGCGATTTTATTTCTTGCGTGCGTGAAATTTGCGTGATACTTGCGTGACGTGAAAACCACCAATAGCCTTCAAGAAGTAAAGCTACAGCAGTATTTGGTTTAGTCGGACAAAGATAATTATCGTATCCGTGATAAGACGCAACA
The DNA here is from genome assembly GCA_947652115.1 of Blastomussa wellsi. Lineage (NCBI taxonomy): Eukaryota > Metazoa > Cnidaria > Anthozoa > Scleractinia > Plerogyridae > Blastomussa > Blastomussa wellsi. Next base: position 24,951,986 of record OX393561.1, read on the forward strand.
ATAACTTGCAATAGTTTAATGAAACAGCCAGGCCCGACCCCACAATGTAGAATGCAAGTAAGATAAATCTCACGGTAAATCTCACACTTTGTCTTTCTAAAGCAAATTTAGAGAGCTGAAAGAAAGTCTTGCATTAGATATGATCCAAAATAAACTACATGTAACAGCAAATGATAAATTATAGAGGTGTCAGACTCTACACGAAAGCGTCAGATAACAACGGAAATCATGCAGCCCTATGACCTCTTAACATTTTCTGTACAACGCTAAAACAGATCTATTCTTATTCATAGTCCTCCTCATGACACAGAATTATTTCCCTTAAGAAACAAGTGCGAAGCAAGAAAACGGTCGAAAGATCGAAATCGAAAAGGGAACGGCAAATCAGTACAAATGTCACGGCACGGCACGTAGGAGTCGTGCAGGCTTGTCAACATTTTTACACTTTCCACTTCTTCGATCGATATCACCGAAAACTCCTAGCCTTCTGTTCAAAGTTCCAAAACTCCAAGCATATTCAGGAAAATCCCGACAAACAGATGAAGTCCAGAATCTCCTTTCGTCTGACATTTTTCATAACATAGCGTAGATCTGCTTCGTGTGTCACTGCTTCGGATCGACCTTTCCGCCATCTTTGATTAGAAGACCGCTGATCATGGATTTCGCGGGCTATGAGAACACTCGGCTGTCATCAAACATTTCGTTTTCAATTACAATTTTGTATGAGAACGATCGGCCGGTCGTTCTCACAGCGTTTTTGAAATTCAAATGTATTTGGTATTGAAATCAAAACTCTGATTTTATTCTTTGTGTTTTTTTTTTATTTACTGATTTTTAGTAAATATACTCTAGTTTATTTTTGTTTTTTCATTTCCGAAACATGTTTCTTAATTTTTTTTCTTTTTTTTTTAACCAAAATTAAATTTATTTTAAAACATTTGTAGTATATCCCTTTTATTTTTTTATATATTTTTTTATTTTTCAGAAAAAAAATTATTCAACGAAAAAGTGTTTTTTTCTTCGTTTTTTCTTCGGATATTTAAGAATTTGGCCCAATTTTTCTGCGAGAACAGTCGGCCACCATAGTGCATTTCTTAGGGTGCAATGTGCTTGCAAAGTTCCAGTTGCATTGCAATACTACTTGCAGAGATATGCCATATTTTGTGTTTTTGCACCCACACTATCACACCGCAATTGAATTCCAGATCGTTTTATGTGCATCATTGCGTGTCCATGCTAAGCTTTGTAAATTTGCATGGAACGTTTCTTAAAATAACTTGCTAACGGGACACCACACAGGCCTGAGACTTAGAGAAATTATTTATTTATTTATCATCTACATGCACTGAAATTCTAAGCTTCTTTAGTTGAATTGTTTTGAATTTAGTTTTTGATAGCATGACAGTGAAAACCATCAATAGCAGACTTTTAGCTAGAATGTCTCCTTTTAGCTTTTATGTGCTACATTATGCTAGTCAGTATTTCTGTGGACCAAATAACAAAGAAGGCGCTCCTAATTAGAGCAGTGTTCATCTTGAATTTTGTAGCTTTGTTGCTGCACTCTGTTGAAATCTATTTTCAAATATGTAACAATTGTTATTTATAATTGATAAAATTATTTTACCAGAGAGCAAATTTAGCCACCTAAAGGGTGTCAATAAGCAACCATTTGACATCAGAACCCATACATCAAAAGATGTTTATTTTCCTGTTTTTTTACTGCTGTACCAAGAAGAACTCCACAATAATCAATTCCTCTTCTCTTTTTATTCAGCTAACGTTTCTACATTCATCCAATATTCATTCAATTCATCCATGAGCGGCTCACAGGAGCCTTTGATTCTTTTCACTTGGGCTTCCCGGAGGGAGCCTAAGGTTAAAAATGGCCTTCGTGTTTTCTGCCTTGGGTCACAAATTGCCGTATGGGCCCTAACACGCATGTGTCCTTCCTATTGTCTCTGTGCATGCACATGATTAGAGAGCACGCACGGACTAACGCACAGACGCACATGGTGGATTTATATCAAGCGTTGTCCTTGAAAGGAAGCACGAATACTAGGATTTCTTCTTCACTCAAGCCACATACAAAAGAACCTCAAGAACCATGCTATATCAAATGAGCTATCATGTAAAGAAGCATTTGCATAAGTGTTATCGTGTATTTAGCACATTGGATATTGGTTTTTGTGAGATTCTCAACCTGAGACATGCTCAAGCGAAAAATGTTTGTGATCTGCGAACTGAATGTGTGAAGTCTTTGCGAGTTCAATTTCTGTCAAAATTTAATTTAATTTGCACCGATTTCACATTTGCACAGTCAACACGAACGTTTCAGCTATCCTGAGAGTGACATCACAGTAGTTATATGTCCCTTCATTGCAAATTAATGTACCTTGATTAATTCGCATATCAGAACCGTATACGTATAGCAACTTTACTTTCAAAAGTGATTATTCCCGAAAGGATACAAGAGACTTCACTGTGGCCTTTTAATCCTTTCGCGATTCCGCAGATTTTTTTCGAAAATCACTTGGACTCTCAAAGGGACTTTTAAAATTGTTCACTTCTTCTCTTCGACTTTTCACTTACAAAATGGACGATTTATCAGAGTACGTGATCTCTCAAAGAAGATATCGATCCTCGACAGATTTTATTACGCATCACTACGCCATGTGCAGAGACCTGTCAAATTACGAAAGGAAACAGACCCTCACAAAACCAGTTGCGTGCTATCTTATTTCGAAATAGCATTGAAGTGATGTTCGTAACCACTGCGACCAGAGGTTTTTTTCCACGCGGAGCGATCGCGGCTTCGCCTCACAATGATAGCGCCTTCGCTACAAAAAACCCTCTGGCACCCAGGGTATGTTTTCTCCAAATAGACTGAGAGTCAGTCAAGAGTCAGGACCATGCAGCGAATTATTGTAAATTTAAATTGATTTCAGACATAGAAAAGAACTTTGGTCCCACCCCAATGTACGTCGACTCTCGCAAAACAATAGCAGCACCATATAGCCAAGGTAATGAGTTAGTATTTGGACAAAATGTAGGGCAACAATGTGTAAAAATGAGTTTGTGTTTTTTGATTTACAATTCCAGACAAAGGATTAGTTATGGTCATGATATCATCAACATAATGAATATTGGAAATCAATTGTATTCAAATTTGTCTCAGTTAGCAAGACAGTCGTATTTAAGCAGAGAGTATTACCAACAATGTTAAATGTGTTTGAGGCTGTCTATCAACTAGAATACAGGGTAAAATATGCTAGAGCTGTAAAACAATCAACTAAAGACAACGGAGATTTCACCATGTCAAAATTCTGACGTTCACAGCTTGATATGCCAGAAAAGAAGCCCAAGTTCACACAGATATGTATCTTGTCTATTTTAGCTTCTTGCACGAATATACTTTTTTTAAGGGCACATAACATATATTTTTCGTATTTTTTAAAGCACAGTAGTTAAAATGAATGGTAAAGTAGGTTTTTATTTTTTAAAAGATTATTGCTATTATTATTATTATTATCATTATTATTATTGTTATTATTACTATTATTGAAAATGAGCTCTAACATTGGAAGGTGCAAATTGCTACTTTTATTTCTATGTAGTCTGCCGTTTATTTTAAGATTGTGAATAGTATTTTATTAAAAAATGTTATTTCAATGTTTTTTTATTTTCTTTCATTGCTCTCTTGGAGGTTGGTTGGTCGCATCTTCGATATGCTTTAATGTGACTGGATGATACAGTTAAGAGCTATATGGCTATGTGTGCCCTTCATCATTTGACTGAGTAGCCGCGCTTTGGAGAATGTCCGCTCTGCTTCAGTGCTCTCCAAAATTCAAAAGATGTTTTTAAGGTTTTTATTCTCACAGTCACAATTCGATCACATCAGGTACAACTCTCACACACTCACACTGTCGCACACTCAGAGAGTAATTCTACTCGATCCTATTTTATCGGCTATGCTCATAGTTTGGTCACACAGGAATTTCCGGTGATTGTTGATTTTATCTATTGGTTCCGTTTACATTCATGTCAAAATGGTCACGTCCTATTGGTCACGCAATATGATAACAACACGTTTCCGACAAACACTCCCCTCATATGGTTCGCTATCGAAGCATATGTCATAATTATGTTTCAATCACACAATTTGAATCTTGAGCTATTTGAATCACATGAGCGGTAACAACGATAATCAGTTCTTGATCAACGTCCCTGTATTAACGATTTCAAATTAAAGTTCACAGTTCAGGCTGGCTACTGATTCTCTGAAAACAAATAATGATATGTTCTACTGCTAACGGATCAGTTTTTACGAACTGATTCAGTGTCCAAATTCCACATTGTTCAACACCCGCAACTTGTATGATTTCCTGTTCATAGTTCACACTGTTCAGCATCCGCAACTTGTTTCATTCGCAACCTTGCTGCTGCTGCTGCATCTCTTCTAGGGCGGAAATCCTGAGCCTGCGGGTTTAAGCGGGGTTCTGTCACTGGCGTGCTGAGGTCACACTCGAGTTCTAATGGGTACAAATGTTGTACTGGTCGGTCCAGCATGCTTTTAGCGGTTCTGAGTTGAACTGCGCGAATGACACTGTCGCTGCCAGGGTAGACTTCATTCACTATGGCCAGAGGCCATGTTCCACGGTTCTTGTTTTCAGTTTTCACAATGACGACATCTCCCTTTTTAGGTTGGAACTTGGTCACCCCGTGCGTCAGGTTGTGTCTTTCTCTTAGTGCTGTAAGGTATTCTCTCTGCCAGCGACTCCACATTTGGTCCTTACAGGTTTTCAGATACTTAGCACGTATCCGGATGTCTCGATCTGTTATCCTCCAGGTTTCCTCTTCCGGTAAATGGTTTGTTCGCTGGTACAAGAAGGTCGCCGGCGTTAAAATTGGTAACTCGACGTCATCTTCCACTAGCTTAATGGACGGCGATTAATCTGGGTTTCAACGTCGAGCAGCACCTCACTGAGCTCAGACCAGGTTAGAGTAGCGCCACCAATTGCTTTGTACATGGAAGCTTTCACGACTCCAATTAATCTCTCAAACTGACCCCCCCACCAAGGGGCGCGGCTCAAGTTAAATTTCCATTTGATCTCGTGTTGTTCTAGAAGACCATGGAGACGCTCATCTTTTCGTAACTGCCATAGCCATTTCTCAGCTTTGATGAAGGTACCGCCATTATCTGAGTAGATGACACGCGGTCGTCCACGACGAGCAATGAACCGCTTGAGACATGCGATAAAGTTGTCTGTCTCCAGGCTGGCTATTAACTCTAGATGTACAGCCCTTGAAAGACTGCAAGTGAAGATAGCCAGATAGGCGTTTCTTTGACTTTCCTTTCCCGCTTTGTACTTCAATGGTCCAGCGAAATCTGTGCCTATGACTTCAAATGCCCCGCCAACTGTGGTCCGATCTTCCGGTAACTGACCAGGTATTGGGTTTCTTGCCGGAGTTGCACTGAATCTCTTGCAACCATAGCACTTGCTTCGGACCGATTTGACCAAGCTACGAAGTTTTGGTACCCAGTATCTCTCTCTTACTGCGGCCATTGTCAGAGCGACTCCCCCATGCAGTGTCTCGCTATGAACTTGATGGACCAGTTTTTCTGTAAACCTTTCACTGCTGGGTAGGTATATCGGAACTTGCCCTTGTATCCGGCCGTGGCAAGTCATCACTCCCTCTGCATTGGGTTTCAGGTTGAGTTGTTCGCTAATTTGAGGATAGCTCGTAGTTTCTTTGTCTCGCCGTTGGACTCGCTTAATCCACCAACCGCGTACGTCCTCTATTTCTTCTGTAAGCAGGGGCCCGAGTTTCTTCTCTTTATGCTTGCAGTTATGAATGAATCTCTTGATCCATGTGCCGACTCTCAAGGTTCGGCGCAAGCTGGTGCGTTTGAGGAGTTCTTCGTACTCGTCTGGTTCTGGTTTGGTTTGCGCTAGGTTGAGCACTTCCCTAATGACTTTGGCTTCAACTTCTGATGCTGATGACGATCGAGTGACTGGGTTTATTGGCCACTCGGACTTGTCTCAGAGCCACGCCGGTCCCTGTTGCCAAAGTACTGAGTGAGCTGGAGCGCCTCTGCTCGCTAGGTCTGCAGAGTTTTCATCCGTAGGAACGTACCTCCACTCGATCTCCTTGTGTAATTGTATCTTGGCAACTGGATTCGCGACAAACTGTTTATACTGGCCATTTCCCTTGATCCAATGAAGTGCGACGGTGCTGTCTAGCCATCCAAACACCTTTGGGGAGGGCACGTTATCTAGAGCGTTAAGTACGTTTATCAATAGATTGGTAGCCATGTGCGCTGCAATCAATTCTAGGCATGGTATAGTCAGTCCCTGTTTGGCAAGTCGACTCTTAGCGACCACTAATCGTTGAGTGTTGCCTGATGGTTGGCGTACAACTGCATAGACTGCTGCGCCTACTCCTCGTTCTGATGCGTCCCCGAAAGAGTGTAGTTCCACTGCTTGTATTTCTTCTTGATAACTTGCTATTGGTCGTGGTACTTGCTGTTCACGAGGTAATTGCTCCTCCCATTTTTTCCAGCGTTGTAGGAGCGCTCCGTTAATCTTCGCATCCCATGGTGCTTTGGTTTCACACAACTCACGATAAATCTGCTTTGCGGTGAGTGTCAATGGTGCAATCAGGCCTAAGGGATCATAAATCTTAGCCATCTTTCCCAGGATTCCTCGCTTCGTTGGCTGGGTTTCTTCTTCGGGTATCACTACTGCTAAGGTGTCTTGCTCTTTGTCCCACTTGAGTCCCAGCATCTTCGATTCAGTTGGTTTAACATTTAGTTGTTGCTTAGCAAATGATTGCTCTTCAGAGGTGACGATTAGGTTTGTATCTTCCTCTAGCTGTTTGACATTGGAATGCCACTTGTGGAGTTGGAATGTTGCGTCGCTGAATATCTGAACGGCTTTCTCTTTCCGCTGCTGGGCGTGGCTTGTATTTTGTCCACCCGTTAGTAGATCATCGACATACAAGCTGCGTCGAAGCTCTGCCACTATTCCTGGTTCTCGTTCTTCCCAAGCATCTAAATGGGCCTCGATTACTCCACCGAGCAGGAAGGGCGATGGGGCTAGACCAAACAGTGCACGAGTGAAACGTAGTATCTCTAACTTCCCGTGCTCACTTTTCCTCCAATGGAATCTTAACGCATCACGTTCACACTCCCGGATACGTATTTGTAAGAAGGCCTTTTGGATGTCTGCGGTTACAACTACGGAATATGCTCTCTGTCTGACTAGTATGTCCCAAAGCTTGTTTTGGAATGAAGGACCAGGATAAAGACACTCGTTCAGCGATGGTGACTCTGGCATTGCTCTTGCAGAAGCGTCATAGACTATGCGCATCTTGGTTGTTTCAGCCGTTTCTCTAATCACTGCTTTGTGTGGAATGTAGAATTCTTTCCCCACGATTTCTTCTGGTGCGACTTCAACAACGTTGTTCTGGAGTTGCTCGCGTATAATGGCATCGTACTCATCGGTGAGGTTGATGCGCTGCAGTTTTCTGGTCAGACTTGACAGGCGCCGTATACTTCCTTGTTTGTTTGTTGGCAGTTTTGGATGATTGCCTCGCCATGGTAGCCCGGTTTCATACCATCCTTCTGGTGAGCGTTGCAGTTGTTCCTTAAATTCTGCGTGCACCATGCTTTGGTCATGTTCTGGTGTGTCTGCAAGCCCTAGTACGTCAAGCCTGCATAATTCTTCGTAGTCACTCTGTGATGTTTGCGTGAGCAGCATCGTGTTGTGGTCAAATTCTGATCCCGGACTCATAATAAACCATCCAAGTTTAGTTTTCTCCGCCACCGGTTCTCCATCCTGTCCAATTTGAGGCTTTGTCTCAGTTTTTACGCGCGCATATTCCCCGCTTCCTAGTACGACGTGTATGGGAAGTTGTTCCTTTGTGTCACGGTCTGTGATTTTGACTCCTTGCAGATGTGGGTACTTATTTATCAATTGTCCATAATTAGGGTTGTCAATCGATAACAGCTCAGCTTTGTTCACTTTGGTCATTCTCACAGACATCTGGTAATTTCCGTCTAAAGATTCCACGACGGTGTCGTACACTTCTAGTTTGGTTACTTTGGAGCTGATTAACATTTCCACACGTTTTGTTTTCGTTTCACTTGGCTTTTTCTTTAGAAGATCCAATAGCTTCGCAGATGCATATGAGCTTCCCACGCCGGTATCTATCAACGCGCGGCACATAATACCATCAACCTTCACTGTCAAAACTGGCATGATGCCTTCATTGTTTCCACTGGCTGTCATCAACGTCTGGTTCTCGCTATTCGTTTGTTCACAATCACATATCGAAGAGTGATGACGTTTGTGACAATGTAAGCATGTCTTCTTGCTGAAACACTCTGCGGCGCGGTGATTCGGTGTTGCGCAATTGAAACATAGCTGCTTTCTCGCCAAAAACTGCTTTCGTTCGTTCACGGTTGAGATCTTCTGGCATTCAGACGATCTATGCGTCACATCACCACAATAAACGCATTTGTTTGGCTTAGCATCACCACCACGTGCTTGGAAGAGCTTCCTTGAGCGGTCACGTTTTTGAATTAAGCTGCTCTGATGTTTCTCGTTCTTCAATCGGGTTTCGCTTTGTCCAAAGTCTTACTGCCTCTGACAACTGGGCGAAATTCCACTTCTCCCAATCCGGATCCGTTTGTACCAGGTCTCCACGAATAGCTGGCAGTTTATCCAGTGTCATCGGTACGTTTCCATTAACTTCACTGAGCTTATTCATTGTTTCCAACGCTTGGACACAATAAGTCAATTTCTCGCTAAACTCGCTTATCCTCCTAGGGTTGGCGCTTGTGATGACGGGGAGAGCCATTATTTCTTTGACGAACGCCTTGGTTATTTCGGATTCCTTCCCATAGTTGCTAAGTAAAATCGACTTGGCTCTATTGTAGCCCTCAGTTGTAAACGGCAAGGCTTCCACGGCAGTTTTAACCTTGGGACCCAGTAGCCCACATAAATAGGTGAATTTATTGATTGGTGCTATTTTGGCCTTGTCGATTGTCTCCGTGAACTGACCCCAGAACCTCGGCCAATCTAAGTTAGAGCCTTCGAATCTTTGAATTTCGATCTTTGGTAGCTTCGCTTGTGTTTGTTTAGGTGCCCCGCCTCCTTCGTGGTTCGCTTGCGTGGCGATTTCGGTCTGAAGTTTCATCTTTTGTTCATGCACTTTCATCTCGAATTTAAGTTGATCTTCACGCGCGGTCGTCTCTTCTTGGCGTCTTCTGTCCTCGAGCCATTTGCGAAGCTTCCCCACTTCTTCGTCAGCTTTCATTAACTGAAGGTCAATTGTAGCATTCCACGTACCTATGTCACCAAGATCTTCCTCTGCTTCTATCTTTAAGGCTTCCAACGCACGCTTTAACTCATCCGCTTGAGATATTGTAGATCTTAATGCTCCCATATGTCTCTCAATAGCTTCTACAGATCCTGAATGTAGCACTTGTTCCGTTCTCTTGGCATGGATTTCTAGTTGCGTAAGTTTCGTTTGCAGTTTTCCCTTTGTGTTCTCCGTCGACGGCGTAGGTTTAAAATATAGAATTCAGGACTTAATTATACTCACAACCATGTAGATAGCGGTCCCGTCGGAGGTGCCACGTTTGGAGAATGTCTGCTCTACTTCAGTGCTCTCCAAAATTCACAAGATGTTTTTAAGGTTTTTATTCTCATAGTCACAATTCGATCACATCAGGTACAACTCTCACACACTCACACTGTCGCACACTCAGAGAGTAATTCTACTCGATCCTATTTTATCGACTATGCTCATAGTTTGGTCACACAGGAATTTCCGGTGATTGTTGATTTTATCTATTGGTTCCGTTTACATTCATGTCAAAATGGTCACGTCCTATTGGTCACGCAATATGATAACAACACGTTTCCGACAGCGCAATGCAGTTCCAGTCAAGATCCACATTTGACCCTTGCTCGCCGTAGAGTCTCCAGTAGCTTAGTGGTTAGAGCATCTGACTAGATCACGGAGGGTTGTGGGTTCAAATCTCATCTGGGACTCGGATTTTTTCCGAGTTGCCGTTGATGCCATTTCAATGTTGATTTATTTTCTTTCATTGTGTGGGGAATTTTCCTAGTTGCCCTGTCCCTAATTCCCAGTGACACTGAAGACTCACAAGTATGATTTGAACACGATCTGTATTACTCTTTCGATCAACTAAACCTAGATTGCACAACAACTCATCTGTCAATAAAACTCAGGCGTACCGGAAAAGGTTTGATTACAAAGTTATTTTGAGTCCTTCTGGAATGTTCTAGAATGTTCTATGTAAACAATGAACCCTATGCGTCGCCCTATTAATAACTTAATCAACAACATTTAATCAACACGAAAATCAGATAATAGCTTAAAGATGACAAAACAAAACAAAGTCCTAATGTCCGGTTAACGTTCTCCACACACTCCCCCCATTTAAGTTCTCCACAACTTTAATATATAGCTCTTGTCAGCGCTTCAGTCCTCTTCATCCTCGTTCGCCATTACGCCAACCAGTCGGTTCCTTGTTGTTTGACTTGCTTGACGTTCCGTTCTGCTTTTATGTGGAAGTGTGCTCTCTCTGTTGGATGACCACCGTGCTCAGTGCTACCGCTGACCGGTCTACATTCGTCATTCGCACCGCCGATCTCTAAATCACATATCAGCTGAAGAGGTCTCTCGACGACGTATCCATTTCCTGTCAGGATCTTGTATCCCCTAGTGACTCCGTCCTTCCCAACGATCGCCTCTACAATACGCCCAATCCTCCAATTCGCTCTGTGCTTGGTTGAATCCTTTATAAGTACAAGTGAACCATTGCCCATTGTTGCTCTCTGTTTCTCTGTATGATGGGTGTGGTGACGCTCTTGCAGAGCTCGAAGGTACTCATTCAACCAACGTTTCAACATGTCTTCAAATATCGTAATCTTCTGGTCATCTCTGTTGCTTCATCCAGGTCTTTGCTGTTTTCTTCTAGAAAGCGAGCTGGTTGCCCACGGAACAAGAGATTTGGTGTAACCACTGGTGTTTCGAAGTCTTCTCCCATGTAACAAAGTGGCCGGTTGTTCAGGAAGGTCTCCACATCTAATAAGACTTCCTCAAGCTCCTCAAACTTCAGTAGTGCTCTTCCGATTGCTTTAGAAAGGCTGTTCTTCATAAGGCCAATCAATCTCTCAAAGAATCCGCCCCACCATGGAGCACGTGACATGTTGAATTTCCATTGTATGTCTTTGGTGGCTAGGTAGTTGAAGAGGTCTTCATCTTTTTGCAACATCGACAACCACTTCTTCGCTGCTTGGAAGGTCTTTGCGTTGTCACTCACTATCAGCTCTGGTGTGCCTCTTCGGGCAACAAACTCCTTTACGCTTTGCTTGAATTCTTCGACTGTCATATCCTTGCATAGTTTCAAGTGCACTGCTCTTGTACTTGCACACGTGAAAAGTGTGACGTAAGCTTTACCAGTTTCGCGGTTACCGGATTTGTACAAGAGAGGCCCGGCAAAGTCCACTCCAGTGACGTTAAATGCTTCTGTGAATTCCGTTCTGAACTTTGGTAAGGCTGCAATGGGTGGAGCACCAAGAACCTTCACTCGGTGTTTCTTGCAGTGGTTACATTTGCGGCGTACGCTATTGACCAGTGATCTTAACTTGGGAATCCAGTATTTTTGTCGCACCTTGTACATTGTTGTCGCGACTCCCCCATGCAATGTTTGTAGATGACAGTGTTCTATGATGCATCTCGCCAAGGCTGAGTTTCCCGGAATGAAGATAGGAGTGTAGCCCTGAATCCTTTCATAGCACCTTTGAATTCCGACTTCATCTTTGGCGAGTCTCAAATTGGAGGTCATGTCACTTGTTGCTTGAGTGATTCGTACCCATGTTTCCTCTGCTTCGCCAATCTCTGATTTTTTGAGTGGCCCCTCTCGTCGAGTCTTTCTGCATCCGTTTATGAACCGATTCATGTAGGCTGTTATGCGCAGTAGCTTCCAGTAGGGGAACTTCTTCAACATCTCCTCTGCCCAGTTCTTGATGGTTTCTTGTGACGAATCCTTCGCCAGCAGTATCGTTTCTTTCTTGCCCTTCTCAGATTTGGCTTCCTCGGTTTCCAGAATCGCTGGTTGCGCCCAACCAGAATCGCTGGTTGCGCCCAACTCCAGTCGTGGGATGCTCATCTCTTTGGGCGCTACTCTGGACTTGGCCACAAGTAGGTTTTGGTCTACCGGTGTTGAATCTTGAAATGTCACGATGTACAATGCAGCACAAACGGCAACCTTGCTGGCATCTGAGAACCCATGAACCTCAAAGTGTGTTCGTTGATGCCTGAAAACACAGCGTGGTACTGTAACAGTTGGAGCTTTTTGTAAGCTGGTGACCCATGCGTCCCATTTCCTTTGAACATCGTTTGGCACCTCTTCGTCCCAGTGTAGTTTGAGCAGACACAATTCGCTGAAGATCAGCTTCGCAGTAATTGTCACCGGAGCACTCCAACCAAGTACGTCATAGACGCTGTTTATCGCCGAGATTATTTTTCTCTTTGTCAACGGCTTTGACACCTTGAGGCATGTCTTGAAGTCAACAGCAAGCGTGTCCTTTGTCTTGTTCCAGAGGGTACCGAGAATCTTCATCTCACTGTTCTCCTTGTGACCGACCAAAGCTTTGGCGTATGTTTCCTCCTCGCCAGGTTTTTCGTTCGAGTTCAGGCCTGCCACGTTGCTATGCCACTTGTGTAGCGAGAAACCGTCTTCCGATAGAATCTTGGTCGACTCTTCTTTGAACGCGACGGCGTCTTCAACTTCATTGCCTCCTCCCTGGATGTCGTCAACGTAAGTATCTTCCAGTAATGCTTGTGCCGTGGGGGTAATTTCTTCCTGGTAATCTCTAATGTGCTTCTGTAGTGTCATCCAAGGATGTATGGACTGGACGTGGCCCCAAATATCACTCTCGTAAATTGGTACTCTGTTACATTCCGGCTAGCAAGATTACCATACCATAAGATTCTTTGTGCGTCCCTGTCCTTTTCGTCTACTCTGATCTGAAGGAATGCCTTCTTGATATCTCCTGTGATGCAGAATTTCCTCATTCTGTTTCGAAGAAGGATGTCGAACAGGAGAGGCTGCAACGGTGGTCCAGTCTCCAAGCAATCGTTTAAGGATGGACTTTGGCTGTTCTCTTGTGCAGAACAATCATACACGATCCTCATCTTTGTTGTCTCAGCATTTTCACGAATGACTTCTTGGTGAGGAATGTAATGTACGACCTCCCCCGTTGGCTGTGAGGGCACTGGCTCGATGATTCCCTCAGTGATCTGGTCCTGCATGATCTTATCGTACTCTTGTAGCTTCCCGGTCCTTTCAAGCTTCCTCACCGTGCTGTTAAGTCGAGCAGCCGATAGATTCCTGTTTGAGGGAAGGGGGACATGCTCCTCTTTCCATGGCAGTTTTGTCTCGTAGTATCCACTTGGCGTCTTGTCCAGCTGTTGGAGAAAATCTTCGTGAACCATAGCATTCGTTTTCGTTTCGGCGTCCGAAAGTCCTAGTACGTCTAATGAGCACAACTTCTCAAATTCTTCCGGTCCAGTCTTCAGTAGAAATTGTTTCTCCGGTCCACATTCTGTCACCAGCTGTCGTCCGAAGACGGTCCAACCAAGCATCGTGAATTCAGTGCCAGGGTCCTTATCTGGATTCGCTCCCAAGATCAGTGGTTCTGTTGTCCGTATCCTTTGGTAATCTGCTGCTCCGAGAATGATATGGACTGGAATGGAATCGTCCTTTGTTTCTTCCTCGCTGAAGGTTAGTCTTCTTAAACGGCCATGTTTTCTTTTCAAGGACTGGACATTTGGATTGGGCAGGTAAGTGAGTGTTTTCTTCTCAGCATTGATGCATTCCACGTTTAGGGCAAACCCTTCCACAGCAAGCGACTGTATTGTCACGCTGTACACTTCCACGTTCCTTCTCGTTGTTCCAAACATCTGCTCGATGCAGCGTTGTTCTTTTCTGGCGGGCTTCAGGTTAAGCTTCGTTATCACGTCGGTACACACATAGGAGCTCCCTGTTCCGGAGTCAGCAGGGTAGGGTGCAGGGTGCTCCAGTGACTCATCAGCGAGCTCATGCTCTTTTCCATCCTTGAATTATGGAGCCAGTCAACGGTCGATTTCACGTTGTCACAAATAGAAGTGTGATGTTTTCCCTGGCAGTTTCTGCATCCTCTTGACCTACACTGAGATGCTGCGTGTCCTGTGCCTGTACAGTTCCAGCACAACCCATTTCTATGTATGATTGCTCGCCCGGCAGCTATGTCGAGAACCTTCGTTCAGTTGTGGCTGTAATGATCGTACGAGTTGCAGTACACACAGGTCGGCTTCTGGTTTGACTTTGGCCTCGTATTGTTTCCAAAAAGCATCTTTTCTCTCTCTCTATCCCTTCTCCATGGGCGGAGCTTCTGGCTGTCATCTTGATGGTTCTTAAAGGTGTCGTCTTTCGTACCTGTGTCCTCATTTGCTCTCAAGGGATTCCTTTCCACGTACTTCCGAAGGTTTTCCACAAGCTCTTCTAGGCCCCATTCCTCCCAGTTGTCATCTTTCTGAACCAGTACTTCTCGAACAGGTCCCAGCTTATCCATCAAAGTGTACACCAGGCTTTGCGCAGAATGCAAGCTTTTCATAGTGATGAGTGTTCGCACCACCCTGGAGAGCTTGTTGTAGAAGTCGTGGATATTGCTGAGCCTGTGGATACTTGTGATTCCGGCAAGATCTTCGAGTTCCTTGATGAGTGCCCTGTGCACCTTGGTGTCCTTCCCATAGGTCTGCTCCAGGATCCGCTTGGCCTCCTTGTAACCATCTTCCCTATGTGGAAGTCCTAAGATATCATTCTTAGGTTTCCCTTTCACGAGCTCCAGTAAGTAATTGAATTTGCTAATTTCCGATATTGTCGAGCCGTCTACTTCTACCGAGAATTGGTTCCAAAACCGCAGCCAATCTTTGTAGTCTCTATTGAAGGGTGTAATGGTGTATTTTTGCAATTTTACCGACTGTGGCGAGGATTTGCCAGGTTTTCCGAAATCCGCCCCTTTTGCGTGTTCCGCATGACTTTGCCCGATTTGTTTTTCGAAGTCTAGTTTTCAAAGATACCATTCTTCTTCCCGTTGTTGCTGTTCCATTACCGCGTTCTCGATTTCCTTTTGTTGACGTAATTTGAGCCTCGTTTGCTCTTCATTTATCCTTTGTTGAACGCACAATTGCTTATCGAGCTCCGCTTGGTTTTCTGCCCTAATAAATTCGTCTAATTTCTTTTTAATGTCGAGACGAGCATCTCGAAACGGCTGGAAGGCCCCCTTGTTTTCCGTTTGCCACGTTTTGATGTACTCTAAGTCCTTATCTGACTCTATCAAATATTCAACTGTCCCCTCCTTCGATTTCTCAAGCCTCGTGATTAATGCTCCAATTCGGTCATGAGCTAGTGAAATATCCTCCATATGCTCACTCAACGACAGTTCCCTTATTTCCTCGAGTTTGAGTTTAGCTACCTCTTGTTGCTTGTTAAATTTGTCCTCTGTGAAAGCCATATTTCTGATGATTTCGCTACTTAGCTGATTACGCAACAAAGGAATTTACAGTGTACCTATTGTCAGCTATTGTCCACGTTGAAGTCCGTGTGAAGAAGTCTGTAAAG
>OX393561.1:24972688-24975188 GCA_947652115.1 Blastomussa wellsi
CTTCTCTCTTTTGAGTAGTCAGTCCAAACTGGCAGGACGTTTGTTATCTGGAGGATTGAGACCCTAACAATTATTTTGTTTTCAAGAAGTCCCTATTTTGTACTAATTTCTACCATTTCCCTTGGGTTGCCAATGTGAATGTGGCTGGTGTGATGCCAGCTATGTTGGTTACACATGTCGGCATCTTTACCAACGAATCGACGAGCATAAAAGATGTGGATCAATATTCAATCACAGCCAAAGTCAACATCCATCAAGAACAATAACATCTACCGGTAATATTTTTCACATTCTTAAGAAATGCTCCGGCAAATTTGATTGTCTTCTGTACGAAATGTTCCTTATTCGCGGGCACAAGCCGTGTCTAAATATTCAAAGTAACTCGATAAAAGCAAAACTCTTCACCTAGCCTCAAGGGACTAAGAACGTGAACTTGAACATCAATTTTCTTGTTATCTGGTGAATATTATATTTTGACCTGATGATGGTGTCATGAGGACACCGAAACGTTGTCTTAAATATGATTCTACCCGTAATTTTCATCATCATTTAACATTATCATGTCTGATAGCAATTATTATTATTATTATTATTATTATTATTATTATTATTATTATTATTATATTCTCTCCAGTTTTTATTGCGTTCACCTTGTGAATACAAACATTTTACATAGTATTACTTTTTTCCTTTTTAAAAGCCTTTGAAAACAAAGTTTACTAAATATTTAAAAAAATACTAATCTCTCCAGGTTTGAGGTGTTCTACTGGGTTTAGTTAATTGTGTCTCAGCCACTCCCCGCAGCTCAGAGACACAACACTTTCCGAAACAGGTGGGCAGTGAAAAGGGGCAAGCCTTGCCCCCTTCCATACATTTCTTTCTAAATTTTGGCGTTTTCGCGTCCTCATATTTCCTAGAGTTTTTAACCGACTGTTGTCAAACTTCGCAGGTTTACTAAAATCGGTACGATAAATCGTTTTATGGAGATGAATTTTTGTTTTAATGAAAAACAGTAAAAAATGCATTTTTGCGTGACATCCGTAATACGGCTAATGGCAAAATGCGATCCCGGCTAGGCGGGTTACCCGACATGGCAGACCGGGCAACCCGCCTTGGCGGGTCCCCAAGCCCATATAAATGGGCCCTAAGGGGTTCATTACATGGCGAATTTCAGCGCGGCAGGGCGGGTTGAAATATTGTTGCGATTACATGACAAATTTCAACCCGGGCTGAAGTATAATCCATAGAAAACAACCTCATTGCGCATGTTCACGATGCCTTTTCAGCCCGGGCTGGCATTCCATTCCGATTACATGGATTTTTTGCGGATTTTTCAGCCCGTTACAAACCGGGCTAGGATTTTCAGCTCGGGGCCAAACCTTTTCCATGTAATCGCCACTTTTATTTCAAGAGGATTTCTTTCAGAACCCAGGTTGAAATCTCAGCCCCGCTAACCGGGCTGGAATTGGCCATGTAATCACCCCCTAAGCTACGTGACCGATACATCAAGCGAAAATCACTGTCGCGTAATTTTCCGTACGATAACGGGCGTGAATTTGACTGGCTTTACGTGCGTAAAATAAAAAAGGAGAAATTTATGGACGCCTTTCGTCTACGGAAAAAGTTGAATGTGGTTTAACTTTTTCCGTAGACGTGAGACGTTTATATATTTCTTCCTTTTTATTTTACGCACGTAAAAATAGTTACTTTTACGCCCGTTAACGTAAGGAAAATTACGCGACAGTGGAAATCCACCTTTATTTCCACCTTAAAGGTGGATTTCCACTGTCGCGTATTTTTTTACGTGCGTTTACGTGCGTAAAAAAATTTAGAGACAATGTATGAACGACTAGCGTAAACGTGTACGCACGTTTTCCATACATCGTCTCTAATTTTATTTACGCACGTAAAAAATTACGCGACAGTGGAAATCCACCTTCGCGTAATTTTTTACGTGCGTTTACGTGCGTAAAAAAATTTAGAGACAATGTATGAACGGCTTGCGTAAACGTGTACGCAAGTTTTCCATACATCGTCTATAAAATAAAAAGACAGAATTACGGAGGTCTCGCATCTGGTAGAAAGTTGAAGGTAGCTCAACTTATTCCGCAGACACAAGTCATCCATACATTTCCTTATTTTATTGGAGCTCCCCTCCGGGCGCGTAGCGAAGCCCCATTCTCTTTTTTCACGATCATCATGGCTAGCGGCATGGCTCGCGGGCGCGTACGTTCAAACGACGCCACTCAGGCCCCATTTATATGGTCTCGGGTAGCCGAGACAACCCTCCCCCCGAGTTACCGTTGGCGAGCTAACTTTTCGAGTTCTCTCGGGGGGCGAGACAACTCGGGTAGGCGAGTTGTCTCGTCTCGGCAGGTAGGGCAACCCTGGCAGGCGGGACAACTTTTTCTCTTGGCTCGCCTGCCCGGGACAACTCTTAACGTGCCGAGTGTCACGTACTGTCCGGATTTCAGGTTTGTAAACAAAAAATTGCACTAAA
>OX393561.1:24980188-24982688 GCA_947652115.1 Blastomussa wellsi
CTGCCTCTGATGCGCCATGAAGTTTTCTGAAGTCGATCAATTCGGAAATGGCATCTATGTAGCCCAAACGTCCACCATGTCCGAGTTTGCATTCGTCTTGCAAGTAGTCGATAAACTTGAACAACAGATTTGGAGAACACAGACTAAAGTCCACCACGTCAAACGTCAACTCTTCCTCATCTTCACAACAAAATCTAAGAAACTTAAAGCATCTCGTCACTATTTGTCGAGCTGCCCGATCTTTCTTGCAGCCGCGAGTACTTCCAGTCAACCATTTCGTGAATACTACGCCAGTGTCACAAGATAATGAAAATGAAGGAAGTAACTTCACGGCATTTTTTGTGGTTTCACGTGTACTATCTTCATTTTGGGTTCAATTTCGTGCTGCTTTTAACGAATCTGTGCTTTCTTTCGGATTGGGCTTTTCGTCAAAATAAAAGAACCAACTGTGCTTGGTGTTAACATGTTTTCTGCACCCTCTCTGACTTTGAAATCCATCATGGTCACACTCTTGTATTGGACAATGATAAAGATCGTCGGTTTCATCCTTTTCCAAGTGAAGCCGTTTCGGTTTTGGCGATGCTCCAGTGATGTCTGACCAATCGACTTTGAACTTATTGCTCATTTTGCCCTTTGAAAAACATTTGTCCAAGACGATCGCCTTTATATCTTAGCCAAAAGCAAGGAACCAATGACAGCTAAAGGAACTCTATGTATGCTTAAACTTGCCTAACACATGCCCTCACTTGCCTGCCCTTATTACTGTTGTGCAAAATTCATGACAGGATATGCCAACAATATTCTATTCAACTTGCCCAAACAGGTCTGTGAGCGCTCTAATGTTTGCCTTCATTCAAAAGGACAACATCATTTAGGAACGTAGAGGTCCATAAACAAATAGAATTTCGGAACAAACCAGGCCTTAATAAAAGCGGACCCAAACAGTCCTAAATTATCAATTTGGGATCAAAGCGTTCCATTCAAAGATAGGAACTCGGAACAAACTAGTCCTGAATCATCAACTTGGGAACAATGTGTTCCATGCACACATAGGAACTCGGAACAAAACAGTCCTAAATGACCAATTTTGGAACAATGTGTTCCATGCACACATAGGAAACTCGGAACAAAACAGTCCTAAATCATCAACTTGGGAACAATTTGTTCCATTCACTGATCGGAACTCGGAACAAAACAGTCCTAAATCATCAATAGGCCATTTCCGAGTTCCCTTTTCCCTCTGTTTCAAAACGAGTCTAAGTGCGAAACTATTCATATGGAAATGAGCTCGTTTTGCATGAGAACGAAGATGCAGGTAAAACACATTTTCATAACAATGGTTTTGCACTTAGACTCGTTTTGACACTGAGGCAAAAGGGAACTCGGAAATGGCCTATTTGGGAACAATTTGTTCCAATCACTGATCGGAACTCGGAACAAAACAGTCCTAAATCATCAACTTGGGAACAATTTGTTCCAATCACTGATCGGAACTCGCAAACAAAACAGTCCTAAATCATCAACTTGGGAACAATTTGTTCCATTCACAGATAGGAATTCGGAACAAAACAGTCCTATATCATCAATTTGGGAACAATTTGTTCCATACACAGATAGGAACTCGGAACAAAACAGTCCTAAATCATCAATTTGGGAACAATATGTTCCAATCACTGATCGGAACTCGGAACAAAACAGTCCTAAATCATCAATTTGGGAACAATTTGTTCCATTCACAGATAGGAACTCGGAACAAAACAGTCCTAAATCATCAATTTGGGAACAATTTGTTCCATTCACTGATCGGAACGCGGAACAAAACAGTCCTAAATCATCAATTTGGGAACAATTTGTTCCATTCACAGATAGGAACTCGGAACAAACTAGTCCTGAATCATCAATTTGGGAACAATGTGTACCACGAACAGATAGGAACTCGGAACAAAACAGTCCTAAATCATCAATTTGGGAACAATTTGTTCCATTCACAGATAGGAACTCGGAACAAACCAGTCCTGAATCATCAATTTGGGAACAATGTGTTCCAATCACTGATCGGAACTCGGAACAAAACAGTCCTAAATCATCAATTTGGGAACAATTTGTTCCAATCACTGATCGGAACTCGCAAACAAAACAGTCCTAAATCATCAACTTGGGAACAATTTGTTCCATTCACAGATAGGAATTCGGAACAAAACAGTCCTATATCATCAATTTGGGAACAATTTGTTCCATACACAGATAGGAACTCGGAACAAAACAGTCCTAAATCATCAATTTGGGAACAATATGTTCCAATCACTGATCGGAACTCGGAACAAAACAGTCCTAAATCATCAATTTGGGAACAATTTGTTCCATTCACAGATAGGAACTCGGAACAAAACAGTCCTAAATCATCAATTTGGGAACAATTTGTTCCATTCACAGATAGGAACTCGGAACAAAACAGTCCTAAATCATCAATTTGGGAACAATTTGTTCCATTCACAGATAG
>OX393561.1:24987688-25032688 GCA_947652115.1 Blastomussa wellsi
TAGAGAGGGCGTTGGTTTCGAAAAAGCCGAGGAAGAGATTAGCAAATGATGGAGCCATCTTAGTACCCATAGCAGTTCCATGGATCTGAAGATAGTGTTGTTGATTAAAAGTGAAGTTATTCATAGTCAGTATCATACGTAAAAGGTCGCAAAGTGTCTCAGTAGGAATGTGTTTGTCAGTACGAGTTTCAAGGAATCGAAGGCAAGCATCAATTCCTTCATTGTGTGGAATGTTGGTGTATAATGATTAAACGTCGAGAGTGACAAGTATGGCGTTACTTGGTAGAGTAGCAAGGTTAGAAAGTTTGTTCAAGAAATCAGTTGTGTCTTTAATGTGTGAATCCATGGAAGATACAAGAGGGTTAATGTGATAGTCGACGAATTGTGAGATGCGTTCCGTAGGGTGGCTGTTAGATGAAACTATGGGGCGTCCCGGGTTGCCGGTTTTGTGTATTTTAGGTAAAATGTAAAAGCGTCCAGGTTTAATATTAGTTTGTATAAGGTATTGTTTAGTCTTTTCGTCAATGTAACCGTCTTTTAGCATGCGTTGGACGTAAGTCGTTTCTAATCACGCGTAAAACTTTGCGCAGTAAGGATGCGCGATGCAATACTGAACCATAATATAAGTTTCACGCACGAGGCGCGAAAAATAACAGCTTCTCTTCTTGCTGAAAAAAAAACACAATAAATAAAAAATATATTTTTTTCTCGATTCTTCATCTTTTTTAATTTATGTTTTTCTCAGAAAAGACTTTTTTTTTCGTTCACGAAAGTATTTTCACAAATCATCACGAACCAGCAAAAACGTGGAGCTCTGCTTTAGGCTTGGCTAAATCCGTGAGAGACGTTTGAATGAATATAGCGCCACACGACGTTATGAAGACTGTGAAATAATTTTTATTTGCCGGATCCCGTGTAGCTTGAAGATGCACGTACTAGACTTTACTCGAGGTGTATAGTAAGACAGATAACTAAAGACAGGCTAGCACTATAGCGCTTGGTTTTGCATAGGATTTACAGGCTACTTTCGCTATATTAAAATTCAGCGTGGTAACACTAACAAAGAAAATAAAAATGCAGTTTATTAATTTCTTTTGTTTGTGTTCTCAAGGCCTCGCTATCAAGCTGAATTTTAATATAGCAAAAGTGGCCTGTTGGGTTTGGCCGATGTTTTGACCAGTCAACCAGTCGTCTTCAGGGCCAGAGGTGGAGTGCGATAAAACGTGGTAAGAGTGTTATTTGAGTGTCATTTGGTTGCAGTTTTTAAAATCTAATCTTTAGAGACCTTTGTATGGTTGGAGGGACAGGCGCCCTGAATGCCATTTAAAACTCTCTTATTTCAGGAATTTTTGAAGACGCACCATTTACTCCAATCACGCTTAAATTTTACAATCTGGCTAAGGCTTGAATGCTCTTTCATATGGAAAGACTCACTTTTCAAACCAATCGATTTTTGACATTCGTCTCCAGTCCTCTGCTTAATTAGGAAAAAGGCTAATAGGCCATTTCCGTGTTCTCTTTTGGCCCAGCGTCAAAACGAGTGTAAGTGCGAAACCATTCGTATGAAAATTTGTTTTCCCTGCACGTTCATTTCCATGCAAAGCAAACTCGGAAATGGCCCGGCACTGGTTTGAGAAGTGCCGATGTTCTACCCCACCCCCTCCCCCACTACTCCCATTCCAGGCTTGCCGTTTATAAGCTCTGCCGGTGGGCATTAACGGAGCGAGGGGTCTTAAAATTCAAAGGGGACATACAACAAACTCAATGTTCACTCCTGTAAAAATATCTTATTGCCTTATAACCGTTGATCAGTAGGATGCCTAAACTGCTTGTAATTTCACAATTGGTTTCGGCTTCATTAAATTCTATACCAATAGGCCCTTTGCACGACCCAGTCACTTCGTACAAAATAACACCCTGCTGGTGAGCAAGTTACGCGCAGGTACATCCAAAACAAAGCCACTTCATGTCCCAGACCGTAGCTTGCTCACCAGCAGGGTGTTATTTTGTACCATGTGACTGGGTCGTGCAAAGGGCCTATCGCAGAACATTTCAAGTGGAGCCACCCAAGGTGTGAGCATAGTTACTTTAAATTGTGAACTAAGGATACAAGTCAACTAAATAAACTAAATAATATAATTTGGTTTTATCAACTGGGTTGATAATGTCAATTGGCCACCGTAAAGAGATTCAAGTGCTGACGTTTCGAGCGTTAGCCCTTCGTCGGAGCGAATCAAGGAATTGTGCGTCGTGTGTCTTTATATACAGAAATATGGAGCTTCGCTATTGGCTGGTGCCTGGTAACGTGAAAACTTCGGAATAAATTAGTTGAATGAAAAGCGTTCGTTGATACCGTGAAGATTAAGAGTGCCGATTTGAAAAATAAATTTTTGTTCTAGAGTTTTACGGCTTTCCGTTTTTCCTTGGTGAAGGGAAAGGCCGCAGACTGCCATATGTTGCTTAGAATGATTTGGGAGATTGAAGTGTCTCGCGACCGGTTTCGATGTCGTCTTTCTCTACGTCACGAAGGTGTTCTCGGAATCGGTGGCCAAGTCGTCTCCCTGTTTCGCCGATGTATAACTTTTTGCAAAGAGTGCAAGTTATACAGTAGATGGCATTGGCTGAGGTACAGGTGAAATGATCAATGATTTTGATAGATCGCTTGGGTCCCGATATTTTGTCAAGGTTGTGAATGAAAGGGCATGTTTTGCATCGTGCGCGAGCGCATTTAAAAGTTCCGGGTTGATCACTAGTTTGGAATGCACTTCTGACTAAAAAGTTACCTATGTTTTTGTCGCGTTTAAATGAAATTAATGGAGGTTGCGAAAAGATTCTACCAGTGTCGGGATCATTTTGAAGTAATTTAAAGTTTTTGAGAATGATGGATTTAACTGCGTGGTTGTGAGGGTGAAATGTGAGGGTGAATGGAATTCTATCGTTGTTTTCTCTCTGTGACGTTTGTAGTGCTGACTGTCGATCAATTTGCTGGGCGCGATGATGGCCCGCTTGAACAACAGAAGCAGGATAGCCGCGTTTGTCGAAGAAAATGCACATTTCCTCTGATTTTAAGGAAAAACCAGAGTCGTCACTACAAAGACGGCGAAGTCTAAGAAACTGAGAATAAGGAATGGAATTCTTGACATGTGATGGATGTGAAGATGAATACAACAAATAGCTATGAGAATCTGTGGGTTTGTAGTGCACACTGGTGCATAAACTGTTGCCTTCGATAGAAACTTTGATATCCAGGAGTGCTAAGGAAGTATCGGAAATTCCCCAGGTATATTTAAGGGCAGGATGAAACGAATTAACAGCGGTTATAAATTGATTAAGATCTTCTCTGGTAGAAGAGGTAGCGCCGATACAGTCGTCAATGTAGCGACGATAGAGTTCAGGGTTTGGGCCGTTGTATTGATTGAAAAATTGGTGTTCAATGTAGCCTACGAAAAGATTGGCGTAGCTGGGTCCCATTTTGGTACCCATGGCCACGCCATTGATTTGTTTTTGATAATTGTTCGCGAATGAAAAACAGTTGAGTGTTAACACTAACTCAGCCAGGCGGAGTAGTGTTTCCGAGCTTGGTTCCTTAACAGTGCGTAAATCAAAAAAATGTTTGAGGGCTAGAAGACCTTCGCCATTTGGGATGACGGTGTAAAGAGATGTAATATCCATAGTGAAAATAAGTTTGTCTTCGCCCAGGAAATTGAAATCGCGAAAAATTTGAAGTGCGTGTTGACTGTCTTTAACGTATGACGGTAAAGATCTGACAATAGGTGCCATAATTTTGTCTAAATAGCTGGAAATGAGTTCGGTAGGGCAACTACAGGCAGAGACGATAGGTCGACCTGGGTTGTTAGGTTTGTGAATTTTAGGTAAAAAGTAAATACACGAGGTTCTGGGAGTGGTAATGATGAGATTGGTAGCAGTAGTCGGCAATTCTTGTTTGACTATAAGGTCGTTAATAGTGCTCTTGACAATTTGTTGGTTAGTGGAGGTGAGATCTTTGTCGACTTTAGCATAAAAAGAGGTGTCAGAAAGTTGCCGCAAAGCTTCTTTTTGGTAGAGGTCGGCCCGCCAAACAACTAAAGCGCCGCCTTTGTCGGCCGCTTTGATAATTGTGTCTTTGCGCTTACTAAGGTTTTTTTAGCGCCGTCCTCTCTTCCGAAGAAAGGTTGGAAAATTTGGTGTTACGATTGAATTCCATTCACCCTCACATTTCACCCTCACAACCACGCAGTTAAATCCATCATTCTCAAAAACTTTAAATTACTTCAAAATGATCCCGACACTGGTAGAATCTTTTCGCAACCTCCATTAATTTCATTTAAACGCGACAAAAACATAGGTAACTTTTTAGTCAGAAGTGCATTCCAAACTAGTGATCAACCCGGAACTTTTAAATGCGCTCGCGCACGATGCAAAACATGCCCTTTCATTCACAACCACAAAATATCGGGACCCAAGCGATCTATCAAAATCACTGATCATTTCACCTGTACCTCAGCCAATGCCATCTACTGTATAACTTGCACTCTTTGCAAAAAGTTATACATCGGCGAAACAGGGAGACGACTTGGCCACCGATTCCGAGAACACCTTCGTGACGTAGAGAAAGACGACAAAAATGCATCGAAACCGGTCGCGAGACACTTCAATCTCCCAAATCATTCTAAGCAACATACGGCAGTCTGCGGCCTTTCCCTTCACCAAGGAAACACGGAAAGCCGTAAAACTCTAGAACAAAAATTTATTTTTCAAATCGGCACTCTTAATCCTCACGGTATCAACGAACGCTTTTCATTCAACTAATTTATTCCGAAGTTTTCACGTTACCAGGCACCAGCCAATAGCGAAGCTCCATCTTTCTGTATATAAAGACACACGACGCACAATTCCTTGATTCGCTCCGACGAAGGGCTAACGCTCGAAACGTCAGCACTTGAATCTCTTTACGGTGGCCAATTGACATTATCAACCCAGTTGATAAAACCAAATTATATTGTTATACTTCCCACCGACGCAGCACCGCAGTTTCTTTAGAAACTTACCCCCTCTAAATAAACTAAACACGCGCACCACCTACGAAAATACGCGCGCGCGCCTGCAAATCCAAATGAAGGATCCGGAAGAATCGCGTATATATAGACTAGAGTTCCAAACACGACGCAACAATTACAAACAAGCAAAGGATACGTTGTTGGTTCTCAATCACAAACCGCTGATCTCAATTTCCGAAATGTAATGTTATACCGTATTAAACACGAATTATTTCACCGTGGCGTTTGAACAACTTATTAAACGATTTGAGATTATATATAGCACAACTTGGGTAAAGCGCGCGTTCTGATTGGTCAATTTAGCGTATACTATTTAACAATTAGACTAGTACTACGAGCCTGAGTTTTCTACGAGCGAATGGTGAACGAGGCGCAGCCGAGTTGACTATCGCTCATAGAAAACGAGGGCGGGTAGTCTAATTGTTTTAGTAGAAACTCAAAAGGTTTGCTTTCTAAAAGTTACTTTTTTATGTGCTTTTAAGCTAACAATCAATAAAAATCGTGCCTTCAAAGAGCAATGCGCGCGCGATCGTTTTCTATCGGTGATTATAGTTCACCACTAAATTTTTTCCGATTCTCATTGGTTTAAATTAAACACGTGACGCGATAGTGCTCATCCGCGGAGGGCACTATCAGCTCATAGTGCCCGTCCGAGGAAAATACCCGGATCGATAGTGCCCGTCCATGAATTTTTTGTTAACAAGTGGGCTTTCGGTAAAAAAAAAAGCATTCAAAAGCTATTGGATTGATCTGCATTTAGAGGTTTTTTTTGCCTGACTTTCGTTTATTCGCACAGTTCTGCTTGCCGCAAAAAAAGTCAAGATGCTAGCTAGTTTGTGAATGTGCGCGCGGAAGAAAATTTAGTGGTGAACAATAAAGACAACAGAGCGTTTATGTCTCGGAAACATCGTACTGATAGTTGCCCCTTGGAAAAAATTTTGATGTTCTTTAACTGGCAGCCGATACTATCGGGCGATAGTTCCTCGACAGAAAAACTCTATTGTTTAAATAGAAAACAACGGGAGAACCAATCCGATTCGCGGATTTCCAATAGAACACAGCTGAGTTTCTACTACTTTAGCACTCGCTGATGTGAAGCGTCATGGCGCAAGCGATCAAGGCAGAGAAAAGAAAGTGGATCTTTACGAGTTTACTCTCCTTTTCTTCTTTTTGTGATTGGCGAATAAAAATTGCTTCATGTCTAGAATTCATCCTTCCATTATACTGAAAGAATGTTTCGTAGGCTGCGTTTGAAAGCTTTTCAAAAGGGTGATTTCATTTCATGTTTTCGCCAGGAACTGCGCAACTCAGTGCACGCGTTTGTTCAGAAACTCAGAGAAATTCCAGTAAAACGCCTAAACGTTGTTCTTTAAAACAAATGGTAAACGCCATGGCGTACGAAAGACCACGAAGTCTGTTTATAAAGTCCAATTTGGATGTGGAAATTCTAGCATATCGCACCATAGGCCGGATTGGCTGGGATGTTGCTGTCCATATAAGGAAAATTTACAATCCAGAATGAGAAGTCAACGAGAAGTGAGTTGTCATCAACCTGGATGATTTTCGTGTCACGATTACACAATAAAGTAAAGTTACACAAAGTAACTGTATTTGGACGACTTCTTATCATTCGAAACTGATTCGAAACTGCTGAGCAAAATACGTTTTGCATTTTCTGGTTTTGAATTAAAGTGCCTATGAATATGAGAAAAGTTCGAAAATTGCCCTAAATTCTACATGTGGAAAAGAATGCAAATAAAAATGACTAACCTTGTGTTTTCCTTACGTTATTTTGATGTCTCTGTGGTCCTGGAGTCGATTTAAAGACATTTAGGCGAGTTTACCAAAACCACAGAAAGTAAACTCGCCTAAATGTCTTTAAATCGACTCCAGGACCACAGAGACTATAAAACTGGGGGTTGAAACATTCATAATAAATTTCTGGTCTCACGTTCAAAGTTTGCCAGAAAATTATATCGCAAGACAATATTTAAAACTGTCTAACGAGGTGACTGACAAAAACCAGAAGGCCTTATGCAAAAAATGGTCAAATTTGCAGCAAGTACAATTCAAGTTCTATTACGCTAAATGACGATGTCGGCATAACTTCAGAAATTCTCGGGCGCTCATTGGCTAATGTTGGCGGTCGAAAAATTCATCGAAACACAAAAGAGCGAAAGTCTGGGGTCTTGGTTGCACGCGCGTTGAAAACTTTCAAAAACACAGGCAGCCCATACGTTGTAGAAAAGTTCGAAAATTACACTAAATTCTACGTGTGGAAAAGAATGAAGATAAAAATGACTAACCTTGTGTTTTCTTTGCGTTATTTTGACGTCTCTGTGGTCCTGGGGTCGATTTAAAGACACTTAAGCGAGTTTACCTTCTGAGATGAATTGGAGATTTCCCACATTAAAGAAAAATATTACAAAAGCATCGACAGCCCATCAGCTAAAATTAATTAACACGAACAAAAAAACTAAACTTTTACTCCTCATTTAAAAAGGATACCGAAAAAGCTGATTTCCTAGACTTGATAAACAATCCTCTTCACGAGATTGCTGTCAATAAGTTTCGACTAGGAAACTAGCCTAGGGTTACGCATTGAAACAGGCAGGCGCACAATGCCAAAGACTCCCATAAATTCGAGGATCTGTTCTGTCTGCCATTCGAATGAAATCGAAAATGAAACACATTTTCTAAATTATATGATAACTTTCATTTAAAATTCTTTAATGATATAAACGAAAAGTGTAAGAATTTCAATCAACTTAGATAATGAATCAAAAATTTTGTTCCTTTGTTGTAACAGCGTTGATCTTTTTGTTTGCCGACCAACTGCTACTTTCATTTTCCAAGCCATGTCTCTTAGACACGAGTCTTCCTTTGTAAAATGATTCAGATACTATTTTCTTTTATTATATGGCCGTGTCTCACGTGGACTGGAAACTAGCGAATTCACGAATTTGATTGGCTAAAATGGATACTGACCGCGGTCTAGATTATCCGATCTAGATCGGCTGCATTTTTGGGCCAGAAAGGAATAAACAAACAGGAACGCATCTTCCCCTTTTCAGGAAAAATACTAATTAAATGGAAAATTAAAAAAGCTTGACAAGAATAAAAAGTAAAGATGCAACCAAACTTTTGCAAATTTAAGTTCAGCTCATCGCCGTTCGCAAACAAAATGTCAGCGAGAACGAAGCAGTGTCGTTAAGCGAATTTAAATTTCCGTTTGGCCATATAATAATAAACATCTTATTAACTTAGCTCAGTCGGAATCTCAGACTCGTACCCAGTCGCTATTTACGCTTTCTGACGGCGACTAGGTACTAGTAAAGATAGAGGTGCGTGCATTCCCCTTTCCCGTCTCCAGAGCCGCTTGTCCCTCTTAGCTGGCTGGGCCTGTGCAAGAGGAAAAAGTGGCTCTGGGGACACACGATTTGATTGGCTGAAATCTAACAAAGGGAGTCCATTCACATCTACCGTTTTAAACGTGCTAAAGACAAATGGGTTTTAAAACGGCTGTTGTGATTGGCCTCTCTTTGTTTGATTTCAGTGAATCATATCATGTGTCCCCAGAGCCACTTGTTCCTCGTGCACAGGCCCAGCAGGCAAAGATGGACAAAAGGAACTGATACAGAAAGGCTGACCGTACAGTTGGGATTAACTGATATATTTTTCCAATATTTCGTTTCTCTTAGCCGGCAGGGCCTTGGCACGAAAAACGAAGGGCTCTGGGGACATGCGATTTTCAAAAAAATTCGAATATTTTTTAGTGGCTGTTGAGAACAAAGAAATATTAAACGGAAGTCAAAATGTTCGCTGGCCGCCATATCACAACACTCGACATGTAGAAACATCAATGCTATATACATGAAGTCCGGAAGTCCTAGAATCTCGGACTAGAAATCGTATGTCTCAAGAGCCCTTCGTTTCTCGTGCCAAGGCCCTGCCGGCTAAGAGAAACGAAAAGGACTATGGGGACGAGAATGAGATGCGCGGGGTTTCATGGCTTCCCATGACACTCCGCGCGCCTCAGTCTTCTCAGTATCCAATGCTCTCTCATTCCTTCAACCCGTAAATAGCGACTTGACGGCAACATATCGCAACATTGTTGCGGACAACATGTTGTTCACGTTTTGCCCGATATGTTGCATGTTTGAAAATGGTCAAAATTTCTCGCAACATCAGTGGATGTTGCATAATGTTGGACACGTTTGGCCACGTACGCACTTAGGGACTGTGCAATAATTACCTGGAGGGGGGGGGGGGCGTAAAATGGGTTCCAAATGGCCAAAAATTAAGTCATACCCCCCTCTCGTTAAGCAAAAATTAACTTCAACCCCCCCTCACACAATAATAACATTAAGTTTGACCCCCCCCCTCCCCCTCTCCCTTGGAAAAACAACTTCTCCCATTGATTCCCTCGTACCTAGTTAACTTGTTGAATGTCTTCATCCGGCACAAACATCACTTCGAATGACTCTTCGATGTATGTTGGAGAGTCGTTTGAAGAGTCATCAGAATCACTGGATTCCGAGTTTGTGTCGTCTTCGCATGAATTGGGAGATTCCTCATCTTCTACAGCATCTCTGGCACAGATGTTCCCGCGTGCGTGGGTGAGAACTCGATGGATTAAATCAGCCTTGCTTCCACTTATCTTTAGACCCTTTTGCTTCAGATACATTTTCAGTTGCTTGTTTGTAAGCGCTTTTACATCGGCTTCACTTGTCCAAGAAATTTGCGGCAGAGTGTTCCTTTCTTTTAAACTCTAAGTGCTTTGTGGGAGAAGCTGAAGAGTTTGTTGAAGACTTTTTATCATCAAGCTCTTAAACACTAACAAAAACATGTATCATTTTGATAATATTCTCAAGTGAATTTCACTTGTTACCTGCATTTCCAGTTTTTTAATTATATCCATTGGTAAATCTAGAGGGGTGTAATGAGGTTGATGTGATACTTACCTTGGGCCTAAAATTCCGTACATTTATTGTCAATCAGAATTAATTTTGTTCTTGGTTTCCTGTTGGGGACATCCTCTACTTCTATAAATTCTAGATTTACCCCTGTTGTGTTACTCATAAATAGGGTAAAACATCAAGTCACCAGACATTTACATGAACTGCTGATGGTTTTGTTATTGCATGTAATAACTAGTTCTGTTCTATTTTATTTTATTCATGTTTTATTTGTATCATTGAAAATCAGTCCCAGATTGGTGAACTGCTCATGGCTGTGTTACTTTAAATGTTAGGTCATGCCATATGAAATTTATATAAATCAGTCCAGAAAAAAGTGAGTATAATTTTCAGTAAAATAATATCTTTGGTTTTTGAGTCATAAAGTCAGTTTTTTAGTTGCCCCCCCCCCACTTATTTAGAAAATTACATGTTACCCCCCCTCCCTAAGGCTGTTAGTTTACATTGTGCCCCCCCCTCTCGTTTTACGGCCCCCCCCTCCAGGTAATTATTGCACAGTCCCTTACGTACGCACAATTGCGCTGGGGCATGTGCACCAGTTTGATTTGCTATTTCCAAGCGCGAGCGCTCTTTGCAGCGTGTATAAAAGCGTTACATGAGTCGCCATCAACTCTGAACGTCGTGTTAAAGATGAGTCACTTCGCGCTGTATTTGGACGAAACTTCAACAGGTTGGACAAGGGAAGCATGACATTGCCTGAGGAACGCATAAGCATCCTTTTATTTGACCTAAAAATGAGCAGCAAGCACCATTGTTCCAACAATTCTTTTGTCTTATCTTTTACCTCTTTTCACTCTCTTTTGTCAACCACCAGAAGCAGGCTAGTGAAAAAGCCACAACTTTACGACGCCAACCTCAAAATAGGTCGTCCTGAACTCCATATTGACTACGGTACTTAAGGTCGATCACGACAGGTATCATTCACAATATGTTGTGTGCGACAGATGTTGCGTGCGGTTGGCCAGGTCCTTCGAAACATGTCGCAACAATGTTGCGACATGTTGCGTTCAAATGTTGCGATCGTTTGGCCGGGACTAGACTGTTAACAGTCCGCTTTTTTTTCGTATTTTTTTTCGATCGGCGAACGCGATGAATGAATCGCGAGAGAACTGGACTCCAGCGCAAAACGCTCACTCCCCGCCCCCACCCCTAGCCCTTCCCTCCCTGTGTTTTTTACTCGCGCGCTTTCTTTTGCGTTGAAAAAATAGAGCGGCTGTGAACAGTCTAGGCCGGGGCCTGAGACCTCACTGCGTTCGGTCTGGTCAAGATTCTCCCATACAGACCTCCCTGTTTCGTTGAATAAATAGGCGTTGCCCTCTATTGATTGAGTTTTGTTTGATTAAGTCACGTGATTAGAATCTTGATTGACATTTGTTCATCCGTTGATTAAAAGAGACATTTCATTGTATTGTAAGTCAGTTCAGCCGAATAGCTATCGAAGTAACAACAGATATTTCGTTCCGTCCTGTTTACGCTAACCAGAGTCTATATAGAAGAGGCTAACCTGTTTTTGCTTTTATGAAGTATACGTCTGCTGTTAAGACCCGCCACAGAAGTAAGTAAGTTTGATTGTGCTTTTAAGTTGAAGTGAATTTAGTACGAGTCGGTTATTGTGTTTGTCCTGATCCCGAATTATGAATGTGTTTCCTTTAGATCGAATAACTACATATTACTGCTTACATTTAAGGCATTGCATGGTATGGCGCCTGATTACTTGTGCCATTTAATATCTGTCTTGCCGCCGTCTAGGTATAATTTAAGACGCAATGATGACTCTGCAGCTTTATTATCTTTCCCGAAAATAAGATCCAAGAAGACCCTGGCGGATAGATCGTTTAGTTGTGCCGCCCCTAGACTTTGGAATCTACTTCCTACCACAATAAGATCTATTTCCAGTTTAAATCTTTTCAAAACTAGACTTAAAACTTTTTTATTTAACAGAGCATTTAATTAGTTTATTGATAATTATTTTATTTATTTCTTTATGGAATTTTAGAATTGTAATTTGTACTTCTATTTTATTTTTAATTTAATATTTATTGTAAGGCGCAGTTGAATATTTCTATAGAAACTGCGCGGTACAAATTTAAATTTATTATTATTATTATTATTATATTAAAGATTGGATTTAATATTATACGATTTGTGGTGGTCGTCCTGATATCTGAGCTTACCTGTTCCATGAGGAAACACTCCCGCTCGGTTAATAATAGCTATTTATTTAGTTTATTTAAATATTAGGTAATGCCATGTATTGTTATGGAAATACCTCAATAAATTGTTGTTATTGTTGTTGTTGTTGTTACTCGCGGCGTAAGAGAAGAGGGTCTTGAAGGGGAATCCCCTTTCCCAGCCCCATTTTTTTCCAAATCCCACTTCCCAGGGTTCAAATCCCATTCCCACTAGCAGAACTAGTGAATGCTATGTAGACGATACAAAATTGTTTGTTTCTTTTCATTTACAAGACACCCAACGGATTGTTGAAGAGATGAACGAAGACCTCCTCGGGGTGCGCAACTGGTGCTTCAGAAATCGGCTATTACTAAATCCAGACAAGACGAAATTAATCGTTTTCGGGAGCCGACAGATGACTTCGAAGCTCCATGAGTTTCGTTTGACTTTGTTGGGAAAGGACATCTCCCCTGTACAATCAGCCAAAGATCTCGGCGTGATTTTGGATTCGAACTTGACATTTGACGATCACATTAAGACCACAGTATCGGAATGTATCGCACGCCTCGCGCAAATTAGCCGTGTCAAACACTGTCTTGACAGAACGTCGTTGTTAACCGCGATAAACGCCTTAAGTTTTCAGTAAGTTGTACTACCGCTCGAACGTCTGGGCAAATACCACAGAGAAAAATATAAGGCTAAATATTTTAATGCATATACGGTAAAGTAAACAGTTCTATTCTATGGTGATATCAAGTAAGGCGAAAACCCCGAATGCTTTTAAAAGGCTGACAAAACTTATTCCTTATCTCGTTGCGAGCGAAACGTATGTCT
Source organism: Blastomussa wellsi (assembly GCA_947652115.1). Classification (NCBI taxonomy): domain Eukaryota; kingdom Metazoa; phylum Cnidaria; class Anthozoa; order Scleractinia; family Plerogyridae; genus Blastomussa; species Blastomussa wellsi. The sequence goes on from OX393561.1 coordinate 25,000,731, forward strand.
GGTCTTTTCAATATAGAGTATTGAATTTCATTTTGTTTACGAACGATAAGCTATTCAAAATAGGTTTAACCGAGTCGGACAAGTGTTCTTTTTGTGGAACCTATACGGAAGATCTGTACCACCTCTTCTTTAACTGCTCCTTTGTGCGAGCATTCTGGAACAGATTTTCAGTCTGGTGGTCTGTTCTTAGTGGTGAATTTTTAAGCTTGTCTTTAAAAGATATTATAATTGGTTTACTTCATAGGAAAGATGTATTAAATTATTTGATAATTTTAGGGAAATTAACTATTTGGGAGTGTAGAAAAAATAAGACCTCCCCAATATTTAGGCTGTTCCTGCACAAGGTCGAAGTTAAACAACAAGTTGAAAAAGCAATTGCTATAAGAAATAGAAAGCTTCACGATTTTCAAATAAGATGGGAGCTTCTCGGCTAATTTATGTCAAGGAAAGAAATGGAATACCTTTGCATAATTTTTAGGTCACATATTTTTTTTTCATAAATAGCTATTTAAGTTTTTTTTAAGGGAATTAACTGGGCATCGGCGTGTCGGTATGTGTCACTGTGTAGTTTAGTGTTAAAAACGAAAGAGTAATTTTTGATTGTAAATAGTGTAATTAGTCGTAGTACCGTATTGCTAATAGTGTAATGTAGCTTGTAGTAATGTATAAGTAGTGTAAGTGGTGTTTGTGAATTGCAAAAAAAAAACAACAACAGAGAAAAATATACGGAAATTACAGGCTGTGCAGAACTTCGCATGTCGAATCGTCAGTGGCGCGAGTAAGTACGATCATGTGACTCCCCCCGTTAAGGACCAACTATACTACCGCCAAGCTATCATGGCTTAAATGCATTTCCGGACACGCCCCCAAATATCTGACGTCACAATTCATGACCCGCAAGCAAGTTACCAAGCGTACAACTAGAAGTGACCGAAAGCTCAACATACCTCTTTTAAAACAGCCTCAGGACATTGAACATTTTATTACAGAACTATTGGACTTTGGAACAATTTAGACCCCTTTTTAAAATCAAGCCGTTCGGTTCAAGTTTTTAAACGTATCTTAAAGAATAAGCTTTTAGACAATTTTGTAAATGCTTCTTAAACTTCATTTATTTTTAGTAGTTTTATTGATTACAAATTTAGACAATGTTGTAAATGTTTCTTAAACTTAATTAATTTTAATTGTATAGTTATTAGTAAATTTAGTAATTGAAATAATTGTTCCTGAAAAGCCCCATTGGGGAGGTAACAATAAAGTATGTATGTATGTATGTAACTCAGAAAAAATCCCAGTGTTATTCATACATCGTATCTCTTCAAAATTACCGCTTCAACATACGGCACAAAAAAGACGCAAAAATTCACCAGGCAAATTAAAATTATTATTGGATGAGGTTTTTGTCACATCCGGCTTCGGATGACAACTCTTACCAAGATCTTGATTATGCTGGATACCACACAACATGAATGATCTAATAATTGCTTAATTATACATTACTGTCAAGAGATAACGAGATTTTGCGGTTCCACATAAAATTAGCCTGCGCAGCTGGCGGGATTCGCGGCGAAGCTAGTGCTTTTGTTTTTGGGAGGCCGTCGTCGGAGCCGCAAAGCCGTGGAGAGATTAGTGAGGAGTAGAGTTAAAATCCCGCCTGCTCTAATGGATGGGTTTTTTGGAATTATGCGTTCACCCAGTGAACGCGAATTTCGGATTGGCTGATAGTGGTGAAATGCCAATCAAATGTTAATTGATACTTCATCTTTCCAACGCCGGCGGTCACAATAGAACTGTCACTTGAATTTGTTTTCCCAGTGTTGAAGTCCCAGCTGAAAATATCTCGCGATTAGATGGTCGCGTTCGAAAGAATTGTGCTGTAGTGCAGGCATGTATTGAGGGATGACTGCCATCGACAACGGCGATAAGACTATAATGGTAAAAACTACTTCACTTGCCTTGAACAACTTGCCTTGTCTGGTTGTTGTCTCGCAAAGTCAATTTTTTCACGTAGTATCAGCCTTGCAGTTATGTTTGTGTTACAGTTTACTTTTGGCTGATTAGGTCTCTTGCAGATCCTACGTAAACTAGCAGCATTATCGTTCGCGGTCCTTTGCAGTTTTCACGTCTATTTTCTGAATGAACATAACCACTATGAATTCTCCACGTGCTTTGGTGATCCGAGTCCGCAGTGTGTGTGCAACGAAAAAAGTCGCGAATAAGGTCGCGAAAAAGTCGCATGCGCAGAAACGTGATAGTGTTCCTTTAAAATGCCTTCAAATAGCGCTATCACAAATAAATAGAAAGCAAAAAAGGGTCGGAAGACCGAATTAATGTCACGAACGTAGGATTAGTAATTGGTTTGCGGTTTTAAAGTTTGTTCGCTCTACACTAACCTGTCAATAAACGGCAATAAACACATTACACCTCGCTCTCTGATTGGCTTATTTAATTAGATCATGACAGTATCACGGCATTTTAAGTCATTTTCCCATTTACTTTCAAATTAAAGGAAATCTAAAAGTAAGAGATTTCTAATGCCGAAAAACACCAACAGGATAATAAAATGCTGAAATTATACAAGGATTGTTTCGAATGACAACGATATGGACCGATTACAAACGACAAACTTGAAATAACTTGCCAGTTTTTTCAAGATGAGTTTCCGTGACGTAGCTCCTTTTAGAAATAACAAACATCAGGGATCATTTTATTGATCGGGGCGGGAGGCCGGTGTCCGGTGACGCGTCGGTCTCGTGATTTCTTGCTCTCTTCCTAGTTGCTGTCAAAAATGGCCGACGTTCGGAATTCTATTACAAGTTTTGCAGTTTTCTTGTTGTTTTCGTCATTTCCAACATCTTCAATTGCATCGTCTGGATTACTTTCCAAGAATTACGGTCAGATCGCACAGCAGTTTGGCTTTCCGTTTCCGAAGCTTGCAAATAATATTTCTTTTGCGAACGTCAGCAAACAATGCAGAGGAACTGTCGAGAAGCTGAGCAAAACTAAACTTGCCCTGCCTTGTGAGTATTTTCCAATGCATTTTTTGTATTTGTTTTAAATTGAAAATTGAGAAAGGTTGGTACAGATAAACTGTCGAACGTGGTTTTTGTCGTTACTCCAAAAAACGAACTATGCCTTTTTTGCTGAATCATGTTTCAATTCGATGACAATGCAGGTTTATGCCCCGGGGTTTATGCAAGCGATAAATGGCTATAAATGTGGCAATGTGTAATCACTGTGAAGTTATTTATAAGCTTAATGTGTCTGTTTCAGTAGCAAATTTACAGAGGGGCTAGGGGACATGCTGTCCAAAAAACAAAAATATAGGATAAAAATAAATGAGTCTTTGACCCACCCCCTATGTACCTAACCACTCCCTCTTTCAGATTGGACACTAGCCCAATTTATACTAGAGACGGATCATCTGTCAAGACAGATCATCCGTCTAGACGGATGATCCGTCTAGAGGGAAATAAAAGGATGAACTTTCGGACAAACTATCGGTGTGTCTTGACGGATTATCAATGATAGTTCGTCTGTCAAGGCAAATTATTGCGATAAGTTGCCTGGACGGATGATCCGTCTGTTTGCCCGTATTTATGCACAGAGGGATTATCAGACGAGCTACCGTTCTTTGCCCAAGCTCGTCCTAGACGGATGATCTGTCTCTGGTATAAATCGGGCCACTGATGCTAATCATAAAGCTTTAGAGGTTCATGACTTGAATGGAATCTGTTTGCAAGTATTTGGATTTTTTCCTCACTGCTATCTATAAAAGATAATTATATTAGCATGCAACTCTAAAACTCAAATGAATAGAGGGGGTAAGTTTCTAAAGAAACTTTGGTGCTGACAGATCCTCTATTTTCCTGCCTGTTTGTGACCCGTCTGCTTTTTGCTGTCTGTAATCTAAACTGCATGTTACCTGCAACAGTTAAGAGAAACGTTAGAATTATTCAATAATTATTTTTCAGACCTTGATGCTATCGGTAAACCTCAAAGTGGACTTTTTGTTGGAAATGTTGGCTGGTTAGGATCGTACAGTGAATGCACCAAAACTATTGTCAATGCTCATTATTGCTTGGCTTATGTCACAATACCTTCTGTCAATGTCACCAAGGCGAGTATTATTAAGTGTTTTGATTCGTGCATGCTTAATAAATACAGCAAGGAATCATGCGACTGAACAATTTCAAGTTTTCTTGCAAATTTCCTATTTTATCGCAACTTGTCTAAATCAAGAATACAAAAGAATGAGTCAGCTGTTCCATGCCAAGTGGCCAATCAGTTCAGACCTGAGTTTATCCTAGTTTTTTGTAGCACAATAGGAAAGTCTTCGCACCGAGGTAGAACCTTTACTGAAATTTCTTGTCAAACTAGTGCCTATTGGTTGTTTATCTTTATTTTAAAATACAAATAGAGGATCCAGATACCTGTTTAGGAGAAGCTGCAGCATCTTGTATATGTTGTGGTTTAAATTTATCCCTGGTTTAACATTTTTTAAACCAGTGTGATATTGATTTGCCTTTGTTTCAGATTATGCTAATCAACAAAATCAAACTGGTGTAAAAAATTTTAAACCAAGGATAAATTTAAACCACAACATATACAGGGCTTCTGAAATTTCGTGCGGTCGCGGACCCATAAAATTCAGGGATATCTGCGAAATCCCATGAAATTGACAAAAACACGCAAAATACCGCAAAATGCACTAGAAATCCTACCAAATATGGCCTAGAACAGATAAATTACACCACTGCATCATACATTTTAACTTTTATGTTTTCCTGTATATCCTAGGCAATGCCTATTCGCTGGGGGATCTGTGCACCTAATCAATGCAGTGAAGAGGATGTAACAAAAGCTTTGGAAGTTATCTTTACAGGTAGATTAATTCTTTATATCTACAGCAGTAGTTCATTGCATGTCTAAGAAATAGTTCAATATATGATAAACTAATATCTAGAGTGTTTACAGCATGTAAAAGGTGAGACAAAGTCTATATTCAAGCCAAGTGGGCCTTTAGATTGAGTTGTTCAATCCCGGGCTGGGTTCAGTTATTTTTTAAAATGTTTTAGTCATCTGGTGTTTCAGTGAACCTAAACATGCAAGCCCCATGGTTTTTGTTATATTAATTGTAATCTTGTATATTAAGTTTTGTAATTTTTTAATCTCACATTCAAAAGGAAAAACCTCATTACCATTTACTTTCTATACACATTTACATACGCTACTGTAAATGTGTGTAGAATGGAAATGCTAATGAGGGTTTTCCTTTTCAATATGATGTTGAGTAATACTTTCCTAGCTTCGGCAAACGGAATTTTGCAAGTAATTTTTTAATCATTGTAGTACTTTAATTCTAATTTTGTTTGTGTGGCAAATCAAATAAAAAATTGTGTTCTTCTTTGGCAAGACACTTTATTCTCATTGTGCCTCTCTCTACCCGGGTTTATTTTAATGAGTGTTAGCGAAAAACCATGCCCTAGCCAAGCAGGACATTTCTGCATATAGGCCCAATTTAAACAATAGAGTGTTTCTGTCGAGGAACTATCGGCTGATAGCTGCCCCGCAGAAATTTGATGTTCTTAAAAAATACGCTAGTTTTAAGACATTTCAAGGGGCAACTATCAGACCGATAGTTCCGAGACACAAATGCTCTATTGTCTTTATTGTTCACCACTAAATTTTCTTCCATACGCACATTCACAAACAGCATCTTGAGTTGTTTGCTGCAAGCGGAAATGTACATATAAATTAAAATCAGGCAAGAAACCCTCCAAATGAAGATCAATCAAAAGATTTCAAGGACAAGCACTATCCATCTGGGTATTTTCCTCAGATGGGCACTATGTGCTGATAGTCACCTCCGTGGATGAACACTATCACATCACATGTTTAATTTAAACCAATCAGAATCTGAGAAAATTTAGTGGTGAACTATAAACGGAAGTATTGATACCCTGCACTGGGCATTTGTCCTCACACTGACTTACCCTTTAACTACTATCTCACCAGAATTAAACAAAGAAGCACATATGACAGTGGCAAACTTAAGTCCACAGCCAATTGATGCCCTTGGGCCAAGCTCTGAGACTAAACCTGTTTTCTGTAACAAGAAGTCCGAATACACAACAGGAGTAATTGTGACTTTGTAAGTATCGTTTTCAGAATCTCAGAGAAGTCATAAGGGTTGTACTTACAAATTCCTTGTAAAGTAGCTAAGGGCATTATTCTCCTGTAATGCCAACAAGCCGATTACAAGAAGAACCTGGCGAACTGTCGAGTTCACGGCAAACTATTTAAAGGTTCTGTTCTGATGGCGAATCATATTATTTGTTTGATTTACTTTTTACTGATGTTTAGTAACTGTCAAAAATAAATGTATTTTTGACAGAATGCACATTAGTTCACCTGGCCTTAGTGGGTTGAAGAAATGAATAATCAGATAATCACGCACAAGGGATCAACATTGCTCTAATTACCTTTTAGCTGGGGTTTTTAAAGTGCTTATAAAGTAAATAATAACAATTAACTTAATCTTATATGAAAGTCCTTTCAAAATTAGGAAGAATGGTATTTTCTTTTGTTCCTAAGATATTCATGTTTTTGTACTGAGCAAATTAGATAACTGAGACATCATAAGTGGTTCCAGTTTGGGGTTAAAACACAAAATTAAGAATATCTCTGCAAACAATAAGGCAATGCACTTGCATAGGGCGTGGGGGGTTAGTAGGAACCTGTGTGCACTGTACCATGTAAAATGCTGGTATCTGTGCTACTGTTTCTGGAATATCAAAAGGTATAAATATGTTTCAGAAAACACCATACACTCCTTGTGGTGCTATCCTTTCTACACTTTCTACAGCAAAGCGATTTGCTCCCAAAGCATGTGCAGAAGATTAGTTTGTGTTGCGACACTGCACACTACAAGATGGAAGATAAAGTATGTAAATACAGAATCACACAAGGACATCTTGTCCTCTTCCTTGCTGCAGAACACAACGTGTAAGGCGCATTCGTTTTAATACGCTCTGCTTTTAGTCCAGGAGGGGGAATATTTTGACTTACTTCGGGGATCGACACTTTACAGTCTTTCCCGTAAAACCGTGAACACCAGAAATGTTTATGGAATGTTATTGTTACAAAGAAAAAGCCAATCAGGTGTGAGAAAACTAAACTGCAAATAGCAACGGTCATTAGTTTGTGGTTTTGAGGTTTGTTCGCATTTCCTTACACAATAAACATTCCAGAAATTTTTTCTGGTGTTCACGGTTTTACAGGAAAGACTGTAATGCAAACTTCAGTATTGTGATTTGTGTCTTTTGCGTCGAATAATGAGAGCTTGTGTAAAGAGAGTTTTTCTGCAGTTTTGAAACTGCTATTGTAATCTGCTTGTCAGGGTTCAAATTAAGAGAAGAAACTGTATTACTAATCTCCAGCTGCTTGTCTATTTCTCCCTTTAATGGACACAAAGAAGAGCCCAAAACGTTCAAAGTTTGTTCAAGCTTTCTGCCAACTTTGTGGCTTTACGGTAAACTTTTTAAATTTGAAGGTATTGTTTTGTTTGCTAATTTTAATTGTAGCTGTCTTTTTCTTGTAAATAATGTTTGGATGTAAATAAAGTTATGTATAAAAAAGTACTGTTACAAACTGTCTGGTGCGCCAGAACTTAAGTTGCCACTCAAGTCTCTGCCAGGGTTTAACCTTTGGCAATAATAGGTAGTTGTGTCACGATGTTCTTGCTATTTTGCCACCTGAATTTAGAAAAAGCCTTATTTATAAAGTGTTTTGTCAAGCAAAGCTAGGCCAGGTTGCTAACCGAACTTGGTTTTCCTTCCATTGAAATAAGTATTATCGAAATGGTGGTTGTAGACGAATCTGACAGTATGGACATGGTAAATAATATTTTGGTTTCAAATGCTTCTGATTCTCATCAGACTGATGAACATTGGCAGTCTGCAAGATACAAGTGTGCCACAAAGGACAAAAAACTTGAACTTCATGTACCAGTTTCCAATTAAAAAAATACTTCAAGCTCTGAAGGAGCGCCGTTCACTCCGAATCAGATGAATGTAGCGAAACACATTCGCTTGAATCTTTCCACCTCTGTCGGGGAACATTGTATTGTACTCTTGATGAATCTTCTACTGATGAAAAAGCAAGATCACAGAAACCTCATAAGCTCAGCTGCGTTAATCTTTGTTTCCACTTAGCGCACACGGCTTGAGGCAGACAGGCTTTTCTCGCAAGTAAAACCAAGTTCTACCGCCAAATCCGCAAATGGACATTCTTGACTCCCGCTCATTATAGAATTTTAAACAAATTCTCAGTTGAAACCCTTGCCCAACAATTGAAGTCTCCATAAGAACTTTTAAAATTACATCTGGAAACTCTACAAAAATCGTTGCAAGGCCGGCCTTACCTTCACTTGTCCGTGGGAGTTTAGCTGATCGAAGACATCCCTTTTGCTGCATTCTTTTTGTCACGTTTTCTTGTGACAAAAACTGTTTTCATTTTTGAAACTCCTGGGGTAGCGATGACAAGGAAAATTGACATGACATCAAGATAAGGATTAAATCATTTGGCGTGGTTGATTAGATTTGAAATTAACACAAAAATCACTCAGCCGTGAAACATCAAACGCTGTGGCTTAGTTGGTAGTCCCTTTTTCTCATGCCTAGCCGTGTGGGCGCATCTCCCAGGTTTTGCATGACCATTTTTTCGCTTAGCACTCGACCGACTAAGAGAAAAAGGGACTGACTGCTCATAGTCTAATAAATATAATTTTAAGTGTTTTTTACAGAAGATAATACAAGTGATGGCAGCAACAGATTCCGCCGTGACTATTCGATAATTAAATTAGTTCTTGTTTATCATCTCAATGAAAAATTGCTTTTTGGATGAAACAAAATATTTTCTCTTTCAAATTTGTCATCAGATATTTAACGTTCTACCAGTTATCACACTTCTTAAATATGTTTTCAAGAAGTCAAAAGTATCATGTTACTGAGCTAAAAGCAAAACAATTAATCAAAGTTTCTGTCTGCTCATATTTGGCAAACAAATAGTATAATTACAACCAAAGTCAAGGCTGGGAGTGGGCAAACTGGGGATTGTATATATTTCAAATAGTTCCATGTACTTCTTTTTTCAGAGCCACAAATGGCAATAGTGCATTCAAAGAGGAAAGAGACTGGAACCAAGAGTGTTGCCGTACCAACATCAAAATAGGCACATTGTTATGTACTTCTTAGGGTACAAGTTTCAATTGCATTCTCTTATTATTTGCAGAGATATTCTTCATTTTGTCTTTTGACCCCATACTGGAAACAGTCTTGTGACATCATCAGTTATCTAATTTGCATAATACAAAAACGTGAATATCTCTGGAATGAAAGAAGATATCACAAAAAGTAAAACACCACTCTTACACATTTTGAAAGGGCTTTCAAATGTCCTTAGTTAATTTCGTCTTCATAGGCCCTTTTTAAGCCATGTAATAAACAACTTGTTAACTTCGACAAGGTCAATACAGCGAGGTGAAGGTTTGAGATTTCCCCATAAAGACCTTACCCAAGCTTAATAAGTAGTTGGTGTAATATTGACTTCCAGTCAAAGGAGGCCTCAGAAAAATATAGTTTACTACTTAGACAGAATGACAGTAAAGAAGTAGTAATGAAGAAAAGAAACAAGGATGGCTTTTAATTAAAGGATTGTAATTAACCAACTAGAAAAATCGAGGGTAAACTTTTTCTTCATTACAGTGAGGTTGGCTGTTGCATTATTTCTGATACCCAGCACTATCATCTTTTATCACAGGATTTTGTGTGGTTTAATCCTGTTCCTCTGCCTTGTTGGAACAATCGTTGACATCACTGTTAGCTTTCGAAAGCCATACTCCTCACCTGTTAACAAAAGTGAAGGATTCATGCCAATCAGAGGTGTCCCCATAGCAACAGATCGCAATCAGGCTCCTCTTGTTAAAAATCCATTTGGTAAGAACAATCCTGAGGATGACAGGACAAATCTTCCGCACTCCTCCCATGAGGTGAATTTGAGTACAAGTATAACTTTATCAAGCAATCACCTGGAGCCAGTTAGACCAAGTGAGTGTAATTTTGATTGGAATGTTAATAACAATTGACCTAGACTATTTTAAATTCATTTGCTTTAATGCACATTTCAATAACACACATTCTTAGTCAACAAATTGTCACATTGCCCATATAATTATGGTCATTATGATCTCAATATCCGTCAAATGCAGCTGACAGATATTCTGTGGTATACATCAGTTAACAATAATTCGGTAAAAGTCTCACAAAGACCACATAACGGCAACTCTTCTAGCTGTAAAATGCTCTTCGTTTACAAATTGTTGAATGATAAAACAATTATCCTGCACAATCTCGCAGAATATCACCGGATTTTAGCCAACTTGGCCTATGGCCTCGTCAGCTAAGTATAAGGTGATATTCTGCGTTATTTCGCAAGATAAATTAATTATCTGCTCAAATTAATGGTTATGTTGGTCACCTCAGCAAATATCTCAGGAAACAAAAGTTTTCTTTCTGAACCCTTGCAAAGGTCATTTGTAATTGGTAGATTTCGTTCCCTTTGGACTGGTTCCCTTTTTCAAGGTTTGTTGACTGTCACCATAAACACAGACTTTAAACTTCAGCTAATATGCCGAAAATTTTCCCACCCCAACCTTCTCTAAACAACAGACCAGATCACGACACCTGGAACTCCATGTTCCACTCTTAGCAATACGTGTGTGGGTTCTTTAACAATTCAGCTGACTGTAACGTCAAAAATGTTGGAGACGGGGCCTACAGTTTATCGTCCTTATCCAAGAAGACTAGAACATCAAACCATTTGGAGATATCATTGCAAAGTGCAGCCAAGTTGACTATCACTCACAGAGAATGAGAGCAAGGAGTCTAACTGTTTTAGTACAAACTAAATCGTATACAGTCCAAAACCTACTATTTTATTTACCTTTTGGGCAAAAGTGAGGACAAATTGTCCCTTTAAATGGCAATAATGTACACAATTATCTCCTGTTTATGAATAAGACTGAGCCCAAGTCTTCTTTGAGCAAATAGTCACTGAGGTGTGGCCAAGTTGACTTTTGCTCATAGAAAACGAGGGCGAGTAGTGTAACTTTGTTATAGTAGAAACTCTAAAGGATTGCATTCCAAAAAAGGCTAAGCAACAACATAGAGAAAAAACATAGGCATGCAATGCGTGCAACAGTTATTTTTTTCAGTTTCTGATATCGACGTATTGGGTATTTTTCTTTTGGTCAGCAAAACTAGCCTGTCAAAAACGAACGCTCAATGACCAATTTAGTGTTGGGCCTTTTGCTGACGGCGTGTGCATTTTAAGTAAATGAGTGCGACACAAAATACGTTTGACTAGCGAATTCATTCATGACGAAACTTTCCTGTCGACCATGAATAATATATCTGTAAAAACTGCAGTAATCAGTTTAATCAATCACTTTACTGTGCATGTCATCCCATTTTTATCAAACAATTTGACAATCTCGTCCCCAGAGCCTGCTTTTCTTTTGGTCAGCATCAAGAAAAGCGGGCTTTGGGGACGAGATTGACAATTTGACTGGTTTCATGATGCAACCCCAAACCTTATTCTTGGTTTTCACGTGACGTCATAAAATTTTAAAAACAAAATTCGCTGGGCCTGCGTAATTTTCATTGTCACCACATGAAAGAAATCCTAAAAATACACATATTCACAAGTTTTCAGCTAGGTAGTGTCCTTTGTGTTTGAAATACAGCATATATGAATTTTCGAAATTTCCACCATACGTGACCTCACAATGGCACCGTGGCAAAGCTGTTATGCTCTGCAAGAAGGTCTTTTTGCAAATGTTTTTTCAGTTTAATCAGTTCAAGTATCAGGAAAGATGTGTATGTGCATATGCACTAGATCATGAGGAATGAGCAGTCGCTTTTATGACAAAAGTCAGTGCCAGATGTTTTCTTTGATTTCCGGCCGCCATGTTGGTGCCCATCAAGCTGGGCACCAACATGGCGTTTCCATACTGAGCTCTATAAATATGCAAGAAATGCTTCGTCAAATAACTCACAAATGGTGTACCGCACAGACCTGAGACTTGGAGATGTTGTTTACCTATTAATATTTTATAACATTTAAATTTATCAGATTTTTTTAATTGCATGGTTTCGAGTTTATATTTTGATGGCGTGACAGTGAAAACCACCTATCGGATTGATGTACGTCACTAACATGGGTGTGACGCCTAAAAGAATAATTTGATTACTTTGCGGTTACACTTGCCGCCACAAAGTCTGCAGCAATATTTGAGGGATTCCATACCACAATCGTTAGAAAATATCAATACTTTCACACTCTCTTCTTTAACACTAGTCATTACTTCACAGCATTACAATGTTGCGAAGACATACCCACCTACCGCTTGTTGTGACTAAATGCCAATTCTAATTAACAAAGCTATTTCTACCTGAAAATGAAAAACTCAGAGACTCGAAGGACAGTGCAGAATGCAACACCAAACGTGATTCCTAGCCTTTTCTTGACAGCGGTAACAATACTTTTTGTAATATGAGACTTTTGTTTTTCTGCAAAATGTTGTAACATGATACTGCATTTTTCCGCATCGTTGATTTTCAACACAAAGCGTCATATTTTATGATTTATCGAAAGACAATAAGCAGATCAAATGGAAAAAATAGTTTCAAAAGGGTTTTTAAAACGTAGTATAGTTACTACATTGTTCTCTGGTTGTTACGGAATTTGTGCCGAAAATCCTGGTGAAAGATTTTGCATATTTAATTACGAACAGTTTGTGCAATATTTACCAGAGCTGGTACGTCTGCCATGAAAGCTGTTTCTCCAGAATTGCTATACCCTGCGTTCTTGAGTATGTGGCCTCCTTTACTTCAAACTCTTAAATGCCGTATGACATCTACTATGCTAAAGCAAAGTCTCTGATCATGTTTGATCCTTCAGCTCTACTGATTTCAAACAACTCATCTCCAAGAAATAGGAAGCTGTGCACACCCGCAACTTCAATTTAACCAAAATTAAAGCTATCGTTACTTCAGTCAGAAACATTTTAAAATTCAACATGGCTCTTATTCACAACTAACCGCGATCAAAAAACAATCCCTCAACCCAACACCACCAAAACAGACTGCTAGCAGGATGTAAAACTTCACATCCTTGTACCTTCTTCACCACCATGAAAATTTCCAAACAGTTTTCCACTTGAAACCCACATACAACGTTCTACGCCAGAGCTAAATAGAGACATCATGCCAATACCGCCCAATAAGGCCAAGTTTATACGAAAATAAAGAAAGCCGTCCCTTGAATCCGAAACAAATATTGATACAAAAGTAAACGATGCATACAAGTGGCAATTTCATTGGTTATCGATCGATAGTATCCTAACTCTGATTGGTGTGAAATACATCGCTCGTCCACCCATCCATCCATCCATCCACCCATCCATCCACTGAATAGCGACATATGTCCGTACGCCGACTAAGAGTTATTTTTTTAAAACAAATAACTCAATGATACCTTCAAAGAGCAACACAAGCATGATCAAAAACTCAGTCCTGTTCTACTGGCAAAACACGATTCTGGTTTGTTCTCTGACTGCTTTTTTTTGGCGATAGAGCACGAGCACAAGAGTGTTGCTCTTGATTTTTGGCTTAAAATAGTTCTTCTTCATTTTCTAGGAGTGGTAGTCAACTTGGCTGCACCTCACTGAACTAAGTAAAGCCTAATAAAATTACACTAAAGTACAAAAATTATGAACAGTGGCACAGGCAGTTGCGAGGGTTGAGCCAGGTGCATAGCATGTCTATATTGAAACCAGTGTCTAATACAGTGAAATAGGTAGGACGCAGAGAAATAAATTTCTTAAAAATACAAGAAGGTCTGCATTTTGTGTAACACAACTAATATTGTTGTACTGTTCATGTTTTGAAACAGATGTGGTGGTACGATTCTTTTTGTGTTTTTCGTTAATTCAAAACACAAGCCGTATTATGGATACAAATGTTCCTGCCACTGCCATCACTTCCATCAATGGTATGAGAGTGCTCAGCATGTGGTGGGTTATCCTGGGACACACGTACTCTATGCAGTTGATAACACCCATCAGTAAGTAATAAGTTAGTTTTTATTTCTAAATTAGGAGGCAGCGTGGCCGAGTGGTTAGAGCGTCGGACTTAATCATCGGGGTGCGTACAAGCGAACAGCAAGCTTTGAAGTTCAGTTTCACACAAAAACGAATAGTTTTCTGAGAGAAAAATTGGTCTACTTGTTATAAATGGGAAGAATGCAGAAAAATTCGGATTAGATGGGCTAGAAGCAAAAGCACAATCCAGAAGAAACAAAGAAAGCATGTTCTTGTCGTCTTTACAAGATGCGAAACATCGTTTGCTTGATTCCATCGGTTGAGGAAAATTAGCTCGGCTGAAGTACTGTGGGAATTTTACACCGAAGATCAACTGGAAATTGTAAGTTTGTTAAATATTATGATTATCTATGAGTTCTTAACTCTTTGGCGATTATTTTCAGAGACATTATAGCTATATCGGGAAAGTTATGCACATGTTCAGAACATATCGGTCCGGCTTTTTCTGCATTTTCAGCACAAAGTAAGTTCTTACTTGTATTCTTGAAAACGATATTCCCATAAATGACACTACGCGGGTGAAAATAAACAATAATCCCTCCAAAAGTCATATTAATCCCTTATTGTGTGACTTACATGAACCTCATCCTTTCACTTTCATTGGTAATTATGAAGATGTCCCCAAAAAACCTGTCAGTTGAATGTCGGTGAGCTTTGAGCCAACAGATTATTCTCCCCTTGCCTTTCTTGTTCCTAAACTTGGCTTTTGAATTGTATTGCAGGCAATTTGCTGTTGATCTTAAACATTTTACAGCGCTTCACTTTCCAAACTGTTGGCAATGCAACCTTTTCAGTCGACAGTTTCTTTTTCCTGAGGTAAGTGCTGCAGCTGTTTTTCATTAAGCATGCAATCAGACCTTACTTTAGCCTGCCTGTGGCTGTCACCAATTTCCGCACATGGAAAGGGGGTGTCTGCAAAACAGTGTTGCTAATCGTGCTCCAGTATCCTGCTGTTTCTTCAGAATCTGGGGACTGCCCTCTCATTGGCTGTAGGGCTGCTAGTGAATAAGGAGCTCCAAGCACTTGGAAAGGACAGTGTGGGAACATTGGCTAAATATCCTTCTTGTTCATGTACAAAAGGAGTTGAGAGTCATTTATGGCAACTGCAGCTCATGACATTTGTGGTTATTAATTTTTTTTCGAGCTGTTTTGCTTTGCATTTTTTTCTAGTGCTTTATTTTGTCAAATTGAAAGGACTTTCAGTTGTAACTTAAACAGACCTGTTTGACTGTAATTTGCTAAATGTTTACCTGTGGTCATAGGTCTTCATCATTTCCTCCCAGTGCTTTTGCCCTGCTGTCCAGTTTTCATTGAGCTGAATTTTGCTGTTTGCTAGTATAGTTTGTGGCAACTCATTTCTCTGATTTGATTTGGTTGAGCAAGAATCTTTTCTCTTTATTTCAAAGTATAATTTAAGTGAAATTTGGGACATGATTAGCAACACGTTTCGCAGGCATCACTTTTATGTGTGAGGAAATATTAAATGGCTGCATCTAGGCTAACCTTAATTCAAGGCTGAGTTGTTTTTGACATAAAACAAAATTGGCTTGGCCTTAGTATGCATTCAATGACTTCTTGCGCTTACTAATTTGTTTTGTTACATTGAAAGAATGACCTTGAATCTTCCCTTGTTCTCACATTTATCAACAGTGGCCTCCTTGTTGCCTATTTGTCATTGCGTCACATGGAAAAGAAAAATGGACAACTTCCACTGTTCAGATACTATTTTCATCGGATTTGGAGGTAGAATTTGCTTGTACCTGTTGTGAGTGTTGCCTTCTGAGTGTTAATTTCAACTTGGTTATTAGTCACGAAACAAGCAATGGACACATTTCATATACCTAGCAACAAAGGAGACTTTTGTCTGATTGGCTGGTTTGGTATCCTAGTACCCAGACTTCAATTTGCACGTGGGCTGCTGAAATCTTATAAACAAACATGGCGTCCGAAGGAGTGATTTCTGGTGGCCTTTGCTTGATCACTTGTTCTAGAGTTTTAGGTGAATGTAACAATTTGTGGCTTCGTCCTCCGTTTTGTTTTGTGTTTTTCGAAATGTTTTGCAAACGGTGTTTGAGGGCGGGAAAGCTCAATTTTTTTCACAGATTTTTGCTTTTGCCGGCGAGTGAATTTTCCCCTCGCAGCTTGGTGTAGGGCCAAAATGTTCCGTAATAAGTGTGAGCAATGCGGAAAAACGTGTTGAAAAGGCCTTATGTAAAATTAAGCGAAAAAGTAGTCTGCAGAAAATGTTACTGCAATTTAAGAAGAGCGAGCGAAGGATGTAATGGACATGACGAAAGTGCAGCCTCGTCCATGGCGTCGATGTCAGGTGAGGCGGGTATGCTGAATTTTATTTATTTTTTCTTGCACTTTTGACGCTTAATATTGTGTTAAGTGTTTTTGTTGAACCCTTAGCATTTCATCTTTCTTCTTAATATATAGAAACGCTGTCATGTCAGAAGTCGTCTGTCCGGTGCTTCCTTCAACAAGTGATAACCAGTTTCTTAAAGTTACTTGTAGGTTTTCGTTCAAGTTACAAGTTTTACTTTATAAACTTCAACTTTTGAATTTTTCTCGCACACGCTTCTTAGAGAATTTAATTTTGTTTGTAATTTGATATTTCTGTTTATGTCGTGGCCAACTGAAATGTATCTTTTATGAACGTCAGTGAAATGCTGTGAAAGCCCGGTCTTGTAGGGAAAAAATTCAGAGTAGACTTCCTTTCACCTGCCCTCTAAACATTTTCTTCAAAAAATGCAGCTTGAACCCAGTCTTCAAACCATGAGTGAAATCCTCACTCAGCCCCCACATAATTTGTATAGCGAAGCCATGAAAAAAGGTGCATTCCCTGACTACTGGGGAACCTAAATTGAGTGAAAATGACTTGAAAACCCCTGATTGCCCTGGGTATATTTCCCAATGAGGGGTCCGGGGGTTTCAAATTACTGGTGCATTAAACCTCTTACTGTATAAAAAGAAACCACACCTATTTCATACAAAGAATTGCTTCTTTGGTAGATTTATATATTTGACGGGCATTTTGTGTTACACTTGTGTAATGTTGCAACACTAATCAACTCTTAATCTTCTGATTAGGTGAGAGGTTTGCAGAGGAAGTCCGCTATTTACAACAGGCACTCCAAAAGCACTGTGGAGACCAAAAAAAGCCACCAATTTACGATCCAACAGAATTTTTTGAGTTTTGTTCCCTTGCTTATGCAGCAAATGTTTTTAATTTTATTTTATCATGTATGACCTCTTCTCACCATTCTGAAGGGAGAATGTCCTTAAACCGGAAACGAACCGTTGTTATTTTGTACCAATTAAGTTTTGGCTTTTCACAAAAGTGTAATTTTTTCAAGAAGATAATGGTTTATTTCTTAAGTTTTGTAATCTTTCCCAATCTGGTCTCGAGACGCAGCGTCAGTTGGGTACAAGCTGCTCAAGCAAAGTAATATCCAGAAATCGGGCAGCCATGGCCAAGGAAAATCTGCATTTATGCAATGAGGCAATTCAAGAAGCTATGAACAAGAAGTACGCCATCATCTTGATGACTATCACAACATCCACACAATTCGAAGACCTTCAAATGAGAGAAGCACAAGCAAAGCTGACCACATGTGTACTATCATCTTGTAAAATTCATAAGGAGTAGATCCAATGCAAAGGTACTATTTAGGTCACATGAATGCTCTGTAAACCCCAATACAAATCAAGAGTAGAATTAACTTTTGATAAAAACTCCTGCTCATCTAATTAGTATTTATTAACTTTTGATACAGATCTTTACTGATTAAAATGCAAAGCACAATGGAATCGAATAACAATACTTTGCATTCAATTTATTGTTTTCATTTCACAAGTACGATAAAATATTCGCGTCCGATCTGTATGGGCTTTACAATTGCTCGCCTATCGGCTCGCAATTGTAAATGCCCATACAGATCTCCCGCTCATATTTTATCTACTACATAAAGATTGTGTAAGAAGTCCCAGCCATTCCTTTAAGTTCAGTTAATTTAATTCATAACCCAAGTGGCATTGATGTAAATCTTCTTGTAAATAATTTATGTTCTAATCAATTTTTTAATCAAATAAGTTCCTTTTCATTTAGCTCATCAATGCCAGAGTTGTCATGTCCTTATTTTGATCCAGTCATGAGTAGGCACCAAATGGAAAGTCATGACTATCAAGCTCAGGATACTCGTTCTTTAAGTTCCTTCAAGGATGTTTTTTTAATTGATTTTGTTAAGTTACCTTTAAAAAGTAAGGAAAATTATGAAGATGCTTTCGATATTGTTTTAAATACTAATATGAGAGAATATCTCTCAAACTTTGTTGTTTTAATGCCAGCTGACTGGCCTGGCCAGTATTTTCTGAGGCAAATAGTTTATGAGAAAGCCAGTCAAGCAACAACAACTGCAAGCAATGTTGCCCAGGGCCCCCAGGGTTCCTCACGGCATCCACTCAGTTCAGTCATTCCCACATTAGGGCCCTTACGTGTGGACCTCAATGCTGATGAGGATATTGTTTTGGGTTACATACCATTCATGAGACTTGTGTATGAGTCTGTCTTTCCTGGCAGGAAACTGGCTGACAAGCCCAAGCCATGGCGAATTCAGTTTCCCTTGGAGCTGATTTATGGTGGGTGGACTTTAGTGAGGACTGTTGTTAAATCTGTTTTTGTTCAGGTTAAAGATGTTCAGTATGGCATTTTGTTAAACATTTTAGACAATTACATTCCTTTGGCACTTTGCAATTACAGCATTTTGTTTAAGTTAAACAGATTTGAAGACTATTTTTGTTCAATTTCAGGCTTTGGATCATGTTTTTTTTTTGTTTTCACAGAAAGAACTACAACAAAGCCCCCTTGTTTTGGTTGAGCAACATCTTATTTTGGAAGACAAATGGTTGCAACGATATTTATGATTTTTATTCAGGTTCTCTTAATGGTGTTGATGAGTATTTTGTTGAGTTCATCCACAGCCTAGCAAGAAAGTCGACTAATCCTTCTGACACCACTGAACAACTGCGTGAGAAGATGATGATGATGATGATGGTGCAAATGATGATAACAATGATGAGCTCCCCACATCTTCAGTTAATGCCAATGCTGATCAAATTCTTCAGAACTTGACACGCCAGATAATGGCTCTCTCTGTCAGACCACCACCAGTTCAGCCAGTAAAAACATCTCCATCAATGAGCAGCACATCGTCATCACAATCACCAGCACGCCAGTCTAATTCCCAGCGGAGGCCTCCCCACTGTAGCACCTGTGGCCATCTCCAGCTAGGTCATGGAAGGATTGCGTCAAATGGGGCATCCAGTAAGTGTTGTCCAGTTTGCCCCTCCAATTTATGTGCAAGAGAAGGGGCAATCTGCACCTTGTGCTTGTCAATGGTGTTCCAGACAACTACAAACAAACACTAATCCATCTTTCCCTTCTCTTTCACAGGGCCCATCAGTTGTACGGGAAACACACATCAGTCCAGATGTAACTGAATGGCTAATTTCTGTTTCTCAAACAAGTTACACCTGGTCAAATGGGCAGTAATGCCTGCACAATTATTGCAGTTTATGGTGCTGTTAATTTTCTTTTACCATCTACTAACTGGATTTTGCCGTCACCTCGTAGCTTGCCACTGGAGTTTGTTTCTGTTTTTAAACAGCTCATGATTTATGGAAACCAGAGCTACAACTGGCTTGGTAATCAGCAGCCAACTTACAGTGCACCAGAAATAATTAATCATCCACAGCTGGGTTTTTCTGGGGTGGTAAAATGTGGGGATGAATATCAATTTAACAATTTTTCTCTTTTTGTAGATGAACTTCAGCGTCTGGTAGCAAGACCAAATCATACCAAGCTTGCTGCAGTATTAATCTTGCCACCAGACAAATCTATGCTTTTACTTATAGGTGCAGCTGGTGAGTCAATGCTTTTGGAGAGCCACACCCACCTTGGTATTGGTGCGATTGTGACTGCTTCTGGGCCGGAAAAGTTGAGAGAGATGGTTCTCTATATTGAATTTATGGCCAGGAGGGATTGGACATCTATCCCCACCCCTTTTGATGTCACTTTTGTTTGTTTGTTGTAGACAGTTGGAATGTGTGATGATTTGAATGGCATGGGCAGCCTATTAGGCTTTGTAAATTATTTCTTTGTAATTATATTGTTTGTTTTGTTACTTTTATTTTACGAATCCCTTACTGAAAAATTAATGTGGTCATAAATTATACTGATCCATTGATTGTCCCTGCTGAAAGCATTTTAAACAACGCAACTTAGGTAAGTTTTGCTCCTCAAAATGTTATTGAGGTCCACATAAAGGGAAAGGGTGTCCTCTGAGATGATGTATAACCAGTGCCAAGAATCCCTCTGATTAAAATGGTAACTGCAATTATTCCATTATGAAAAGTCTAGTCCATCGCAGGGTTACCCCTAGCAGTAAATTTGCTGGTACCCATTTATACAACTGGGTGAAGAGAGGCACAGTGAGAGTAAAGTGTCTTGCCAAAGAACACAATGCATTGCCCCAGCCAGGGGCTCAAACCCAAGTCATCTGATCTGGAGTCCAGCACACTAACCATTAGGCCACTGCACCTCCCACATTATTCCATTATACAATACAAATATTGTTCTAAATATTTGGTTTGAAAACCAAAACCTTTTTATGGATGCTACCTCATTTCTGTCGGTAAAGGTTTTTTAACCTCCTTCAAAAACATATTGATCACAAAATATTGCTTGGAGTTGTTTTTGTTTTTTTCTTTTCTCTTTGTTTTTTGTTGTGCTGTTTTTATATAATGAATGGGTAGGATGTACTGTAGCTCACGACAGTGTACAAATAAGTAAATCAAACATGAGGTGTCTTTTCTATTAATTAACCCACAAAAATTGCAAAATGTAGTGCACTGTGGTAATGTAATTATGTAATTTGTGTCACTCGGTTTCAGAAAAGTAATAATTAGACTAGTCACCTTTTTTAAAGTCATTATTAGTGAGCTGTATATTGTTCATGAAAAATAGAAGTGACAAAAAAGCAAGCAAAATATAGTCAATGTTTTAATACTGAAATGAAAGTGTGAATAATTTTCATACATTGCATAGATCCATATGCAGATTTTAATTAGACTAAAACGGTTCTTTTTAGAACCACTCAAATGGCTTTTTTAAGAGCCACAAAAGTTCTTTGGCTAACAAACAGTTAATTCATCGAGCAATTTCAATTGAGTGTAGAAAGGAATCCAGCAAATTGCTTTGGTTTTGGTACTGGTTTTACTATGGTTTGAGATTGGCTGAGTAGTAGTATATTTTTGTTCCTAGTATAGTTTTTTCACTTTTTTGTAAAAATAACGACACATTTGAAACTACGTTTGCAAGACATGTTTCGGTCGTTCAACGACCATCTTCAGTTGAAAGTAGAATTAATTTGAAATTACATTTGAATTTATAATATAATGCTAAACAAAGATAACTAACAAGTGTGAAATAAATTGGGAACCTAACAAAATAGCCAAAAGTAACAAAAGAATGTACAATAGTAACATGCTGATTAGAACGAGAGAGTTAAATTAACATGGTATAATTGCTTGTTTAAAGGAGTAACTTGTTTTAGGAGTAACGTTTTAAAGATTTTAAGTCTAATAATTTTTTTGGAAAGTAATTGGTTTGGTTTTGGCTTTATGGCACTTGGTTGAAAACTGCTGTAATGGGTAGATTTTCACAGATAAAATTGCAATCCGGAATTTCGAAGACAAAAATATTTATCTGTTTAGAATGGACCCTCCATGGATAAAAAAGATTTTCTACAAACAAAAATGTGCCTGAGAAAAGAAACTAGGGAACCTGGCGGGAGTACGGGAATGTAAAAAAATTAATATTACTTGCCAAAATTACCGTTCTTGGTATACATGTATAGTCTAATTTGTAAAGTCTAATGTAACTTGTTATACACATGAAATGTTAACATTTTCGCAACACATTGTATTTTGTCACATGACTATTTAGCATGCATTAGGTGTAGCATTTACTACTGTGATAAGTATTGTCATACGCATATAAATAGAACTTTGACTAAGGTAAGGTTATACAGAGAACGTATTTGTATAGTGTAAATAAATATAAATTGTATTATCAGACATTATCTCCTTTATTCAGTGCAATTCCACAACAAATATTTTCTCGATTTCTTGCTTAGTTTTGGAAAGCAATCAAACAACAAAGCATTAATATCGCTTGGCAGCTGAGCACTGATAAGGTGTCCTTACATACATGGGAATGAGGGTTCTTCGAAGTGCATTGGAAGTACAGTACCTGATAATGATACAAAAATAGGTCACTTTCTCTTGTCGTTTTCGCACGCCTTGCCGCTTTCAAGTATACACTGTCCAAGCCTTAGAATTGTATTCTCATTACTGTATCGTCTGTTAAAAGCGATCGCTGTATCAATAATTAATTACTGCTGTTTGTTTGCTGTTTTTAACTCCCTCCTATTAATCAATTTGTTGTTGTCCCCGCTTGAACGCTAATAAAATTATAACGGGATAAAAACTACACATTTCAACTCAATTTTCACTTTATTAATAAACAGCACTCCATTTTGAGTTGAAGTCCCTTATGATAACGACAGTGTCAGGAAGGCAACACTTTCCTCTACCCCCGCTCAGTTTTTGCAGCACCCGCTGCACTTTTAACTCGTCACCTTCGTGATATTTCCGATCCTTCGCTTTTTTTGCCGTGACATTGAGCCAATGTCGGTCGTAAAGTTGAGGTACTGCTTGAGTCTTTAAATTATAATACGAGCTTCACATTAATTCTTTACCGTCCTCTTGGAAACAAACGGTGCACTTTTAATGAAAAACAAGCCTGTCAGCGCCTCGGCCGCCCTCTCACGTTTTCCTGCGTTTCGAATGAAATTCACTGTATTTGCAGCGACTTTCAGTCTGATTAAAGCGCATGCGCTACATTAGTCTCCTTTGTTATACCTAGCTCAGAGCCTTTTATGTTTATATATGTTCTCTTCCCTAATAAGGGTCTGTTTACTTTTCCTTGCATTGTAAAAACAGTTGATCATCGGACAATGGCAGACACAAATTTGACAATGTCCAATTATATCCCAACTGCAGTCGGACAGAATGTCTGAACAATTTTTTATGCCTTCCAATGCAGACGCCAATGTTCTGTGTTTATAACACTTTATTGAGGAGTTCTGTTATATGGCATCTGACATCACAACTGTTTTGTCCAATCAAAATGCTGACTTTCACTTGGTTAGACACGTGTCCTTTCATGGGAGAAAAATTATTTGCACCCTGTACTGTCTTGTCTTAATCAGCCTTACTTTGCGCCGAAAGTGTTTTAACCCATAGAAATTTGGTAAGGTTGCATACTGCATGCTGCCATGAGCTACAGTCACCTTCCACGATTGTTTTGGAGTTTTCACATGCACTTGAACACCTCTTTGTCAAGCCTAACCTTTTTGTCTAGCTTTTGTCCCGAGCCGCTTTGTGTATCACCCTTTGAGAGCAGGGCTGAAAATAATGACTGGTCAATGGACAATGTCCGGCCTGATTGGGGTTTTGACCGGTCAAACTTTCACATTGCCGGTCATGTTGACCAGTCACGTTCGATCACATGCATGGAGGAAATAAAATTAAAAAAGTTGTTAATTTTTTTCCACCACGCAAAGTAGTTTCAAAGCTCAGAAAAAAATAACAGGTTTAATTGAAACTTTTGCTTCTTTTCAAGTTTATTTGTATTTCATTTGCTGTGTCATTTTCATTGCTATGCGGTGGTATGTCTGGAAACATAAGCTGACGTTTTCTTACCGAATGCAGAAATGAAAGGTGACAGTATTCTTGCGACTGCTACAAAAATTGTAGCTGCACATGTCATGAGAATTGCAATACTGGCTGCATTTGCACCGGCTGTAATAAAATTAATTCACAGCACGATTTCACGGCTTGAAATTTGAAAATACTTTATCACTTTTCATCCAGTTTGTTCGCTTCAGTTTGTGAAAGTTTAAATCAAACAAAGTTTATTTCAAGTTCATTTCATTTTTTCACCTTCAATAGTAAATTTTAGGTTTTTAAAGTGAAGCACTGGCTCAAGTCTTGTACATAGTAATCTGATACCCGTCACATTTTCGGCATGTTTTTTCCTTTTGTTTGCTCACGGCATTATTGCTTTACTTTTCAGCTAAATGTGATAGTGATGCAGAATATTTACAGTAATTATTGATGTCAGCACCAGACCACACGTCCTGAGTTTTGCAACATAACAATTCTACAAATTCAATAATTCATGCCATTGGCAAAAATACAGCAGTCTAAAAATAATATTGTTCTATGCAAAAACACAACACATTTGAATGTCCAATATTTATCATACTCTGACCCCACCCATTTCCAATTAACTACTTTTATAACATTGTGTTTTGTTTTGAACAGGTTAACCCCAGCTTACATGTTTGTTTTGCTGTTTTATCATAAAATGACGAGATTTCTTGGTGAGGGTCCTATGTGGTATGGACTCCAAACAGAAACGCAATGTAGTAAATACTGGTGGACAAATCTTCTGTATATCAACAATTTTTATCCCACCACATTTGGAGAATCAGTAAGATTTACCATTTTATAGTTTACAATAAAAAATATAATCGTCCAATACTTTAAGGACTGAGGCCCAGCAGCCGGGGGGGGATCTCTGTGTCACTTGTGTGAATCTTACAAATTTAAGGTAACTGAACAGGTTCATGGGTGCTTTGCGGAAAAAGATCCTCACGTACGAAGTGCCTAAACCTATACATCATTTTAAAGATTATAGAACCAAGAATGTTGTGGAAATGTTTTTAACTGGTAAAATTAAATATAAGAAAAGCTGCAGTCAGTTAAATGCAAATGGAACAATGCTCACAAGTGCGGCAAACTCGTGTCGGATTTTGGCCCTTCGAAGTAAACAATGAATGCATGCCACTCAGCACATGTTTGGCTTCAAAAGTGTGTCGGGGAATCGTTAGATTAGCTCTCAAAAAAAGTTATTATAATTCAAAGTTTGTTCACGTACTTTTCTCGGATTGACACAGCATTTGGACTTATATCTTCAAAACGAAAACCAAATAAGCTAAAGCCCTACACGCTTTTGGAGAAGAGGGATTCATGTACCATTGAGCAAAATTTCACTTTTCTACGATGAATTCTCATATGCAAACTAGCCGCTCAAAGATGACAAACTTCATGAAAAATTTTGCCGAGAAATACGGCAAAGAAAGTTTCGTAAACATCAGGTTCAATCTCGCGAAACTCGCGGGAAAGTAGTGGTAGATATTATTTCAAGATCAAAGTATCCTTTGCCGACAATTCTGAGGCAGAATTATAATGTGGTAATTTCTTGTGGGTTTTGACCACGATGGGAAAAACACTGAACAATTTCCGGCCCAGTGAGAGGAAAAAGATCACCAAAAAGTACAAGGGCTTCAAAAAAGGCGAACGAAAATCGCGAGCAAGCCGCCGATCGGGAAAGCGTGCTCTCCGAAATGCGTGAAGCAGGGTATTTAGCACGCATCTATAAAATATTTGTTTACGATTGCTTTTCCTTCTTTTCTGTCCGTGTACTGGTGCATAGAGGAAGAATCTTCTAATATTCTTAGGTTAAGAGTCATTGGATAGCAGTACTGTATTGTTTAGCATATGGGCTATTCAGTCTTGTGTTCCTTTATGTATGAATTTGTCGCTGTTGTCGTGTGATATTTCAACAGATTCGTCCGATAAAGAACGCCTAGAATCCACCATTCCAGAATCCAAACCTTCGCCTGGTTCAATAGAATTCTTTGACGTTTTTTTTTTGTTTTTTCTGCTTGCGGAAGCCCAGGAAAGTATCTGAATTAGTAGCAATATTTAGTGTTTGGTTCGGTCGTTGTGACAATTTGTTGCTTTCCGCCAGCATTTCTACGTTTCGCAAAAATTCCCTTGTTACTTTTTACGGTACCACCAATCAGCCTTTGGAACCCAAGGACTTTTTCTCGCTTTTTTTCTGTTCTTTTCTCTTTCCACCAAGATCTCGTACTGCAACGACAGAAGTTAGCGACGCAAGCAAGGAAATTTCCTCTTTCCCGCGTTTGATCTAGCAGTGTTGACAGCTTGACACCTTTAAAGTGTGACGCAATGAGTCACACACAAGGAAATTCGCAATAACTCTGGAGTGAAAAAAGATTTTGGATTTCTGTTTTTAGTAAGAGAAAGAAAAATACACACAGTTTATGTACAATAAAAATCACAATTTTGAACGAATATGACCCGCGAACCTGTTCAGTATCCTTAAACCGCGCTGGTAATTTATCACACTTCAAACCACTGTTGGAAATTGAAAGGACATTTATAAATTTTGCCACTGATTGCAAACTTTTAAATTTGAGGTGTTTAAATGTTTTAGTTTGCTTAGGATCATAAGTTTGTTCCATACAATCTTGGTACTGTTTGAGCCATGCCACTTTGTCAAACTGGCAGGGCCTCTAATATAAACCTTGTTTGGCTTCATAAGAATGCAGAAAAACAAACTGACAAATTCGGTCATAAGCCTCTGGAAAGAGGAGAAAGTGTGGAGAGAATAAGAGGTATGAAATAAACCTTTATACTGTCAAAACGTTACATTGTGCGCCAGAGTGCCATCTAAGCAACTGTCTTATCAGTTACTGTTCCTGACAGCATGTTTCTTGGTATTGAGAATCTACTTCATGGATTCTTTCGTAGATGCCAAGAAGTATACAGAACTTTGCTCTAGTCTAGTAGCATTTTACCTTCAAGGTTGAGATACTAAATTTTATCAAACTCTTAAACAACCGCTATTGACTATAACGGGTCACAAAATGCTACATATGGATAAGCATAGAAATGATTGATAATCATATTAATAATTGTTTTGTACCAAACATCATCCTGTGTCTTAACTGCTGATTTGTGTATTTTACGTTATGCATATTTAATGTAACTTTCTCTTGCAGTGTATGGGTTGGGCCTGGTACCTAGCTAATGACATGCAGTTCTATGTCATTGCTCCTGTTATTCTCTTCTCAGCATACAGGTAACTTTCTGAAAAGTTGGTCTTGTTAGTGAGATAAATTTATTTGAAAGGTTATTATGGGAAACTTGTACTTACAAACATGACTGATAGCATCTATGCCAGAGTGTAACTTGCGAATATGAAAAACCGGTGCAAGTTTGAACAAAAAAGCATCAAATATATTTCTAGACTTTGTATGGCTGAGTGGCATGACCCAATTTTTCAATGGGCTGCATTTTGTTAGTTTGGGATGTGAATGTCAGAAAAGATTGCCCTACAGGAGGGGAGGACAGGTTAGGATTTTTAACTTGACACTCCTTAACTCCTCAAGATTTGTAAAAGTATTCACATATCTAACAATTTGCACACGTCCCCTCAATTAAGACAGTTAGATCTTTCTGTCTGATTTTGTTTCTAAAACTGTTCAATGTCAGTCGCAGCCTGTCACTGGCATTTAGTCTGGACCTGAGGTTCAGACCTTGGTATCTGATGGAATGTTTTCCATATGGGACTGAGGAGAAGAGAGGAACATCGAAGTTAGCATTTCTTACGAAATAACCCTTATTTACTGTATTAAAAAGCTCTGCTATCTATTTGGAGGCAAGACTGTTGTAGAGAGAGGGGTACTTTGCATGACTTGAGAGATCTTCATAGGTGTCTGTTTTGGAGTTGAAAATAACTCTTTATGCTCATTCTTGAACCCTTTGGAGTTTTCGCATGTTGGAATGCTTGCAGAAGTGCCATGCAAATTGGCAGTAAGTCAGATGCGGAAGGACCAATGTTAGGTACAGCTGAAGTATGGTCTTGCATGAATTCAGGTTGTCGAGTCTTGCTGGCACTCATTTTCTAACTAGTGAATTTATCATCCATGTTTACTCCAAGGATCCTCAAATTGTAGATTGTCGAGATAGATGCATCCTTTGCATTCTCATTGCTTGTTTGGGTAACTATGGCTAAGAATTGGTATTTCTTCGGGTTAGCTTGGAAAAGTTTGCCACCTCATACCATTGTCACACATTCTCTGCTTCTTTTGAGGGCGGAGGTTACAGCCTTGGTATTTGACCCACCATGATATATCTGATGGTGGTCAGCACACATGAACAAGTTTCCACTAAAAATCCAGTGTGAATGTTTAAAGTTAAGTCATTTTGGAACAAAAGGCTTTTGAATCAAAGGCTTCACTCATATTTGTTGACGCTACCACTATGTAGTCTTTGTTAACCATAGCTTTTCTCCAGTCCTCTGTTACTCGGATTAGTCTGTGCATCTTCCTGTAAGCCAACATTTCATTGGGGACTGTGCAATAATTACCTGGAGGGGGGGGGGGGGCGTAAAATGGGTTCCAAATGGCCAAAAATTAAGTCATACCCCCCTCTCGTTAAGCAAAAATTAACTTCAACCCCCCCTCACACAATAATAACATTAAGTTTGACCCCCCCCTCCCCCTCTCCCTTGGAAAAACAACTTCTCCCATTGATTCCCTCGTACCTAGTTAACTTGTTGAATGTCTTCATCCGGCACAAACATCACTTCGAATGACTCTTCGATGTATGTTGGAGAGTCGTTTGAAGAGTCATCAGAATCACTGGATTCCGAGTTTGTGTCGTCTTCGCATGAATTGGGAGATTCCTCATCTTCTACAGCATCTCTGGCACAGATGTTCCCGCGTGCGTGGGTGAGAACTCGATGGATTAAATCAGCCTTGCTTCCACTTATCTTTAGACCCTTTTGCTTCAGATACATTTTCAGTTGCTTGTTTGTAAGCGCTTTTACATCGGCTTCACTTGTCCAAGAAATTTGCGGCAGAGTGTTCCTTTCTTTTAAACTCTAAGTGCTTTGTGGGAGAAGCTGAAGAGTTTGTTGAAGACTTTTTATCATCAAGCTCTTAAACACTAACAAAAACATGTATCATTTTGATAATATTCTCAAGTGAATTTCACTTGTTACCTGCATTTCCAGTTTTTTAATTATATCCATTGGTAAATCTAGAGGGGTGTAATGAGGTTGATGTGATACTTACCTTGGGCCTAAAATTCCGTACATTTATTGTCAATCAGAATTAATTTTGTTCTTGGTTTCCTGTTGGGGACATCCTCTACTTCTATAAATTCTAGATTTACCCCTGTTGTGTTACTCATAAATAGGGTAAAACATCAAGTCACCAGACATTTACATGAACTGCTGATGGTTTTGTTATTGCATGTAATAACTAGTTCTGTTCTATTTTATTTTATTCATGTTTTATTTGTATCATTGAAAATCAGTCCCAGATTGGTGAACTGCTCATGGCTGTGTTACTTTAAATGTTAGGTCATGCCATATGAAATTTATATAAATCAGTCCAGAAAAAAGTGAGTATAATTTTCAGTAAAATAATATCTTTGGTTTTTGAGTCATAAAGTCAGTTTTTTAGTTGCCCCCCCCACTTATTTAGAAAATTACATGTTACCCCCCCTCCCTAAGGCTGTTAGTTTACATTGTGCCCCCCCCCTCTCGTTTTACGGCCCCCCCCTCCAGGTAATTATTGCACAGTCCCTTGTATAACTGCATATCATACTCTCTACGATTTGTTTGCTTACTAGTGATTTGTACACTTTTGCTACTCCATTTAGCACTGTTACAGGTCTGTAGTGAGTGCAGTCGGGCCTGCCTTCTTTTTGAAAACTGGGGTCCAGACTCCTCTCCTCCAACTGCTTGGACACTAAGAGTGGCGGATGGCCGCCATGCTTTGGTGGCTGTAATGGAGTCATCTTGTAAATTGTCTTCAAAAGAAAAGAAACCTTGAAGTGATACTTTACTACAGTAGGAAAAATACAACAAACAGAAAACAATACATTATTGTTTAAACATTTTGTTTTGTTGAGGCGTCTTTGCCTATAGTGTTCGATTTTAATTTGTTAGTGTTGTTGACTGATTACTTCTCCTTTCCAGGTTTCGCTTGCGAGGACTGTTTGTAATTGTTGGCGTGTTGACAGGTGTCAGTTTTATTGTCACAGCTGTCCTCTTTGCTCATTATGACTTGGCTGCTGTTCAGCTCAGCCGTGCAGCTCAAGTTGAAAGGTAAGATACATTTGGTGCACCAACTCAAATTGTCAGGGATGATTTACAACTTTAGTGTACGGCTCCTTCATTTTATTCATCCTGAACTTGATATTTCATTATGAATTATCACACTGTTTATAACCAATCAAAATCATAGAATACCTCTTGAAAAACATTACCCAGATCCCTAAGTTCTTCACTAGCATTCGCCCTGAGTCTTCACCGTATTCGTTTATCTCTGACTTTAAAAAATCATTCTAAGTTGATCATTAATGGGTCATCTTTGGTAAAGAATAAAACTCCCTTTAAGCCAAAGGAAACCTTGAAATAGTAGTTTGTTAACTGGGCAGAAAAACACCGAAGAAGTAAACAGTGAAGACGACAATAAACTTGTGCTTGAACGATTTCAACATTCGTCACCTTGTAATTAGACTCTTATGTCAAGAACTTGTTGAAAAGAAAGCCAAGTTTAGTAAACTGCATTTGTTCTGGCTGCTAAATACAGGTAAAACAATAGAGCCCTCATCGGGACGGCCAAAAATTAGAGTTGGCTGCTTTATAGGGGTTCAGTGCGTTGTTATCATACTGACAATAGTATCGGGATTTTTATAACTGGCCGCCTAATTGGGGGTGGTCATGTAATAAGGGTGAGACTGCTTTGTTTTTCTTTTTATGGTTGAAGTTTACCAGCTATCAGCCACAAGCCTAACCCCACCCCCAAGGACAGGGTGTTGTTTGTCTCACGAGGCTCCGTCAGTGGCAATGAGTGGTGGTCTAATGGTTAGTGCCCTGGATTCCGGATCGGATGGTCCAGGTTCGAGCCCTGGCGGGGCACTGCGTTGTGGTCTTGGGTGAGACACTTCACTCTCACAGTGCCTCTCCTCGCCCAGGTGTATAAATGGGTACAGGAGAAATACTGCTGGGGGTAACCCTGCGATGGACTAGCATCCCATCCAGGAGAGAGTAGAAATACTCTGTCACTTCATGCTAAGGAAACTGGGAGAAGCACTGGCCTGATGGGCCACTAGGCTCGTATGCAGACTTCACCCCCCCCCCCCCCCCCCCAGCACAGGTCTGGATGTCATTGCTTGATTATGGCACAGAAACCTTCCCCTCCTTGCTAATACAGAATACACCACTCACACATTAGCAAGGAAAAATTTACAATGTCTTTAGAATTATTGTGTTATTTTGTTTCAGAGCTGCTGGTGTTGATTCCATGTCTCTCACATATGTCAAACCTTATTGCCGTATTGCTCCTTATCTTGTTGGTATGGTGTTGGGTTACTTTCTCATTCATGCAAAGGACTGGAAGCTACCCACCAAGGTAACACGATCTTGGCATCATTTACATTTCTTTCTTACTTAAGTGATTAGATAGCAATGTCACATTTATGTTTGTTCCCACCTAATACGAATGATACCCCGCCTGAGAAGCAGCTGCCGCCACACACAAGCAAGAATCCACCGTAGGAAAAAATATGGCGGCTGTACATTTTACCACTGTACCTTGCGAAAGTAGCAAAGCCCACAGGGTATATGGAAAGTTCTAATTTAGCGAAATTCGTTCCTGTAGTAACAACATTGTTGTCGTCGAGTTTGAAAGTTTAGGGGCTTTTCTTTGCGTTTTTA